>JBCFYV010000012.1:125749701-126349701 GCA_039000515.1 Timema cristinae | reverse complement strand
CTAGTGGAGAGTCAGGTTAGTCCCTTACACCAGAGGTAGAGGGACTAGTGGAGAGTCAGGTTAGTCCTTTACACCAGAGGTAGAGGGACTAGTGGAGAGTCAGGTTAGTCCCTTACACCAGAGGTAGAGGGACTAGTGGAGAGTCAGGTTAGTCCTTTACACCAGAGGTCAGAAAACCTCTCCTTCTAAACTCATTGGAAATCCCGCTCCACTCTACTTTAGCTATCTTTTTGTTATTTATACATCTTATATTTATTCCTTGAATGAAATATTTCCTCAAATACCATAATTATTACCTTACCTTTATAAAATAATATATAATAAATAAAATATAAATATTTGCATTAAACTATTAACGTTTCTTATAACATGACCAATTATGAACATCTTAGCTTATTTTGTCTACACTTAAACATTATTTGAAAGTACTTGATATATTTGCAAGTTTGGAGGGCTCAAAGATCAGAGAGCATGTGCCATAGACCATTCCTGTGCTAAAATTAGCTACGGGAGATCAGGGTTCAAATACCGGCCACGTTTACTTAGAGGGGTTTTCCCCAAAATTGTTTATACCCACCTCCATACAAATGTGGATACATTTCCTCTAAGTTCAACATTTATCATGCTTAATAGATTAGCGTAATGTAGTACTGTACATATGTGTACAACCCGATCGGGTTGGGAGACGCGTTGACAAAAAAAGTAGAAAGGAAGAAGAATATGACAACATGATATGTTAAATTTTACCCTTCTAATTCCATAAATGGAGTTCATTTCTACTCGCCTGAGTTTATTAAACTTCCCTTTAACTTGTTGAGTACAAGAGTATAATATTTTGTTTTCAGAAGTTCTCCAACATGAAGTCTTGGCGGTCCCACTGGGACCGACAGCTGTACAAGGCTCTAGAGCACCAGTACCAGGTGGGGCTAGCAGCCCTCGACCAACACCTGCCCGAGATAAAGATAGAGTTGGTGTACAGGTGAACACTCCTTTAAATTATAAGTAATAGCAATCACATTTACATGGTTATTTTAGAAAACATTTGTTTCTTCTAATGAACCACTCTTTACACGTATAACTTGTTTATAATAATGTGTAGCATCACAGGCCAAAACCTATAGTATGGACTTTAATCAGTGTTACACATCCCTCTGCTCTGCAACGCCAATCAATACATCAGACCTCTAACCACCTTCCTAACAGCGCACCTACTAATATATATTAACCATTTGTATGTAACAAAAACCCGACACCTTAGCTCAGTCAGTACCATGTCATGCTAAAGGTCCAGGTTCGATTCCCGGCATAGCCGAAAAATATATCATTGATGAAATGTGGACTTACCCTTTCACATTTATAAATCAACAGGCGGGGACTGGATGTTGTGCCTGTCCTAGTCTTAAGTTAGATTATGATACATATGAAGCTATGACAGGCCTAGCCAGTCGGTAGTGATAAATATATGGCTTGGATAAAAAACTGACCCCAGGCTGGAATAAGGAATGGATTTAAAAAACAAACTGCTGCCATCTTTACAGTGAAATTATAACTTTAAAACAATCAGTTGTTGACATCCAACCAAAGCGTCAGTCTACTCTCTCGACCTGAAGAAGTTGTCTGTGATAGTGTAAGATTGTCTTTAAAAATGCATTTGCATGTTTTATGTAAACAATTGGCTTTATTTCACGAGCATTCTTACCAGCTAGTACCCCTCCCGATCTAAACCATATTAACATTATTACTTGTTTTATGTAAACAATTGGCTTTATTTCCAGCATCACTGGCTACCCCTCCCGATCTAAACCATATTAACATTATTACTTGTTTTATGTAAACAATTGGCTTTATTTCACAGCATCACTGGCTACCCCTCCCGATCTAAACCATATTAACATTATTACTTGTTTTATGTAAACAATTGGCTTTATTTCCCAGCATCACTGGCTACCCCTCCCGATCTAAACCATATTAACATTATTACTTGTTTTATGTAAACAATTGGCTTTATTTCCCAGCATCACTGGCTACCCCTCCCGATCTAAACCATATTAACATTATTACTTGTTTTATGTAAACAATTGGCTTTATTTCACAGCATCACTGGCTACCCCTCCCGATCTAAACCATATTAACATTATTACTTGTTTTATGTAAACAATTGGCTTTATTTCCCAGCATCACTGGCTACCCCTCCCGATCTAAACCATATTAACATTATTGCAGGCAGCAAAATCTCCAGTTCCGACCCCCCATGGAGGAGATACGGATGAAATACTACGGACAACTCAAGAGATTTCTGTCAATACCTAACAACTTTCGAGGTGTGAGCGACTCCCAAGATTCCCAAATATTCCCAACAATCATTGACAGGTGGGTGACTGCCAACATTCTCAAATATTCCCAACAATCATTGACAGGTGGGTGACTGCCAACATTCTCAAATATTCCCAACAATCATTGACAGGTGGGTGACTGCCAACATTCTCAAATATTCCCAACAATCATTGACAGGTGGGTGACTGCCAACATTCTCAAATATTCCCAACAATCATTGACAGGTGGGTGACTGCCAACATTCTCAAATATTCTCAACAATCATTGACAGGTGAGTGACTCCCAACATTCCCAAATATTCCCAACAATCATTGACAGGTGAGTGACTGCCAACATTCTCAAATATTCCCAACAATCATTGACAGGTGGGTGACTGCCAACATTCCCAAATATTCCCAACAATCATTGACAGGTGGGTGACTGCCAACATTCCCAAATATTCCCAACAATCATTGACAGGTGGGTGACTGCCAACATTCTCAAATATTCCAACAATCATTGACAGGTGGGTGACTGCCAACATTCCCAAATATTCCCAACAATCATTGACAGGTGGGTGACTGCCAACATTCCCAAATATTCCCAACAATCATTGACAGGTGGGTGACTGCCAACATTCCCAAATATTCCCAACAATCATTGACAGGTGGGTGACTGCCAACATTCTCAAATATTCTCAACAATCATTGACAGGTGAGTGACTCCCAACATTCTCAAATATTCCCAACAATCATTGACAGGTGGGTGACTGCCAACATTCTCAAATATTCCCAACAATCATTGACAGGTGGGTGACTGCCAACATTCTCAAATATTCCCAACAATCATTGACAGGTGGGTGACTGCCAACATTCTCAAATATTCCCAACAATCATTGACAGGTGGGTGACTGCCAACATTCTCAAATATTCCCAACAATCATTGACAGGTGGGTGACTGCCAACATTCTCAAATATTCCCAACAATCATTGACAGGTGGGTGACTGCCAACATTCTCAAATATTCTCCAACAATCATTGACAGGTGAGTGACTCCCAACATTCCCAAATATTCCAACAATCATTGACAGGTGAGTGACTGCCAACATTCTCAAATATTCCCAACAATCATTGACAGGTGGGTGACTGCCAACATTCCAAATATTCCCAACAATCATTGACAGGTGGGTGACTGCCAACATTCTCAAATATTCCCAACAATCATTGACAGGTGGGTGACTGCCAACATTCTCAAATATTCCCAACAATCATTGACAGGTGAGTGACTGCCAACATTCTCAAATATTCCCAACAATCATTGACAGGTGGGTGACTGCCAACATTCCCAAATATTCCCAACAATCATTGACAGGTGGGTGACTGCCAACATTCTCAAATATTCCCAACAATCATCGACAGGTGGGTGACTGCCAACATTCTCAAATATTCCCAACAATCATTGACAGGTGAGTGACTGCCAACATTCTCAAATATTCCCAACAATCATTGACAGGTGGGTGACTGCCAACATTCCCAAATATTCCCAACAATCATTGACAGGTGGGTGACTGCCAACATTCCCAAATATTCCCAACAATCATTGACAGGTGGGTGACTGCCAACATTCTCAAATATTCCCAACAATCATTGACAGGTGGGTGACTGCCAACATTCTCAAATATTCCCAAGAGTATGTTCATATGTTATGTAGATTTGAATTAAAAAATATCTAATTAATATAAGGGTAAAATATATTAAAATATAATGTATCGCTCACGTTATTAAATAATTTGAGAGACAGGGAGTGGTAAAATGATCTGACGGTTTTCGCCGCCGCGCGGTTGAGCGAGTAGGTGGTGGGGATAGGCGCGTTTCAGAGCATGTAGCCATGGGGCAGTTGTCAGTTGAGCATCGCGCGTTTGTTGTCGAGGCGTTTTTTAAAAGTGGCGATTCCTGTGTTGCTGAGCAGCGGCAGTTCCGTAGGAGTTTTAATTTAGGTCCACGAGGAAAAGTTCCGACACGCAACACAATTATGCTGTGTGTGAGTAACTTCAGAGCTACCGGTTCAGCGTTGAAACGGAAGTCGACAGGCCGTCCAAGGTCATCCCGGACGCCAAAGAATATCGATAGAGTAAGAGAAGCTGTGGAAGCCAGTCCTCAGCGGCCGACACGTAAACAAGCTGCTGCTTTGCATATGTCTGACCGCTCGGTAAGACGAATTTTGCGGTTCGATCAGCATTTCCATCCATACAAAATGGCTATTGTTCAGCAGTTAAAGCCCAATAACTATGCAAAAGCGAAATGCATTTTCACAGCAAATGATTGATTTGATGACAGATGAAAAAAAATGTTCATGTTGAGCGACGAGGCACATTTTCATCTGGACGGTTATGTAAATAAACAGAACTTTCGTTATTGGTCAGCTACAAATCCTGAAGAACTGCATGAACGTCCTCTGCATAGTCCTAAGGTCACTGTGTGGTGTGGTGTAACAAAAACTTGTGTCATTGGGCCATACTTCTTTGAAGAGGGCGGTCGAACTGTTACGGTCAATTCGCAACGTTATCTGTTGATGTTACAAAACCTCCTGATCCCTGAACTTGGGAGAAAACGCTTAGTGCGCAGTAGAATGTGGTTCCAGCAGGATGGGGCAACTGCCCATACAACCAATGAGGTGATGGACTTTTTGAAAAGTGTTTCAGGGATATTGCATGGCCAACACGCTCCCCTGAACTAAGCGTTTGTGATTTTTTTCTTGTGGGGTTTCTTGAAATCAAGAGTACACAAACAAGCCCCGCACATTGGGCGAACTTAAGGTGGCCATAACTCAGGAAATCGCCAACCTGTCTCCTGCAATGTTAGGGAAGGTGTTCGACAGTTTTGGTGCGAGACTGCAAGAGTGCTTCATCACAGAAGGGCACCATTTGAAGGACGTCAGCTTCAAATCTTAAACTGATGAAATCGGTTGTTCCAATGTTATTTTCTTTAATTTCCAATAAAACCATTCTGTAATAACCAATAAAACATTTTTTATCACTCTTAACATTTGTGTTATTTGTACTTTAACACCGTCAGATCTTTTTGCCGCTCCCTGTACTTTTGTATCTTCATATCAAAAGTTAAAATACTACGCCAGGTTTCAACCGATCATTGTTTATATAATATTTTGACTAATATTCATGTTAACAACTATATTTAACTAATTTGGGGTTATGTTATTTACAATTTTATAACATTCAAACCCGCTTTGGTGGCCATGTTGTCTAACCTGCTTCTCTTGGAGTTGACTAGACTGCCAATTATGGGGAGATCAAGGTTCAAATCTTGGCCGGGTGTACTGAGGGGGTTTTCCAAAATGGTATTCCACTTTCCTTTCAAATGTGGGTACATCGAGACTCGAGAAAATTTCTAATTCAAGACTAGTTTTATTTTTCAAGTTAAATTTGTTCGATAGTTCTAATGCTCCTTATTTTGTGATTCAGAACCAATTATAATTATAGGATGAACTTGACAACCAGACCCCAGACCAGTAATTTAACACGTAGCTGCTGAATGTATGAATGTTACCCTTTAGTTACTATTTGTATTTTATATTATTTATGTCGCCGCGTCTCACTACCCATATGGGTTGCACACACATTTACTAATCAGTGGTCCACCTCGGTGCTCCCGGGATCAAGTGCTCTCCTCAGGACCCGATGCTCGTGGGTTCAAACCCGGCCAAGGTCAACAAATAGATTCTCGTAGCACAACTTCCTTCTGAGGGGAAGTCCCAGTCGATTGTGGGAATACCTCTCTCTTCGACATTCTCAGATACGAGTAAAGTCATGAGGAGAGGAAGTGTACCCACATTTGTGTGTGGAGAGAGGGAGATAGAGGGGGGGGGGGATTATTTTTGAGAAACCACTCTTAGTGCATCCAACCAGGATTTTGGCAGTTCAATATTTTGTGAGAAAGACGCCTTAGAACATTTGACCACGTGGGGGCTTCACTATTTCACCATTGGACATTTTCATTGACAGCCAACAAATTTTAAATTTACCCAAAAGGAACTGGTTTTTCACAGACAAAACACGGCCATATTGTTTTGGTATTTTTCTACTATAGTTACACAGTTCACACTGTGGTAAATAAATAAACAACATATTTTTATCACAGCTATGTTTGTATTCTGGAGGCTGTGCTGTTGAACATTGTAACATTAGCTGTGCGGTGCTGTGTTGTGCATAGAAATGGTGGAAGGTTCAGCCACTTGTTCTCTCGGGCCGAGCATCTCTTTGTTCGGCTGGAGAGGGTGAAGGAGCGTTGGCGTCATTGGGTGGCTCTGGGGTCCTTGGACCTGGACCAACTTGCCGAGCAACATCTTCATACGGCCGAGGACTGGGACAGGAACTTTAGGGCCTCCAAGACCTGCAGCCAGGAGATTGCAAAACTACCTAGGTACACAGCTAACTATCTCTCTGGTCTTAAGGACCTGGAGAGTTCAAGGTCACCAGAACGTAAGCTCTCCATTCAACCCTAACTTGACACAACCTCCTTCTAATATATGCTCCCATGATCCTCCCGTCAACGTCTCGGCCTACTCTGGTAGTAACAGCTGATTGTTTTACAGTTGGGATTGCACTGTATACTAAATATTCTCTATCCATGTAGGGCAAGTGCTGCCATCTATACTGTACAAACAAGCAGCTATTGCCAGTTGACCTTGCTCTCCATCCAAGAACAACAACATACTATTAACCTAAAGAAGCTGTCGGTGACAGTGAAAGTTCGTCACAAAATATATGTTTAGTTTTTTTTAGCGTTTTATCTAAAACATTCTACTCCAGTCTCGCTCAATTTAAACCGTGTATTTTTCTAGCACTGCACCTTACTACTCAAGTACTATCCACGCGAGTGCATTAGTACACTCGACCAGAGTTTGAGCGTGAGCGCTTAGGACATTAAGAATGTTGCTTAAAGCCAAATTATTGGTTTGCCATTGACTCCCGAACTGTTGTAGCTATTTCAAGAGTCTATGTTGTGTTTGTTGTTTTGTTGTCAGCACTGAGGAGAAGGTGGAATGTTTCTCAGTGAGCTTCTTGCCGGTACGGGCCGAGGTAGAGCTCCACAACCGCCGGTACTGGGATACACTGGTCAGTTCCCTGCAAATATCAATCGTGCGAGATGTGGGCGCCATCGACAAGTTCATCAGCGAGTCCACACAAACTCTGAGCAGGCAGCCGCACAGCGTGGAGGAGATTGGACAGGCCAACGTTCGACATGGCGAGATAATGGCGCTCACTCCTCAGGTGGGTCATAGAGATCATGCGCTCACTCCTCAGGTGGGTCATAGAGATCATGGAGCTCACTACTGGCCATTCTTCTATTGTCCGAGTGTTCCTGGGGTGATCCATTTGTGTGGGTCTGCTGTTGAATGAGGTGGAAGGTTGGTGAATTCTGGAGGTACAACATCTCAGACTGTCGCAAGGGGAGGAACCTCTGTTGAGAAGATATTGTGTGAGAAGTGATGAGGTTAGGATATAAGTCTGAGTTTGTCTGGTCCTCATAATACTGGGTGGTGGAAGGTTGTCTCTCGACTCTTTATTAGACTGTTGACTGTGTGTTTAGGACATCCTCGGGCTGTGAAGATCTTGTACCCTGAAAATTTCATAATTATCTGTTGTTTTGTTTTTTTAACCTTAACTTTAGAGGCGTACAGTTTTCTATTGTGTAGGCCTCGCCCTTCTACCCTCCTCGCACTGTTTAGTTCAATATGTAACTATGTTATATGACACAGTTACACCACAGGTCATGATCACGTGTTGTGTTTGAGGGGATGATAAATCTAGGTTTTGCTGCTGTCACACTACTCTACAAGGAGCTCACTTAGCTGAACAGGGCGTTGGGGCCAACCTCCTGGATAAGAGCACACACTCGCAAGCTCTCGGAAGTAGCTATTGATACTCGGTATATCTAGTCCTATTGGAGACTTACCAAGGTGTGTTCACAACCATTCTGAGACACGTTCTGGAACGCTAGGAATCCCCAAACATGACGTCATGTTGTTATTGCAACGATACAGCATGTTTACTACACCTCCCCGCACCTAAGTCTGATGCTTCACTTGCCTTATTCAAGCGCAACAACAAACCACGCGGTACAACCAAGTGGTCAACGGGATGTGAACTGTGATCCCCTACCTCCCCCCTGCATATAAGTGTATTATGTACTATTTTAGCTTGGAACTTACTAACAATGTCACTTGGTGTTATATATCGGCTAATTTTTTTAATAAATTGATTAGGATTTATACATTGATTAGTTCTTAACTAAAAATCATGTTTCAGGCCAAATTGTTTTTTTTTTTTATTTACATAATTGGGGATTAGAGAACTCGTCCGGTTTTGGTATTATCTGTGCTTGGATATAATATGAAGCCCACAAACAGACTATTGTTCATTATTATGATAATTGTGGCATTTAGTCTGTGTTGTTTATTTTTGATATTATAATAAATTGGCTTTATAGCCTCTGGTCATTGCTCTCTTACATATATATCTTTACATATTTTTTATTCCTATATATGAATAGAGTGACATTCCCGGTTCACCCATTAATTAATTCACATGACAATGAAACTTGGAACGGACACTATGTTTGTGGTGTCGAATGAAGCTTCCCTGCCGATCTCTGTCCTAGTATCAAGTCTGCTCTGATACTTGCTCGTCACTACAGCTAGTAGGGTAACTGGGGAGCACGATGGGGGGAGGTTCAAAGTCCACTTTTTTTAGTTTGAAATGAATGCAAATCAAATATGTGAAATATCTTGTGTTTATTTGTACAAATTTACACATTAAACTCACTTATAATTGGTTTTATTAAACAATATTTTTTTTGTAATATTTCATTCACATTCACAACTTACAATTCAATTACTTCAGATTCATTCACTTGAATATTAATTTGTAATGTGGCTAACATAAAAATTACAATAATTGAACATAAATTGAGTATTTTACTAGTCAATGTTTGTATTGTCAAAGCCGGAATTTGTTTCGAAGCAAAGTCAAAGCTAATATTGTTTTCAGATGTTGCAAGTTTACGAGGAAGCCGAGCGTAAAAACAAGACCCTAGCCAGTTGGACCAAGGAGAGAGTAGAGCAGTTGAGTCACGTGACTTCATTGTGGGACAACTTCCAAACTATGGTGGACAACTACCAATACCTCATATCCAAGCAGGTATCAAACCTTGTCACTATATCCACAGCAGGTATCAAACCTTGTCACTATATCCAAGCAGGTATCAAACCTTGTCACTATATCCAAGCAGGTATCAAACCTTGTCACTATATCCACAGCAGGTATCAAACCTTGTCACTATATCCAAGCAGGTATCAAACCTTGTCACTATATCCAAGCAGGTATCAAACCTTGTCACTTTATCCAAGCAGGTATCAAACCTTGTCACTATATCCAAGCAGGTATCAAACCTTGTCACTATATACACAGCAGAGCGACCGTTTGGTACTTCTTATGTTTTTCTGTTTCATCTGCGATAACTAACAAATGTGATTACCGACTCTAGTGATATCTGGCGGCGATATTCTCTGAATCCAGTCTGAACGACATAAGCCTATGGTTTTGCGATCTGGTTAGCTATTTCAAAAAGTGATTAATTTCAAAGCTCATCTGAAGCGAATTGAATTAATCATTCTAAGCAATTTATCAAACTATTTGGGAGTATTTTCGTTAATTTCACGTATATTTGTGAGATTTACTTCTTAAACTGCATGGAAAATGGTTATATAATTGAATATAATGCACTATTGAATATAGTATAGTTTGTTTTGTGTCTTACATGATGTCTTTTGATGTCTGATACAGGTAGAAAGTATCAAGAATAGTCTGAGCACACAAGTTGATAACTTGAGAGCTGAGGCTGAGAAATTTCAGCTGCGCTGGGAGCAACTTAAGCCCCGGGAAACCAGTCTACAAGATGGTGGTGAGGATACATTACTACAGAGTCTGACTACACTGCGAGACAAGAGACAGGAGTGGCAAGAACTACTGGAACAAAGAGAGACACTCAGGTAACTTCTCTCTAATACACAGCCTGACTACACTGCGAGACAAGAGACAGGAGCTACTGGAACAAAGAAAGACACTCAGGTAACTTCTCTCTAATACACAGCCTGACTACACTGCGAGACAAGAGACAGGAGTGGCAAGAACTACTGGAACAAAGAGAGACACTCAGGTAACTTCTCTCTAATACACAGCCTGACTACACTGTGAGACAAGAGACAGGAGTGGCAAGAACTACTGGAACAAAGAGAGACACTCAGGTAACTTCTCTCTAATACACAGCCTGACTACACTGCGAGACAAGAGACAGGAGCTACTGGAACAAAGAAAGACACTCAGGTAACTTCTCTCTAATACACAGCCTGACTACACTGCGAGACAAGAGACAGGAGTGGCAAGAACTACTGGAACAAAGAGAGACACTCAGGTAACTTCTCTCTAATACACAGCCTGACTACACTGCGAGACAAGAGACAGGAGCTACTGGAACAAAGAGAGACACTCAGGTAACTTCTCTCTAATACACAGCCTGACTACACTGCGAGACAAGAGACAGGAGCTACTGGAACAAAGAGAGACACTCAGGTAACTTCTCTCTAATACACAGCCTGACTACACTGCGAGACAAGAGACAGGAGCTACTGGAACAAAGAGAGACACTCAGGTAACTTCTCTCTAATACACAGCCTGACTACACTGCGAGACAAGAGACAGGAGCTACTGGAACAAAGAGAGACACTCAGGTAACTTCTCTCTAATACACAGCCTGACTACACTGCGAGACAAGAGACAGGAGCTACTGGAACAAAGAGAGACACTCAGGTAACTTCTCTCTAATACACAGCCTGACTACACTGCGAGACAGGAGACAGGAGTGGTAAGAGCTACTGGAACAAAGAGAGACACTCAGGTAACTTCTCTCTAATACACAGCCTGACTACACTGCGAGACAAGAGACAGGAGTGGCAAGAACTACTGGAACAAAGAGAGACACTCAGGTAACTTCTCTCTAATACACAGCCTGACTACACTGCGAGACAAGAGACAGGAGCTACTGGAACAAAGAGAGACACTCAGGTAACTTCTCTCTAATACACAGCCTGACTACACTGCGAGACAAGAGACAGGAGTGGCAAGAACTACTGGAACAAAGAGAGACACTCAGGTAACTTCTCTCTAATACACAGCCTGACTACACTACGAGACAGGAGCTACTAGAACAAAGAGAGACACTCAGGTAACTTCTCTCTAATACACAGCCTGACTACACTGCGAGACAAGAGACAGGAGTGGCAAGAACTACTGGAACAAAGAGAGACACTCAGGTAACTTCTCTCTAATACACAGCCTGACTACACTGCGAGACAAGAGACAGGAGCTACTGGAACAAAGAGAGACACTCAGGTAACTTCTCTCTAATACACAGCCTGACTACACTGCGAGACAAGAGACAGGAGCTACTGGAACAAAGAGAGACACTCAGGTAACTTCTCTCTAATACACAGCCTGACTACACTGCGAGACAAGAGACAGGAGCTACTAGAACAAAGAGAGACACTCAGGTAACTTCTCTCTAATAAACAGTCTGACTATACTGCGAGATAAGAGTGGCAAGAACTACTGGAACAAAGAGAGACACTCAGGTAACTTCTCTCTAATACACAGCCTGACTACACTGCGAGACAAGAGACAGGAGTGGCAAGAACTACTGGAACAAAGAGAGACACTCAGGTAACTTCTCTCTAATACACAGCCTGACTACACTGCGAGACAAGAGACAGGAGTGGCAAGAACTACTGGAACAAAGAGAGACACTCAGGTAACTTCTCTCTAATACACAGCCTGACTACACTGCGAGACAAGAGACAAGAGTGGCAAGAGCTACTGGAACAAAGAGAGACACTCAGGTAACTTCTTTCTAATAAACAGTCTGACTATACTGCGAGACAAGAGACAAGAGTGGCAAGAACTACTGGAACAAAGAGAGACACTCAGGTAACTTCTCTCTAATACACAGCCTGACTACACTGCGAGACAAGAGACAGGAGTGGCAAGAGCTACTAGAACAAAGAGAGACACTCAGGTAACTTCTCTCTAATACACAGTCTGACTATACTGCGAGACAAGAGACAAGAGTGGCAAGAACTACTGGAACAAAGAGAGACACTCAGGTAACTTCTCTCTAATACCTTAAAAGTATTCACAAGACAATTTTCGGCATTGAAAGAAGCCCTATTAGACTTCTGAACTTCATTCACAACAAAAAAACTCAAGCTATATTTGCCAACATCTTCCTCACCACTAAACGGTTTGGTTCAGTGCCAGCCAACTGTTTCTTCAGTTGAAAGATTGTTCAGCAAACTGGAAAATTAACTGAAAACATGGTCAAGAGAGACTTAATCATCATCTAGCAATTATGTGCATTGAAAATGATTTAAGCAAGTTTATTTTACTGAAGTTATTGAAAAATTTGCATCAACTAAAGCTAGAAACTATACTTTGAAATAATTTTTTTATACTATTGTAAGTTTTTATTATGTAAAGCCATATAATTTTTTAAATAAATATAAATATTACTTTTGTGTCATAATTTAAACCTACTTATCTTATCTTAAATCTTGTAGATCATCATTCTGCCCTTAACCTTAGCGATAGGTAGGGGGCCCACTTCAGGATGTGGAAGCCATGTTTGGAGAAGTCCTCCTTTGGCAAATTTTTGGGACGCCTCTAAAAGCTATTTTAAGAAGTGTGCACCAGATATTTTTTTATAAATTAGATTCCCTAAAATCTATTTTAATTGGTGCTCACCAATTTTTTTTTTTAAATTCTGAATGCCTTAGAAGCTCTTTGGAATGGTCCTTGGCTGTTTTTTTCTCTCTATTATGCCCAGGCTATGTTAAGTTTAGAGTTGTTAGTTTTGGGGACTATCTTCATATTATCCGTTTTGTAAGGGGGCACCAAAAAGCAATCACGGCCTGTTACAAAATTTACCTTGAGCCGCCTTCAATATGTGACAACATGTAAGATATCATGCCTGGAGAATTGTTCTTATTCCAGCAAAGATTGTCTCCATTTTGTGATGGAGCCTCCAGAACTCACTTTATTCGAAGAGATTGAAAGTGATTTGAAGAAACACGAGGACATGTGGTCATTGTTCGATGAGTTCAATAAAGGTGAGCTCTCATGATAAATAGATATCAGCTAGTCACTCTAAGTTGCACACTTATCTGGGGATGCGAGGAAAGGACAGTGTTTTTGCAGGTTTTATTGCAAACCTTTCTTTTTGTTCAAAATAAATCAAATACTGCTCCATTAGAAACAAAAAGTTTAATGTTCTTCTCACAGTGGTATCAACAGTTGTTTAATATCTGTCATGAGCATACCGACATTAGATGACAAACTTTTCAAATGAAGATAAAAAGTTGTCATTAAATTCCAGGACAACCCTCGACAGATATTCAGGAACTGTTGATATCATATTTGACTTTTGTTCACCCCTATAATAAAAGTCTTCTTATCGCTTGTTATCACACCGAACACTTGATGTGTGTGGCCGCACAGTCTGAGGCGCTACTCTTGCAATAGGCTAGACTGCCGAGGACAAGGAGATTGTAGTTCGAATCTCGGTCGGATTTACTTGGAGTGGTTTTTCCTAAATGGTATCCTTCTCCCCATGCAAATGCAGGTATATTTCCTTTAAATATGACCCTCCTCCTTAACCCACTAGCGTAATTAGCACACATGCGTAAAACCCCAATGGGTAGTAAGATGCGGTGCTATATATATTTGTAGGATTGCAAAGCATGTCGCAAGAAGAATGGATCATCTTTCGGAGCAAGACGTACAAGTTTGAAGAGTTTCTCTGTGAATGGCAGGAGCGCCTTAAGAACAGTAGGGAGACCACTTTGCTGACAGTCCGACTGCTTCAGGACTTGGACAGATACAAGGTAATAATTCACAACAGTAGGGAGACCACTTTGCTGACAGTCCGACTGCTTCAGGACTTGGACAGATACAAGGTAATAATTCACAACAGTAGGGAGACCACTTTGCTGACAGTCCGACTGCTTCAGGACTTGGACAGATACAAGGTAATAATTCACAACAGTAGGGAGACCACTTTGCTGACAGTCCGACTGCTTCAGGACTTGGACAGATACAAGGTAATAATTCACAACAGTAGGGAGACCACTTTGCTGACAGTCCGACTGCTTCAGGACTTGGACAGATACAAGGTAATAATTCACAACAGTAGGGAGACCACTTTGCTGACAGTCCGACTGCTTCAGGACTTGGACAGATACAAGGTAATAATTCACAACAGTAGGGAGACCACTTTGCTGACAGTCCGACTGCTTCAGGACTTGGACAGATACAAGGTAATAATTCACAACAGTAGGGAGACCACTTTGCTGACAGTCCGACTGCTTCAGGACTTGGACAGATACAAGGTAATAATTCACAACAGTAGGGAGACCACTTTGCTGACAGTCCGACTGCTTCAGGACTTGGACAGATACAAGGTAATAATTCACAACAGTAGGGAGACCACTTTGCTGACAGTCCGACTGCTTCAGGACTTGGACAGATACAAGGTAATAATTCACAACAGTAGGGAGACCACTTTGCTGACAGTCCGACTGCTTCAGGACTTGGACAGATACAAGGTAATAATTCACAACAGTAGGGAGACCACTTTGCTGACAGTCCGACTGCTTCAGGACTTGGACAGATACAAGGTAATAATTCACAACAGTAGGGAGACCACTTTGCTGACAGTCCGACTGCTTCAGGACTTGGACAGATACAAGGTAATAATTCACAACAGTAGGGAGACCACTTTGCTGACAGTCCGACTGCTTCAGGACTTGGACAGATACAAGGTAATAATTCACAGAGTGTCACTGTTTCGTGTGATAGGGGTATGTGAGCTCCGTATTTTAATGACGTTCCCGAATATTGAGTTGAGTCAAGCTTGAGCTTAATAAGTACCACTATTAAAGTTATTAAAAAAATTGAATCAGATATTTTAAAGATAAGTTATGTTTTAAAATATAAAATAAACAGTTTTAAGTCATTAAAAATATCAAACCACAATGACAATTAATTAGTACATTATAGCATTAATTGTTAAATATTTAAATCCTATCAAGGACAGTTTAAAAAGTTAATTAGCAAGCTGTACAATACCCTCTCATTTCACAAACCACGTCCAAACGAGAGGAATAACCATTTCCAACGAGCTCGATATTACAATCAGTTATGACACGAGTGTGATGTTGGTATGACTGTGCAGGAAATGCTGCCGTGGCTCAAGTTTGTTCATGGAGACATGTTCTGTGACAAACACTGGATGGAGATGTTTGCGCTCATCGGGTTGCCCAGTAAACCTGTCGAGTGTCTCACATTCGGGGACTTCCTGGCTACCAAGGACAACATTATAGCCAGGGCCAACGATCTGCAGGTAATCCCGTCCAAGATATGGTTTCAGAGCTATAAATCTGATCATAAGTGGTTAAGCCACAGCATGATTATAGGACACACTTAACAACCAGACCCCAGACCAGTAATTTAATACATAACTGAGCTAATGACTCTTATAATGAATGCACTATAGAAAAAATGTTAATTTTTGTTCATATTTCTGTTTCATTTTATGTTACACTGGTAGACATACCTAACATTGCTCGGAATAATGCTTTGCTTCGTATTAAATAGACAGAAACAAACTCTTTATTTTATTAATATTGAAAGAAGGTGAAGAAAACACTACACTGCTGCTACTGGACAAAGAAAGAAGATCTAGCGTTACTGCCCAATTTCTTGACCTAGGTTCATCAGGAGGGTTTCATCTTTTAGGAAGTTGTTTTGTACTTGTACGTTCCACAACTGCTCCTGATGAGTTTCGGTAGAATGAAACCTAGGTCGGGGGATTGGGCGGTAACGATAGATTCTCTTCAAGAGGCAGCCATTACCTTGTCCAGTATTCAGGATTCAGATTCGACCCAACTCTCTGTTGAAGGAGTTGAACGGTCGCGCGGTCAGCGAGATCGCTATAAGACAAGCCCTCAGGGAACTGGATATTTGGGAGGTGGAGGCCAAGTTCAGCCTCACAGAACACAAGGACTCCCGGGGACAGTCTGTCATGCTCATCAAGGACTTCAAGGACATCCTTAACAAGGTTACAATTAGTTGTATATGAGTGGCGAAGCTTGAGAGATGGGAATGATGTTCTGGTTAGGGGTACACCCGCATCAAGTATCATGTTCGTTGGTAAAATGAAAGTCACACCGGGACAAGGGCTTAGTGACAAGTCAAGGTGTGATTTTTCAATTGCCAAAGGGGTTAGGTTTATTTCAACATTCCACTTTGCCGAACCTTACTTGTGTAAGAGGATCGATTAGCAAAATTAGATGATTCTTAGGGGATTCCTCTCAGGAAATGTTTGAACATAATTAGATTCCTCTACAAGTTATTTGAGTGGTCCAATTATCTTAGTAAATATTTGAAAATTGGAATCCTTGAGAAGCTAGTTG
This sequence comes from Timema cristinae, assembly GCA_039000515.1. NCBI lineage: Eukaryota > Metazoa > Arthropoda > Insecta > Phasmatodea > Timematidae > Timema > Timema cristinae. Next base: position 126,332,787 of record JBCFYV010000012.1, on the reverse strand, counting down.
GAGTTTTATGCAATGTCATCTTTCACACTTGTATTTGAGGGAATTAAATTAAAAATAGGGGGGCAGGGTAGGAGGGGGGTGCAAGGGTAAATTAATTATCTCCCCGTAAGATGTCAGACTTCTATGCTGGGGTCTGGGGTTCAATCCTCGGTCCCGGCACAGATTTATCTGATTACCAAACCCTTCCTTCACCTCTGACAAGACTTGTATTAATCACAACTTGTGAATGTGTGGAATGCCAGTCCTCCACCGTGGTTCGGATCCACGTTAAACTGTAGGTCCTCCATTTCATCTCACAATCACCCTACCATTACACATTAGCGTAAGTGCGTATAACCCGAACGGGTAGTAAGACGCGGTGCTAATAATAGTAATTATCATCATTATTTCCCCACCACTGCACCTAAACAGTTATATGTGGTGCTGTGTACTTTAGTTAAAATGTTGTATGTAATGGCCAAGGTAACATTTAAAACATACTCTTACCTGCTTCAGTGGCCCTATGGTCTAAGGTGTCATTCTCATGTTACACTAGACTGCCGATGACAGGGATATTGGGGTTTAATCTGGTCAGGTGTACTCTGGGTGGTTTTTCCAAAATAATTTTCCACATTTCCTTCAAATTCAACCTTACTCATCTCTAAATCATTAACGTAATTAGAACATATGTGTATAAACTAAACAGGTAATAAGACGTGGTAACAAAAAAAAATTGTTTTACTTTTTAGTAAGATAAAAATATATCAGCACATATTTATTTAAATATGATATAATAATAAATGTTACCTGTCCTAGAGGTACACGCCAATTATGCTGAAGAATAGCTGTGTTACCTTGATAGGTTAAACTATGGAGCTATAGCAAGGTAAGACTGCTCTTATAGTTGAAGAATGTCCACAGTAAAACACACACGTAGTTCTGTGTTGTCGTCTTTCTGCGCAGGTCGGAGATAATCAATGCCTGCTGCAGTCCATCAAGAACTCGGCCAACTACAACAGTTTTATCGACAGGGCCAGTATCTGGGAGACGAGGTTGGCTGACCTGGATCAGCACCTTCATAACCTTAACCTCATACAGCGCAAGTCAGTCACCCTTTTAATATAGCCTTCTACGACACTCGCCGACTAAGGCTGTACCAATCCAAGATTTTTCAATTTCAAATCAAATCCGAATCTTAGCTTACTAACTCTTAATTGATTCCAATTCAAATATCATACTTTACAAAATTTTATATTGACAACCAAATCGAACATTTTATTATGACAATACTTCTAATCAAATATGAATTGTATATTAGGTTAGAATATTTTATTTAGTCACATCCAATGAACAAATTAATTGATTATAAAAAACAGTCAAAACATTAAGTCATGTTTCCACTCTTTACTTATCTATGATTTTAACATGACCTAGGACATCATTATTTACCTGACAATACTAATTTATGCATTTAATATTGATGGATTCATGAGTGGGGAAATCCCTGAAAATCTTTTCTTTAAACCAAACTTTTCAGTTCGACTCACTGTTTTGATTTATTTTTTATTTTTAGCATCACGTTTTAATACCTATTCACATTATATGCATATTTACTAATCATGCTGAATGAGCTAGGGACAGGAAGGTTTAATTTAGAGGAAGTGTACCTGCATTTGTGTGTTTGGAGAGTGGAAAACAGTTGTGTAAAAAATCACCCTCAGTACACCCGACCAGGTTCGAACCTCAATATCCCTGTCCTCAGCGGTCTAGTCTAACATCAGACCATGCTGCCACCGAAGCAGAGGGTTTGATTGTTTTAAACAACTGTTTCTAGTTTCCAGCATGTGGCCAGGTCACTTTATTCCTCCTCTTTTCATTCGCACACTCGCTACAGGTGGGTTTATCTGGAGCCGATATTTGGCGCGGGGACCATGTCACAGGACCAGGCTCGGTTCCAGAGGGTGGACCACGACTTCAGGTACATCATGGCCGATGTGTCTCGTGACAGCAAGGTGGTATCACTGTGTCGTATCAGCAACCTGCACCAGATTCTCGATACGCTATTGGACCAGCTGTCGCGCTGTCAGAAGAGCCTCAACGACTTCTTGGAGGTATCATTAGTTTATCATGTACTTGATTATGAAATCAAATCATAACTACGAATACACATCTCGAATCTTGGAAATAGCAACTAATTATTTTTTGTTATATTCCTTATGTTATAACATTTATTAATTCAGTTAAGTGTTAAATTACTGGTCTGGGGTTTGGTTGTTAGATTTCCCTATACACAATTATAGAGCTCTAAAACAAATTCCAAATCAATATTTTGATAGTAATTGTTTTTATATATTTAGTTTGACTCTCAAATCCAATATTTTCTTGAATCCTTGAATATCCTTAAGGATTTGGGGGTCCATTCCCTAATCATAACATAAAGATTTAACATTTTAGTCATTATTTGTATTTTCTATAACAATTAAACAAACCAATGTGAATAGAATTAGAAGTGAAGAAAAAATATAAAATTCAGAAAAGTGAGGGTTTTTTCTTTTTTCAAAATTACATATTTGGAATTTTTGAAGATTAACAAAGAGGAGCCCAATAGATAAATAAATGTATATTAACGGAAGTTGATAAAAATAACGGAAAATAAAATATAAACTAATAAGTGTCAATTTAGTGAAGAAAGCCCGCCCAGGGAAAGAGATAAACTGTGGTAATAATCACATACACAAAGGTGACAACTTCTTCCTTTCTTGTTCTTCTCTAGTAGAAGTAGTCACACACACATTTTAACACTAATAGAGTAATACACCAGCATTGTTGCTTTTATCAAACACAAGAGGAGAGGGGATACACTTTATACAAACACTAAAATACATTTTGAATTAAAAAATAAATTGTTAAAAACATTGTGCTAACTATTGAAATGGTAAAAATAAATTTCTCAAAGCTTTGGTTGTGGTTATTATATATAAATAATATAAATAGTTTATATTGAATTGTGGTAAACAGATTCAGAATTTGTTGATCAAGAGAATATTGATTTTGGAGAAAGAGTGTATTTGACCAATCTCTAACCATCACAAACCCTTGTCATGCTACGCAGGAAAAGCGCTCTGCGTTTCCTCGCTTCTATTTCCTGGGCGACGAGGACTTGCTGGAGATCCTGGGTCAATCGACCAAGCCACGCGTGATTCAGGCGCACCTCAAGAAACTGTTTGTAGGCATCCACAGCGTGACGTTTGACCCCTCGGAACAACACGTCACCGCAATCAGGTCCCTGGAGCGGGAGACAGTACCTCTTAAACAACACGTGGAGCTCACAGCCAAGGTTGAGGTGAGTTCTCGTGACCTGTCGCAGCCTACACCCGAGTAGCAGGGCTGGGGTAACCTTCCCTAACTGAGGCTATGGGAGCTGATGATGACTTAGCTCATCATAACCAACCCTCTCACTCCCAGACCTTGTTGACCAGTCTATCAACCCTCTCACTCCCAGACCTTGTTGACCAGTCTATCAACCCTCTCACTCCCAGACCTTGTTGACCAGTCTATCAACCCTCTCACTCCCAGACCTTGTTGACCAGTCTATCAACCCTCTCACTCCCAGACCTTGTTGACCAGTCTATCAACCCTCTCACTCCCAGAGCTTGTTGACCAGTCTATCAACCCTCTCACTCCCAGAACTTGTTGACCTGTCTATCAACCCTCTCACTCCCAGACCCTGTTGACCAGTCTATCAACCCTCTCACTCCCAGACCTTGTTGACCAGTCTATCAACCCTCTCACTCCCAGACCCTGTTGACCAGTCTATCAACCCTCTCACTCCCAAAACTTGTTGACCAGTCTATCAACCCTCTCACTCCCAGACCTTGTTGACCAGTCTATCAACCCTCTCACTCCCAGAACTTGTTGACCAGTCTATCAACCCTCTCACTCCCAGAGCTTGTTGACCAGTCTATCAACCCTCTCACTCGCAGAGCTTGTTGACCAGTCTATCAACCCTCTCACTCCCACATCTTGTTGACCAGTCTATCAACTCTCTCACTCCCACAGCTTGTTGACCAGTCTTTCAACCCTCTCACTCCCAGACCTTGTTGACCAGTCTATCAACCCTCTCACTCCCAGACCTTGTTGACCAGTCTATCAACCCTCTCACTCCCAGACCTTGTTGACCAGTCTATCAACCCTCTCACTCCCAGACCTTGTTGACAAGTCTATCAAGTCTATCACTCCCAGACCTTGTTGACCAGTCTATCAACTCTCTCACTCCCAGACCTTGTTGACCAGTCTATCAACCCTCTCACTCCCAGACCTTGTTGACCAGTCTATCAACCCTCTCACTCCCAGACCTTGTTGACAAGTCTATCAAGTCTATCACTCCCAGACCTTGTTGACCAGTCTATCAACTCTCTCACTCCCAGACCTTGTTGACCAGTCTATCAACCCTCTCACTCCCAGACCCTGTTGACCAGTCTATCAACCCTCTCACTCCCAGATGTAATGATAAGAGTACTTCAGAGAGAGTTGTTCTATAGTTGTGTAACAGACCTGCTATGGAGAAGAGAAGTGTCCTTGAAGTGTAAGGAAGTGTTGTACAGGGAATGTAAGAGAGACAAGGAAAGTGGAGGACATGGGACTGAATGAAGTTTGTGAGAAGAATGTTAGCTGTCACGAGGAGAAACAGGATTAGGAGTGAAGTTATTCTAGAAAGAGTAGGAGTACAGGGAGTACACGAGATAGAGGAAGATGGAGCCATTTTACTAAAGTGACAGTTGATGATGATGTATCTATGTAGCTATATATTGTGTGTTTAAGGAATGGCTGTGTGCTCTTGAGAAAGAGATGAAGTCCACCCTTCGACAGCTCCTGGTAGAGTGTGTGAGCGATGTCGAGCAGACCAAGTCTGAACCAGACCCCTCAAGTTCCCGTCTCAGGTTCTCTGTTTGTGTGAGAGTGTCTTGTTCACTAGAAGATGTGAGGAGGCCATCACTAACAACTCTCTACAACACCTGCTGAGCACTCTCAAGGTACTGTATCCTAACAACACCTGCTAGTCACTCTAAAGGTACTGTATCCTAACAACACCTGCTGGTCACTCTCAAGGTACTGTATCCTAACAACACCTGCTGGTCACTCTCAAGGTACTGTATCCTAACAACACCTGCTGGTCACTCTCAAGGTACTGTATCCTAACAACACCTGCTGAGCACTCTCAAGGTACTGTATCCTAACAACACCTGCTAGTCACTCTAAAGGTACTGTATCCTAACAACACCTGCTGGTCACTCTCAAGGTACTGTATCCTAACAACACCTGCTGGTCACTCTCAAGGTACTGTATCCTAACAACACCTGCTGGTCACAGGAAATAAATCTGGGAAACTTGTAAAGTCCATCACAGACCCAGCTTTTAATGATCAGTCAAGAATGACCTTGGACATGAGATGAATTCTGAATACTTAGTGGTAAAACATTGCCACTCTAAGTCAAGGGTCCCAGGTTTGATTCCCGTGTCTAAGTGTCGTTTGTCAATTCACAAATATGATAATTGATGTAGCTATATTCGCAACTTAAAGATCATTTTCATCTTGCAAGCTTCGCTATTCATGTATAATTAACTATACAAGAACCCACTTCAACGGTTGCATGGTCTAAGGTGTCACTCTCATGTTAGACTGGCCTGCTGAAGACGAGATTGGGAATGTTTCCCGGTTGGGTCTACTGAGGGTGTATTTTCCTAAATGTTTTCCCACTCTCCTTCCACACAAATACAGGTAGATTACCTCTAAAATGCTTCCTTCCTCATCACCACTCCATTACAACCTGCTCAGGTAGCCGACCAATCAATGTACATTTGTTGTAGCAACAACTTGAAGCATACACTAGTCTCGAGGTGGAGTGGACAGACACTCCCGGGGACACGGAGGGGGACTCAAGAGACCTCGAGTTGAAACTGAAGGCTATGTTGCTCGACACTATTCATCACATGAGCGTTGTGGAGCATCTGCTGGCTGCATCTGTGAAACAGGTCAACAGCTGGCACTGGCAGAGGCAGCTCAGGTAACGAAATACATTCATTAAATACAAACGGAAAGGTTTTTAATTAAAATTGTAAGATTTTCAACTGATTAGAATTTTGTCTGCGATAAGACAAAATTTGTTCAAATTGGGCTCAGTCGTGTATGTACAAACATGTTGATTAGTGTCAGGACCTTATTTGTACACGGGGTCCCCCTCCCATCTTTCATCTTGATATTGTAGAGTATCGTACAGACCTGCTGTGTTTCCAGGTTCTACTTGCGCAAGGACGGTGTTGCGGTGGTCAGGATGGTTGACGCACAGTTTGAGTACACGTACGAGTACCAGGGGAATGCCACCAAACTGGTGCACACCCCCCTTACTGACAAGTGCTACCTCACTCTCACTCAGGTAACCAGTGTCTTTGTCGAGTTACTCCTCCATAACATATCACAGGACAATCCTTAACTCTCCTAGTCCTGAGGGGATAGAGCCTTGGATATTGAATACCTCTAGAACCTGTTTGGATTTTATTAAATATTAATAAAGCACAAGGGCTTAATTTATGTATGTCATTTAGATTATGCAATGAGTGAGGTTGGTTCCAAGGTCATGTCTACTTAGAGAGTGTGATGTTCCAGGACATGTGTACCATAGTGTGTGATGTTCCAGGACATGTGTACCATAGTGTGTGATGTTCCAGGACATGGTACCATAGTGTGTGATTTCCAGGACATGTGTACCATAGTGTGTGATGTTCCAGGACATTGTGTACATATATGTGTGTGGATGTTCCAGGACATGTACCTAGTGTGTGATGTTCCAGGACATTGTACCATAGTGTGTGATGTTCCAGGACATGAGTACATAGTGTGTGATGTTCCAGGACATGTGTACCATAGTGTGTGATGTTCCAGGACATGAGTACCATAGTGTGTGATGTTCCAGGACATGTGTACCATATTGTGTGATGTTCCAGGACATGTGTACCCTATGTGATTCAGGACATGTGATATGTGTTCCAGGACATGTGTACCATATGTGTGATGTTCCAGGACATGTGTACCATAGTGTGTGATGTTCCAGGACATGTGTACCATATTGTGTGATGTTCCAGGACATGTACTAGAGAGTGTGATGTTCCAGGACATGAGTACCATATGTGGTGTTGAGTGTTTCCAGACATGTGTACCATAGTGTGTGATGTTCAGACATGTGTACCATAGTGTGTGATGTTCCAGGACATGTATAGGTGTGATGTTCCAGGAATGGTACCATAGTGTGTGATGTTCCAGGACATGTGTACCATAGTGTGTGATGTTCCAGGACATGTGTACCATAGTGTGTGATGTTCCAGGACATGTGTACCTATAGTGTGTGATGTTCCAGGACATGAGTACCATAGTGTGTGATGTTCCAGGACATGTTACCATAGTGTGTGATGTTACCAGGACATGTACTAGAGATGTGTGATGTTCCAGGACATGAGTACCATAGTGTGTGATGTTCCAGGACATTGTAGTATTCACATGAGATAGTGTGTGATGTTCCAGGACATGAAGTTAGTCCATAGTGTGTGTGATGTTCCAGATGGACATGTTACATACATGTGTGATGTTCCAGGACATGAGTACCATAGTGTGTGATGTTCCAGGACATGTACTAGGAGGCATTGTGATGTTCCAGACATGTGTACCATAGTGTGTGATGTTCCAGGACATGTGTACCATAGTGTGTGATGTTCCAGGACATGTGTACCATAGTGTGTGATGTTCCAGGACATGTACATAGAGGTGTGATGTTCCAGGACATGAGTACCATAGTGTGTGATGTTCCAGGACATGGTACCATAGTGTGTGATGTTCCAGGACATGAGTACATAGGTGTGATGTTCCAGGACATGGTACCATAGGTGTGTATGTTCCAGGAAGACCTGGTCGAGTCAGGGCTTGGGAGGCTGAACCCGTACGGTCCTGCTGGCACGGGAAGACCGAGTCGGTCAAGGCTTGGGAGGTCTGCTGGGTCGACAAGTGCTCGTCTTCAACTGTGACGAGGTGAGGCTAGTCCTGTTCTACAACTGTGATCAAGGTGAGGCTAGTCCTGTTCTACAACTGTGATCAAGGTGAGGCTAGTCCTGTTCTACAACTGTGACAAGGCGAGGCTAGTCCTGTTCTACAACTGTGACGAGGTGAGGCTAGTCCTGTTCTACAACTGTTGACAATGTGTGGCTAGTCCTGTTCTACAACTGTGACAAGGTGAGGCTAGTCCTAGTCTTCAACTGTGACGAGGTGAGGCTAGTTCTAGTCTTCAACTGTAACAAGGTAAGGCTAGTCCTGTTTTACAACTGTGACGAGGTAAGGCTTGTCCTGTTCTACAACTGTATCAAGGTGAGGCTAGTCCTGTTCTACAACTGTGACGAGGTGAGGCTAGTCCTGTTCTACAACTGTAACAAGGTGAGGCTAGTCCTGTTCTACAACTGTATCAAGGTGAGGCTAGTCCTGTTCTACAACTGTGATGAGGTGAGGCTAGTCCTGTTCTACAACTGTGACAAGGCGAGGCTAGTCCTGTTCTACAACTGTGACGAGGTGAGGCTAGTCGTGTTCTACAACTGTTGACAATGTGAGGCTAGTCCTGTTCTACAACTGTGACAAGGTGAGGCTAGTCCTAGTCTTCAACTGTGACGTGGTGAGGCTAGTTCTAGTCTTCAACTGTAACAAGGTGAGGCTAGTCCTGTTCTACAACTGTGACGAGGTGAGGCTTGTCCTGTTCTACAACTGTATCAAGGTGAGGCTAGTCCTGTTCTACAACTGTGACGAGGTGAGGCTAGTCCTGTTCTACAACTGTGACAAGGTGAGGCTAGTCCTGTTCTACAACTGTGATGAGGTGAGGCTAGTCCTGTTCTACAACTGTGATGAGGTGAGGCTAGTCCTGTTCTACAACTGTTGGCAAGGTGAGGCTAGTCCTGTTCTACAACTGTCTCAAGGTGAGGCTAGTCCTGTTATACAACTGTGACGAGGTGAGGCTAGTCCTGTTCTACAACTGTGACGAGGTGAGGCTAGTCCTAGTCTTCAACTGTAACAAGGTGAGGCTAGTCCTGTTCTACAACTGTAACAAGGTGAGGCTAGTCCTGTTCTACAACTGTAACAAGGTGAGGCTAGTCCTGTTCTACAACTGTAACAAGGTGAGGCTAGTCCTGTTCTACAACTGTTGGCAAGGTGAGGTTAGTCCTGTTCTACAACTGTCTCAAGGTGAGGCTAGTCCTGTTCTACAACTGTCTCAAGGTGAGGCTAGTCCTGTTCTACAACTGTCTCAAGGTGAGGCTAGTCCTGTTCTACAACTGTCTCAAGGTGAGGCTAGTCTCTATCACTAGGTACACGTTACGTTATATTTGGCCGAAGGTACAGGACAGGTGGATAGGGACAACCTTTGTTTTACTCTCTTCTGATTGATGTACTGGTAATGTTGTTTTAGTCGTGACTTTGGGGCCCACAGTTTTCTGGTAAGTGTGTAAGCCTGCCCGGCTATCCTTCCTACAATGTTTAATTAATGAATAAATAATTGTTTTAAACTTATTTTCATTTGCTTGAAGAGCTAATTAAATTATATTAAAAATGTTTGTTTAATCTCACTATTCATGTGAATGTGTGTGATGTGTCGTGTCAGGGTATCGACGTGAAGTCGATGGCTCGTATCTTTGTGGGACTGGTGAAGTGTGGAGCATGGGGGTGTTTTGACGAGTTCAACCGTCTCGAAGAGACGACACTCTCAGCCGTGTCCATGCAGATCCAGCCTATACAAACAGCCCTCAAGAACCATCACACGACAGTCAGATTGATGGACCAAGAGGTTAGTACTTAGTATCGACTGTCAAACTGACTCACTCTCTAAGGAGTCACTCCCACAATACAACAACTGGTGGGAGAAGGCCCTGGGTACAGGACGAACAAGGATGACTCAGGGGTAGACAATTGGCGTGCAAAGGTCCCCTGTTCGAGTCTCTTGTCCAGGCTATGTGTCATTTAAGTGAATATACAAACAAAGTTTCTCTTTACTCAATATTTTCAAGCGAAAGCAATGTGACTAAACCAAATGAACCTCAACTAAAGATACCTACCTATTTTGATAATGTAATATGTTATGTGATGTGTATGCGTAGATTCCATTGGACATCAACTCTGGTATCTTTGTGACCCTAAATCCCGTGGGGAAAGGCTACGGGGGTAGACAGAAGCTACCCGACAACTTGAAACAACTGTTCCGACCGGTGGTGATGTCTCGGCCAGATAATGAGCTCATAGCGGAGGTTATCTTGTACTGTGAGGGTTTCAAACACGCCAAGACCATTGGCAAGAAAACTGGTGGAGGTGTTTGACATGGCCAGGTATAGTCACTGACTGGTGTAACATTGGATAGAAACTGGTGGAGGTGTTCGACATGGCCAGGTATAGTCACTGACTGGTGTAACATTGGATAGAAACTGCGGTCATCTCCACCCTCTCCTTGTGCTGTGTGTGTTTGCAGGAAACTGCTATCGGTCCAGCAGCACTACGATTGGGGCCTGCGTGCTCTAAAGACGGTCTTGGGAGGTTGTGGAAGTGTCCTGAAGGCGGCCAGGAAGAGCGGGATATCTGTTGCTCAACTTGATAAGGAGGCAGAGATGGAGCTAGTGGTTCAGGCAAGTTTCAAACAACCAGAGCACTTATCACACTCTTGTTTGAATCCTCCCTAATAATGTATTATTTACAGGCTCTGCGCTTAAATACTTTATCCAAGCTGACCTTCACAGACTGCGCTGGCTTTGATGGCATCGTCCGAGACATGTTCCCGGGCATCCCGTTCACCAGCTCTGGCTACGAGACACTCACAGCTGCACTCAAGGAGAGCTATGCCGAGTTCGGTCTGCTCTACAATGAGAGCCAGGTCAGTCCTCACTTTACACTGCTCCCACTGGACAAAGATGTAATGGCTGCATCTTGAAGAATATCTGTCGTAACCACCCAGGTTACATTCTATTGGAACTCATCCCAAGGAAGTGAGAAACTAACACCCTTTTAGTGGCACAATTATACCTGATTTGTGCTAGGCCTCTTTCACCATTTTTATTTGTGTATACTGCTCTAATAGGGACGAATGTTCCCATTCTACGATATATATTGGTTAACACCATAACTAGTTCTCCTTTTTGTTCTATTTGTTTCCATCTCCCTCCCCTGTACCTTCATCAAACGAGATATACGTATATATAACCAATAAAACATGATCCACATTCAACATTGTTTCAACACAGACAAATGTATTACTTTGAAGTCACAGGGATGTTCATATATATTCTCCGGTGTAAACTACAGTCAACTCTCGATTCTACGACCTTTCACGGTTCCCTGGAAAAGGGCCGTTATTGGAATTTTAACAGATTTTGTTCCACCCCTGACTTTCATACGAAAAAATTGCATTTTTTAGACAACAAATAGCGTGGGTCATCAAAAATCGTTCACAAAATCCAACCAAAAACGTAACCAAATCAAAATAACAATGTTAAACAATATCATGGGTCGTCAAAAATTATTCACAAAATCAAACCAAAATAGTAACCAAATCGAGAATCGAAATAACAATGGCAAAAGCAAGCCTGGCGCGTGATGTAGCGGCAGTCGCGCGCGGGGAAACATTGTCTTGCTTGTGGGAGGGGGTGGACAAAGTCAAGTGCTATTGGCTGGCATTGATGAGGTGTGTCTATTTTTATACCTGACCCACCCAGTTACTAGTAATACAGCGCTCACAAAGATAATTGCAACAAACACATTTTACAGCCGATTTCCTTAAACTTTTCAACCTTTTATTCCGACATTTTTCACGGTTCCCCAAAAAAGGGTCTTTACTTTGAGAGGGACGCGATTCGCGGGGTCGTAGAATCGAGAGTTAACTGTATTAGTGGTTTCTCACATTCTTTTTATTTTGGGACAGCCATGTCTAAATCCTGCCTGCTTGTGTGTGTTGCGTAGTTGCGGAAGTGTGTGGAACTGTACGAGCAGCTTCAACAGAGGATGGGGGTGGTGATCGTGGGGCCCTCCGGCTCAGGAAAAACCACGCTCTGTAATCTGCTCAAGAGTGTAAGCTTAGCAACACGTGAACTTGATCTGACCCCCTAACTCAGTGCTACACAGCTCCAATTTGAGATCTGGCCTATCAACCTTCACCGCCAAACTGAGAGAGTGTTGTTTGTTACCGCAGGCCATGTTGCGGCTCGGAGGACAAGTGAAGCAACACATCATCAACCCTAAGGCCATGCCAAGATCACAGTTACTGGGTCACATTGATTTAGACACTCGCCAGTGGACAGATGGAGTACTCACGCTCAGCGCTCAGCAGGTTTACTCCGAGCCACCAGGTGCTAACTCTCACTTTAGACCTACACTCGAGGTTTACTTCCTTTTCCACCATAAAACATTTAGCAAAACAATTTAACATTTATTTGTCCATAAGATTATTAAATTTATTTGATTTTGCCTCTAATTAAAAAAATGTACTTGGCACATTCCTATGAAGTACTAATTATAAGAGAACAGGAGTGTACGCTGACTAACAGAGCACTAACCTAAAGTTACTGGTGTGTGTAGAAGTACACTCGTGGGTGGTTTGCGACGGAGATGTGGACCCCGAGTGGATAGAGTCCCTTAACTCAGTCCTGGATGATAACAGACTACTGACTCTGCCCTCTGGATGGAGGATACAGTTCGGACCCAACGTCAACTTCATCTTCGAGACTCATGATCTGAGCTACGCATCTCCCGCCACAGTCTCACGCATGGGCATCATCTTCCTCAGGTCAGCAACACACGTGCTTCGAGACGTTGTCATGTGTGTGATGGTCACAAGATCACTGGAGTTGTTGTTCCTGTTACAGTGACGAGGATATCAACGTAGAAGGACTAGTGTTCGCCTGGTTGAACACTCAGCCTGAGAATACCACCAGGTTCTTGGCTCAACTCATAGAAGACCATTTCTACAAGGGTGAGCATCTGTGTCTAGGGGAGTCCAGTGGTAGCAGTGCAGAGTGTGAACTGTGTTTGTTTCTATCTTGTACCTTCTTCCTTGTGGATAACTTAATGGCAGTAAAATGTGATCACTGTCCAGTGTGCGTGTGTGTGTGTTTCAGCTGTTCACTGGATCGCTCAACAAGGAGAGCTGGTAGTGACAACCTCACTAGTAGGTATAGTGATGAATGGCTTGTCTCAGCTTCATGGTGTGTCCACAAGGGCCCACTTCACCGTGGCCCTAGTCCAGGGGCTAGGAGGGAATCTATCACTGGCCAGTCGGGAAGTCTTTGCCAAGCAGGTCGGTAATAACGCGCGCAATACACACACAGATAATAAAATGATAGTTGGCTTGTAACGATCCCTGACTCGCTTCACTGGTCAAATGGCCAAGGCATTGCTCTCGCAATCGACTGAAGACTGCTGGTGATGAGGAGATCGAGGTTTGAATCCATGGTTTTCCATTCTTCCTACATGCACATGTACGTACACTTCCTCCAAGTTCAACCTACCACATTCTTAACACATTAGAGTAATTAATTTAATACATATTCCTATATTCTGAACGAGTATTGAGAGGTGATAAAATGAAACGTGTTTCACTGTCACTGTTCAGGTGTTCCAATGGACAAGTGAGTTTGTCCCGGACAATATCCGCCTGCTGTATGCCTGCTACAACCACTCCCGAGACTGTGTAGACAGCTACTCCATGTCTCCTGAAGACGAACATCTACATCTTGACACTTACAGGAGTAGTCTCCCACTGGTCATGACGGCCGATGTCAAGAGGACTGTTGACGTGTTGGGGATGTGGCTGGAGCCAGATACCAGGCAGCCCTTCTTATTGGTCGGTCCCCAGGGCTGCGGAAAGAGGTACAACTTTGTAGAGTCACATGAAATGTTATAAAGAAGACAGTGACAGGCCCATAGTCCTCACGATATCTCTCTGCAAGCCACGTGATCCCCTCATGACAATACTGTAGGTATCGAGGGCCCTAGGGGGTCTGTTTCTTACAGTGACAGGGCCATAGTCCTCACGATATCTCTCTGCAAGCCACGTGATCCCTCATGACAATACTGTAGGTATCGAGGGCCCTAGGGGGGTCTGTTTCTTACAGTGACAGGGCCATAGTCCTCACGATATCTCTCTGCAAGCCACGTGATCCCCTCATGACAATACTGTAGGTATCGAGGGCCCTAGGGGGGTCTGTTTCTTACAGTGACAGGGCCATAGTCCTCACGATATCTCTCTGCAAGCCACGTGATCCCCTCATGACAATACTGTAGGTATCGAGGGCCCTAGGGAGGTCTGTTTCTTACAGTGACAGGGCCATAGTCCTCACGATATCTCTCTGCAAGCCACGTGATCCCCTCATGACAATACTGTAGGTATCGAGGCCCTAGGGGGTCTGTTTCTTACAGTGACAGGGCCATAGTCCTCACGATATCTCTCTGCAAGCCACGTGATCCCTCATGACAATACTGTAGGTATCGAGGGCCCTAGGGGGGTCTGTTTCATACAGTGACAGGGCCATAGTCCTCACGATATCTCTCTGCAGGCCACGTGATCCCCTCATGACAATACTGTAGGTATCGAGGGCCCTAGGGGGTCTGTTTCTTACAGTGACAGGGCCATAGTCCTCATGATATCTCTCTGCAAGCCGTAGGATCCCCTCATGACAATACTGTAGGTATCGAGGGCCCTAGGGGGGTCTGTTTCTTACAGTGACAGGGCCATATCCTCATGATATCTCTCTGCAAGCCGTAGGATCCCTCACGACAATACTGTAGGTATCGAGGGCCCTAGGGGGGTCTGTTTCTTACAGTGACAGGGCCATAGTCCTCACGATATCTCTCTGCAAGCCGTAGGATCCCTCACGACAATACTGTAGGTATCGAGGGCCTAGGGGGTCTGTTTCTTACAGTGACAGGGCCATAGTCCTCACGATATCTCTCTGCAAGCCGTAGGATCCCTCACGACAATACTGTAGGTATCGAGGCCCTAGGGGGGTCTGTTTCTTACAGTGACAGGGCCATAGTCCTCACGATATCTCTCTGCAAACCATAGGATCCCTCACGACAATACTGTAGGTATCGAGGGCCCTAGGGAGGTCTGTTTCTTACAGTGACAGGGCCATAGTCCTCACGATATCTCTCTGCAAACCACGTGATCCCCTCATGACAATACTGTAGGTATCGAGGGCCCTAGGGAGGTCTGTTTCTTACAGTGACAGGGCCATAGTCCTCACGATATCTCTCTGCAAGCCACGTGATCCCCTCATGACAATACTGTAGGTATCGAGGGCCCTAGGGGGTCTGTTTCTTACAGTGACAGGGCCATAGTCCTCACGATATCTCTCTGCAAACCATAGGATCCCCTCACGACAATACTGTAGGTATCGAGGGCCCTAGGGGGTCTGTTTCATACAGTGACAGGGCCATAGTCCTCACGATATCTCTCTGCAGGCCACGTGATCCCCTCATGACAATACTGTAGGTATCGAGGGCCCTAGGGGGGTCTGTTTCTTACAGTGACAGGGCCATAGTCCTCACGGCAAGTCGTGTGATCCCCTCACGACAATACTGTAGGTATCGAGGGCCCTAGGCAGGGTGCTTGCAGTGACATCTCGAGGGACGATCAAAAGAGAAACTTGTCCCTGTACATTATTCTACAAGTATTTACTCTAAATGTGCAATGTCCAATTTTTTCAATTTTAAGCATACCCGAATAAAATATATTAAATATTTTCTGAGTTGAATTGAAGTTTAAATATTTATGGCTAATGCTTGAAAAAAAAAATTGCTATTTCTATAACTCCATGCACTAAAATCATTTAGAAAAGGTTGTATATATAATTGTTTGTACTATTTCATTCTAATGTGACCTAATCAAGTTATTACCACAATTACCTCCGATTCTTTCATATGGTTAGTAATTTACTATAAATAGTGTATTTTAGCTGCCAATATTTTTATTGGTGAAACAGCAATTTTTATCCAAATCAAAATTGATGCTGATATTTGTTTCAAAGCCAAGTTGAAGTTTCTAAACTTTGTACAACCCTAAATTTAAATATGATGTATAGTGAAAAACGTTAATTTTTCTTATTTTGTTTCAATCTTCTGTGTTACAATGCTTTTTGTGTACATATATTTGATTTACACACGGTATAATTGATAGTTTGAATAAAACTCTAATTTGTCAGCATGCAAGTGAGCTATGATAGTGCCAACAATTGTGGTCAACACAACGGCTGTTAATCTCACGTTTCTAGACTGGAACTGCTACTACTTTACACAAGTAACTCCTCACGTGGATAGGTTTGACTCCGTTCCAAACCCACTGCTTCACAGATAAATTCCGGAAGTGCCAAGGATTGAACCCAGGACCTCTAGATCTGTAGCCAGAAACTCTAACCACTTGACCAGTTACAGTCCAATTAAGAAACTAAAATAAACTAAAATATGGTGAGACTTATTAACTAAGAAACCAAACGAACCCCACAGACTTACCACTGGAGTGACATGTTGCTTTGTTTCAGTCTTATCCTGAGTCACTGCTTCAACAAACTGCGTGCAACAGAAGTATCAACAATCCACTGCAGTGCTCAGATCACACCACAACACGTGTTGCAGAAACTGAGCCAGGTACAACTATAGCTATGTGTAGTAAATATCCACAGTGTATATAGTTATAAGTAAGAACGTGCAATGATGTATTGTTTGTCCCAGGTGTGTATGGTGATATCCAGTAACACAGGGCGGGTGTACAGACCCAAGAACAGTGGACATCTCATCTTGTACTTCAAGGACCTAAACCTCGCAAGACCAGACAAGTGGGGGACTTCCATGCTTATAGCATTCCTCCAACAGGTACTGGTACTCTACTGGTTGTATGGCAGGTGATGACAGCAGAATGTGTTGGAGCAGGCTCGGATAGTTGACAGATTGTTGCAGGTGATAACGTACCGAGGTTTCTACGACAGCAGTAACTTGGAATGGGTGGGTCTGGAACATGTCCAGATTGTCGGCAGTATGACCAGCGAAGGTGCTATGGGCCGACACAAGCTGAATCCACGCTTCACTTCAATTACCAGGATATATTCTGTCAGGTGAACACACAGTTAGGATAGTTGTCATGGTCAACTTCAGCGGTCGTATGGTCTAGGGCGCTACTCTCGCAATAGACTAGACTGCCGATTAAACTCCTGGTCAGATGTACTGGAGGTTTCACTCCCCCGCCACGCAAATATGGGAACACTTTCTCTAAAATTCAACCTTCCTCATCCCTAACCCATTAGTTGTATAACCTGGCAGGTGTTATTTTCAAACCTCGTTGATTCTGTTGTTATGTAGAGTAACTATTTACTTTGTTCCTGTTACGTTTCCAGATAGAGTGCATTGTTGCTAAGTTACTGTAACTGAGTTGTTTGTTTGTCAGCTATCCAGAGAGGGACCAGTTAAAGTCTATGTACAACTTGTACCTGAGTCATATAATGGCCCAGTGTTTGCCCAATCACTCAAACTGGGGCAACGCAACCAAGATAGCCTCCCTGGCTACCACCATGATCACTGTCTACGAGGAGGTAATCATCAAATACCAGTATAACGTTTGTTTAAATTTTAGTTGCGAGATATTTTCCAAGCACTAAATGAAGTAAATTAATAGAAAAGAAACCTTCAAAAGAGAATATTGAACAACAAAAAACAAATTTAATAAATTCATTCATAGCTATATTAAATAAAAAAAATGTAAACTTAATATATTTTTTTGTAAACCTTTTTGAAGGTTAAGTACAGTTTTTGTTATTAATAAACCTTTTTATTCAAAAACTTATTTTTTTATTTAATTTTTGCAAATATAGTCATTTAATTACATGACATGACTTTTTATCACCCAGATATTCGTGTCAATTCTACTCATTGTTTTTATTGGTTATGGTCAAGTTTTCTCACTTGAACTTGAGACTTCCTTTCACAACCATCATACATCCCTGCAGGAACTACCATGTGACTATATCTGCTCTAACAAGTGCTGTATTTCCCACCAGGTGAAGGTGTCGCTCACTCCAATGCAACAGAACCACTATCTGTTCACCCCTAAAGACCTTACTCGCTGGTGTCTGGCCATGTTACGATACAATCTTAAACAAGAGGATCCTTCAGTCAACTCTGTGCTGGAGGTAAGACTGGCCATGTTACGATACAATCTTAAACAAGAGGATCCTTCAGTCAACTCTGTGCTGGAGGTAAGACTGGCCATGTTACGATACAATCAGTCAACTCTGTGCTGGAGGTAAGACTGGCCATGTTACGATACAATCAGTCAACTCTGTGCTGGAGGTAAGACTGGCCATGTTATGATACAATCAGTCAACTCTGTGCTGGAGGTAAGACTGGCCATGTTACGATACAATCAGTCAACTCTGTGCTGGAGGTAAGACTGGCCATGTTACGATACACTCAGTCAACTCTGTGCTGGAGGTAAGACTGGCCATGTTACGATACAATCAGTCAACTCTGTGCTGGAGGTAAGACTGGCCATGTTACGATACAATCAGTCAACTCTGTGCTGGAGGTAAGACTGGCCATGTTACGATACAATCAGTCAACTCTGTGCTGGAGGTAAGACTGGCCATGTTACGATACAATCAGTCAACTCTGTGCTGGAGGTAAGACTGGCCATGTTACGATACACTCAATCAACTCTGTGCTGGAGGTAAGACTGGCCATGTTACGATACAATCAGTCAACTCTGTGCTGGAGGTAAGACTGGCCATGTTACGATACAATCAGTCAACTCTGTGCTGGAGGTAAGACTGGCCATGTTACGATACACTCAGTCAACTCTGTGCTGGAGGTAAGACTGGCCATGTTACGATACAATCAGTCAACTCTGTGCTGGAGGTAAGACACAATACCAATATTAAAAATATTTTCAAGCTTGGGTCGATCTTTTAATAGATACTGTGACTATTTTAACAAAGCTACATGGTCGGTGATTTCGAGCTTGTTGTATACTGCTACCTATCTTTGTTTGTGGGTGACTCATTGCTCAATCTTTTCTCCATCTAATTATTTCTACTCTTTCTTTAATCCTCTTACAGTAAGCAAACACTCAAGCACACACAGTGAGTGGCTTTCAAAAATAACCCCACTCTCTCTTGTGCTATGGATACTTTTGTCTTATTTTACCACCCTTTTGTACTAGTTACACTTTGAGTTAGGGGTGAGGAAGGTTGAATTTAGAGGAAATGTACCCTATTACACCTGACCAGAATTCAAACCTGGATCTCCCCATCAACAATATTCCAGTTTATTTCAAGAGAGTTGCACTTTTGACCATTCGACCACCGAAGCAGGTTCAATGAATACTGCGTTGCTAAATGGCGAAAGTTTTGTTGTTTTAAGTTGTCTATTATATATTATTTTAGTATGTGGATGAAGTGCACATCCCTTTGAACATCTCTCTGTATGTGATGATGCAAATTGTTCCAGGTGTTCGTGTACGAGGGCATGAGACTGTTCCAGGACAAGTTGGTTTCCGAGGAGGACAAGTCCAAGTTTGACAACATCCTCAACAAGACCCTAGAGTCCAACTGGGGCAGGGGTACCAGCACTTACACACTCTCAGGTCAGTCACAACCTTCTGTCTCCATATCAGCTCCACATTTTAATTTCAAAACTGAATTAACATTCAAATATTTTTAATCAATTGTTTTATTCTTTGAAAAGATATTATATTGTGTTTATTTATATAAATTTATTTAATAAAATCACAGTTTTTTAAATCACAAAATTGTTTGTCATATATAATTTTAATTTGATAAATCCAGTTACTTAATAACATGAAATGCTATTACTCTAGATTATTTCATGGGAATTATTATTATTTATTATTAATATTAATTAATACCGCATCTTACTACCCGTTAGTGTTATACGCACTTACACTAATGTGTAATGGTAGGGTGATTGTGAGATGAAATGGAGGACCTACAGTTTAACGTGGGATCCGAACCACGGTGGAGGCCTGGCGTTCCCCACATTCACAAGATGTCTTGTCAGAGGTGAAGGAAGGGTTTGCTGGGACCGAGGATTGAACCCTGGACCCCGATCAGAGAAGTTAGTGTCACACCTTACCTCTAGACCGCCAGGTCACTCCTAGGAATATTAATTTGTGATGTGTTTAACACCTTACTCTACATCCACTACTGTTTCCAGCCTGCGTCAGTTTTTTATCCAAGTCATATATTTCCCACCACCGGCTTGCTACACGCCTGTCGTAGCTTCATATGTCCTCATAATCTATCTTAAGACTAGGACAGGAACAACATCCAGTCCCCTGCCGTTAATTCATCACTATGAAAGGGTAAACACACATTTCACCAATGATAAATTTTTCAGCCATACTGGGATCGAACCTTGGCCATGCTATCGACTGAGCTAAGAATATATAACACCTAAAAGCATATTAAATAAACATAAACTTAATATTTTAGCTGTCATTATTTTTATTGGTGAAGCTTCATAAACTTCAAAGAGAAGTCGAAGCTAATATTTTTTCCAACTAATCCAAGTAGAAGTTTCAAAGCTTGGCACTCTACTTGCTGATAGCTGAGCCTTTTAACAAACAACATTAGTGTCAATATGCCTTTCAACTCAACAATTTAAACAATGTTTATTGAATCAACTTTGTGGAGTCTAGTGATATTGTTTTTCTCCAGACTCCTACTTTGTAACAGTGGGGGCAGAGTCCCCAGTCACTCCCGGAGCCCCACTGCCGACATATGGCAAGCCCCTGGGTAAACTGGAGGGAAAGGACTGGCTAGCGACTGTCAACCAAGGCATCCTGCAGTTTGGTGAGTACTGTTACCCTCCTCTCCTCTTGGTCTCGGTTCAAACACTGATTGTCTCATATGACCTCACGACTCCAGGTTCGCGAGTACAATCTGTCCCTTGTCAATGTCAGTACACAAAAGATCCCTCAAAGACAGGATATGAGATACTTTCTTGCTCTCTCATAGATATTCACTGTGGAAGGAAACGGGAAACCACCACACTTACATGGGTGTTCTCCCAGATAGAGCAGGCGGGTGACACTAACCATCTGAAGGACCGCATGTACGCACAACTCTTTATGGAAGGAGGGCTAATCCCTCCTTAGTAAAACTGACCGGGATTGGAACCCTGACCTCGTCACCAGCAATCCAGACTAACAGAGTGTGGGAACACAGGAGCTGCTTACTCCCCTTCATTTGTTCTTGGTGTCGAGTAAACTAAGAGTTGATACCAAACCGGGCTTCTGGGCTTGGCTCTACCACTCTTCACTGAGACTTTAAAATCAAGTGTTACCGCTGGGAATTGAACCTGGCACCTTTAGATCAGTAGCCAGTGGCGTGGTCTTATAATAACTTCAAACTGGTTTTCCTGATTTATTATAAACACTAGAGCTAATGCAGTTAAACAACCTAACATCTATCTCGGTGGTCTCTCGATATGTGATTCCCCGACCCACCACCAGGCAGCAGCGCAACTCGCAGAAAGAAGTGGGGATAGGGAATGTCCACACGACACGAGAAATAGAACATCCTCATGCTGTAGATGTCATCTGTCAGTGACGACTGTTTCAATCCATCTTGGTGTGTTACTATACGCAGGTCGTGAGGGTCAAACCCTGGACCTGCTGGTGTTCCAAGAAGTTCTGGACCTGGTGGCTCGTGTGGACCGTGCCCTCTCTGTTCCCCGGGGCTGCCTGCTGCTGGCAGGCCGTGCCGGCGTGGGTCGCAAGTCTGCAGTGAGGATTGTGTCAGCGCTCCATGAGGCCAAGCTGCACTCTCTCAAACTGGGACGGGGGTACACCGTCAAAAACTTCAAGAATGACCTCAAAGCTGTGAGCTCTCATCCTGAGTTGTTTAAACTAGAGACAATGGCAGAACGTCGACACGGGCAATCAAACCTGGGACTCTTGGCTTAACACTCCAATAATGCTCTACCACTGAGCTATCGGAGATGTGTCCTGTGCTCAAGGTCATTCTTCATTCATGGTTCTAAGGCAGAGTCTGTGGTCTCCCAAGCCTCGCTGACCATGTATCAACGTTTGCTTGGATTATTATAACTGGATATTTTTGCCTCTGATAGGATTGTTTAGTTTTGTTTTGAATTACCACCTTTTCTTATCCAATGAGAAGTCTTCTTGCTTCTGATTGGACAGGATGGTTCTTTCCCATTGTTCCTTATGTCTCGGAGGACTGACATTTGGAACTGGACTCTACAGGAAACAGCATGGTGGCTCTTGTTAGAAGGTCAATTTCATCGTGTTTTATGTTAAAAAAATATTTTAATCTTCTTTTTAAATATCCTTAAGGATCCAAGTATTCATAAAAATGATCAAAAACATGTTTTAATTCTTGAAGTGTTGTTAAAAGTTTATTTTAAAATGATTTGTCTTGTGTTATGGATGATAGTGTGTTGGTTGTGCTATTAACGCCAGTGTTTGTGTGTATTCAGATGATACAGTTGGCAGCAGTGGATGGGGAGCAGGTTTATCTTATGATAGAGGACCACCAGCTTGTTCATATTTCTTTTCTGGACATGATCAACAGTCTACTGCTGTCAGGAGAGGTGACAACATTAACAACATTACTACACCTATCATTAACTCAGGAAACATTGTGTTGGTCAAAACAACAACAAAAACTGAAATGCTAAATAATTCATTGTTCTAACACTCCAAGTGTCCCAATATAATCAATATCCTGTTGTGTCCACATTTTATTTTTTACTTAATATCTTGTTTTGTTCCCATCTAAGTTAAAAATTATTATTAATTCTAACCCTAATTTAGAGCTTTTTAAAACTATATGTATTTAAAATGGTACCCACCAATAGTGATACATCAATACCTCGCTCTTTAGTCAGGTTAGGGACCGGAGCACGGACCAAAACAAGAATCAACAAAACTAAAACCATAGATTTTGATAATTTTAATAACAAAAATTAGTAATAATTGTATTGATCACAAATATAAGAGATTTGGTCAGAAATTCAAAGAATAGTACAGATTATATTCAAAGAATAGTACACACTGAACAACTTATATTCACAAGGACAAAACAATGAAGACAGAACAACAAGATGAGACAGACACAGTGATGACAAATTTCAACAAAATAGCAAAGTAAGTGCTGAAGTTTGTAAATGTGGCTGTATTTGAAACCTGTTTAAAGTGTATGTATAGCTGTATTTGAAAGTACAACTCGTGTTTTGTGTTTTGTGTCAGGTACCTGGTCTTTACAACCTTGAGGAGTTGGAGCCCATTGTGTCCTCGCTGAGAGACTTGGCAGCACAGGAGGGCTATATTGGCAACCCTGCATCATTCTTTGCTGAACGTCAGTACGATTAATACTTAGCATTGCTGGCAGACTCAGTAATGTTTTATTGGTTAATTGTTGGTCAGAGGACTGGCCGCTGTGTCTGCTTTAGAAATATGTTTGTTTTTTAAAAGCTGGTATAATCATTGTGTCGGGAAAGTTGATACTTAATACCCCCAAAACAATCTTAATTATTGGTGTTTAGGAGGGAGTGACGTTCACTTCGCTGGTCAAATGGTCTAAGGCAGCAGTTTCCAACCTTTTTCAGCTGATGCCCCCTTGGTAGATAATTAAATTCCCACTCCACATACCCGATTTCTTGGGATATTTATAAATAAAAAATGTGTAATGCTTTCAAGTCACTTGTTTAATTTAAACAACAATCAACGTCACACCGATAGGGTAGTGGTGGAAAGAAATGACTGAAGATTGTAACGATGGTTGTCATTGGTTTATTACCATCCCTTGTTGAATATTGGGTTTTATGTTGAGTCAAAGTTGGTAGCAATGGTGTGTTTATCAAACTGTGCTCTGTCACTCCTTGAGGCAGTTTTATAGTATTCATTATTTGTTTATCACAATATAAGATAGTATCAGTAATTAGGACCGACAATTCTTTCAAGTCTGAATAAAGGACACTCGCCAAAGGTGCAGTCAGAACATGTCAGATTTTCTGATTGTTTTATACCTGTGAGAGTTAACTGTCACTGAGTAATGTCCGTAATATTAGTGTCAGTGAGCAGTTTATCTGATGTAAGGGCTCTTTTGGTCTAAAAAGTTCGGGGACCCCTGGCTGAGGGGGGAGGGGGGTATAGAGGAAAATTGAGGGCGAATCCGAGGCCTGTTTGCATGCACACTTTTGACTGGTCACCGAATTAATTTTTTACTAGTATGTGGTGTGACCAACATTACAAGAAATAACTATATTAATTACTTTGTAAAAGTTATATAAATAAATATATCTTTAATTTTTGTATGATTTTTAGAGTTATTTCTGAATTGTTCCTCCCCACCCCCTCCTTCCCTCAAGTTGGGAGTCCCTGGGATAGGGTGTCACTCTTGCAATAGATTGGACTGGGGAGATTAGAGTTCAAATCCTGACCGGGTCTACTGAGAGGGAGTTCTCCTAAATGGTTTTACACTCTCCCTCCACTAAAGTTGAGGTACACTTCCTCTATATCCAACCTTCCTCATTCCTAACACATTAGCCTAATTAGTGCATATGCGTGTGGCCCGAACAGGTAGTAAGACAAAGTGAAGAGTTTACTCTGTTAACCTGAAGACCTTCCTGTGACAGTGAAAGCTTGTTTTGTGTTTTATATCAGTTTATCTAAACAATTTCCACTCCAGGATCTCACTCAGGGAATCCCTCTCAATTAAAACATTGACTAATTACCTAATTAAAATGTGAACTTAGAACACTTCTTGCTTGGTTTTCAAAGGCACTGGAATTGTTTGCAAAATTAAAATATCTCAATCTTGGGTTATTGACACAAAACATCCCTTGAATAGCGAATACAGTCCAAGATAATGTTGACAGGTGTACAGAGGAACTTGCATGTTATCCTGGTGATGGACTTCACTAACACTCAGTTCACACCAACTTGCGAGAGTAACCCTGCACTCTACAAGGAGTGCTGTGTGCTCTGGTTGCCAGGATGGAGTTCCACCAGCATGAAGAGTGTCCCTAACCTTCTTTTACTAAGGTCAGCAAGCATTGTCATCTTCCAGTCACTTTTAAACTGGAAAAGTGAAGTGAAAACAAAGCTTAAAATATACAAAGAAATGTTGAGGTCAAAATTAAAGATAAGTTTGATTACACTTTTATTTCTTCAAATATATACAAAATTAATAAAAGAAATAAGTGTTTTAACGTAAATCACAAAATTGATAATTTCTTCCGCTAAGTACAGCAACATGGAATAACTAAACAAACAAAGTAAAGACAAATATTCACAAAGCCAAACTAGGGGATGTTACAACAGACAGTTGTTCAGAGTTTTATTGGACATTTCTTGGTGTATGATAAAGCTGATTGAAGAATCATCTGGCCCGTAGAAAGCTATAAACTCTCCATTGTTAAACTAGTGGAGACATTAGACGGGGGATGGAATCCTCAAATCCTTAAAGATAGTCGAGATTTGGGTATTTGAAAAAATCTCACTTTCAAGACTTGAATCCTTAAAAAAAGATTGCATTTTGTTTTAGAGCTCTAATATTGGTTTTTGGGGGTTCAGAACCAATTATAATTGTAGGATTAATTTAACAACCAGACCCCAGACCAGTAATTTAACACTTAACTGAATTATGAATGTTATAATGAACAGATTAGAAGAAATAATGTTAGGCTTTAGTTATTATTTGTATTTTATATTATCATGTTTGCTCTCATGTTCATGATTATTCCAAGATTTGGATTCACTATTCGATAGTCTTTTGTTTGTATTGTATTTGGAAGTGAAACAAGGTTCTTCTTATTATAGACGTTGACTGAAGTGAACATCTCGTACTGATAGCATTGTCAGTCCAACTCAGTACAAGGTGAAGTATATTCTGTTAATACACATTGCAGACATAAGACAGGTCCTTGAGGTAACACCTCTGATGCTCAACTTGGTCCTAGAGAGGGTGCTACCGTCACACATACACGAGGCTATGTTGGTATCGGATCTAAACATTCCCACAGTGCTCTTGTGTTTTCAGTTTAACATGAACCGTATCTAATTTGTGCTGCAGATCTGGTTGCGTTGAAGAGGGGGGTGACCTTGTGGACACCGTCCTCAATGATGGTTTCTTCACCATTCACTCTCAGGTGTCCAACACGCTAAGAACGCCTCGCCGCTATATGGCGTTCATTCACACGTACATTCACATCTTTACCAGCAAGAAGTCAGGGATACAGCAGAGATGCGCTCAGCTCCAGGTCAGTGCTACACCCGCTAGTATCTCGGCAAGGCTCCTGTCACAAGTGTAAACACTACTCAAGACACATCCTTTACAGGCAGGGGTGTCCAAGTTGACAGAGGCCCGCCAGGTAGTGGACTCCCTCAAGTCTGAAGCAGCCAATCAGGAGCAGAGGCTCGCAGAGAAACAAGCCAAAGCCAACTCTGCCCTGCAAATGATAACGGAGACGATGCGCAGCGCAAATAGTCACAAGACGGAGATGGAATGCCTCAAGGAACAGACTGAGAAGGAGAACCAACAGCTGGTGGTGAGGTCAGTGGGGCTCACTCTTTGAATTGTTATTGACAGGAAAGAGGAACAGAACATTTATATAGAAACATTGTTGCGCATTTCACACTCCCTCCTGATGAGGTCAGATCAGGAGACTGGGCGCTAACAATAGATATTTGCGAGTGTACTTGTCTAACCCTTTTACATTTTTAATGTTTTTTTTAGTGAGATATCACTCATTTTGTCCTGTAGGAAGCGAGCTATTGATGAGGAGCTAGCGGAGATTGAACCTCTGATCCGTGAGGCGACCGCTGCGGTGGGAAACATCAAGTCAGAGTCGTTGTCCGAGATTCGGTCCATGCGCGCTCCTCCCGAGGTGATCAGAGACATCTTGGAAGGTGTGCTGAGGCTCATGGGGATACTAGACACATCCTGGAACAGTATGAAGATCTTCTTGGCCAAGAGGGGTGTGAAGGAGGACATCAGGTGGGTCACCTAAGGGGGCTCCACCATATTCCAGGGGGAAGAGACCTGAAAACCCCTCCCTTTCTATGCCCTTGAAAATGACTCGACATGTAAAAGTTAATCAGATTGTAACCAAGGCTATGAACAATTTCTACAACTTGCAGATCGTTTGACGCCCGACAAATCAGTCGAGAAAGTCGTCTGGCAGTGGAGAAGCTATTGCAGGAAAAGGGCGAGTCGTTTGACCCAAAGACGGCCCGGCGTGCATCCACAGCGGCAGCGCCATTGGCAGCGTGGGTGATGGCCAATGTTCAGTACTCGCATGTCCTTGAGAAGATCTCACCTCTGGAGCAGGAACAGGCTAAGCTACAACACAACCTGATGATGGCAAAGAATCAGATCGGGCAGCTCAGCTCAGGACT
Organism: Timema cristinae; assembly: GCA_039000515.1. Lineage (NCBI taxonomy): Eukaryota > Metazoa > Arthropoda > Insecta > Phasmatodea > Timematidae > Timema > Timema cristinae. Next base: position 126,305,317 of record JBCFYV010000012.1, on the reverse strand, counting down.
GAGTGATGTGGACCGAACAGTCGCAAAGCTCAAAGATCAGCTCAACACGTACACTCGAGAGGCTGCGGAGATAGAGATACATCTGAATCGGGCTCAGGAAACCATCAATGCTGCAGAAGGACTGGTCGAGAAGCTTAATGACGAGTACAACCGCTGGAAGACACAGGTGAGCTAACAGATCTACTCTCACGTCAGTCTCATGTTGGACTGGAAGACACAGGTGAACTAACAGATCTACTCTCACGTCAGTCTCAGTGACTGGAAGACACTGTGAGCTAACAGATCTACTCTAGTCAGTCCCTGTTGACTGGAGCCAGTGACTAACAGATCACTCACGGCCTCATGTTGGCTGAGACACAGTGGCTACAGTACTCTCACTGGCCTCATGTTGGAGGAAGACACAGGTGAGCTAACAGATAAATTACGTGAGCTCAGTTGGGCTGGAGACCAGTGAGCTAACAGTCTACTTCAGTGGTTTTTGGCTGAGACACAGTGACTAAGATCTACTCTCTCATTATTTGACGGAAACATGGTAGCTAACAGATCCTCTCACATGGCTCATGTGGACTGGAAAATCTATAGTACAGGTGTAGCCAACAGACACGTGGCTTCACTTTGCTCTCTCAGCGGAGAGATGACATGTGTATCGAAAGAATGCTTGTGCCTGTGTGTTTTCATTACATTTGATTAATCGATTTATACCTAGGCCCTGAGCATCTGACAGGTTCATTTCTACCATTAAAGTGTCATGAGCAAATTTGATTTGCTTTCAAGTGGCATAGTTCTGGCGTTACTGATAGATACCGGTAGTGTAAGACTGTATTATGATACCAGAATGATAAGTCCTTTCTGTTCCAAAACACACTGATAAGTCCCCTCATAAGTTACAGTTTGACGATTTTTCATGTACAACCTTGCAAAAATTCTGAAATAGCTGTGGCATTTTTTGCACCAGAATCCAGTATAGGCTTGCGCTAATAGAGTCAATGCATTATATATCATGCATATTATAGTGATACTTGAGTAAGTGCAGCATACTAAGTACAAACTAAGGCACTATGACATGTGGCATTCATAAATAATACTTTTGATATTGGTGTTTATTTCACAGCTGGAGGTCGGAAGCAGTGCGTGGTTGTAACAGTGCTATGTTTCTATGCTTCTATATTGCAGCTGGGAGAACTCTCCAAGGATCTGACAGCTCTTCCCCTGCACTCCTTACTGGGAGCCGCATGCATCACTTACCTGTCCTCTGCTCCAGAAGATTCACGGAGGTCCTTGCTGGGGCGATGGCAAGAGGTCCTCGGAGTACACCAATTCTCCCTCACTTCGTTTCTTGGGTCTGAGAAGGAACAGTTGCAATGGTTGTCTGAAGGACTGCCCTCAGATGAACTCTCTGTCCACAACGCTCTCATCATACTGAAGGTAACGTCGTGTCTTGCTATGTGTCCACAACGCTCTCATCATACTGAAGGTAGCATCGTGTCTTGCTATATGTCCACAATGCTATCATCGTACTGAAGGTAACGTCGTGTCTTGCTATGTGTCCACAACGTTCTCATCATACTGAAGGTAACCTCGTGTCTTGCTATGTGTCTACAACGCTCTCATCATACTGAAGGTAACCTCATGTCTTGCTATGTGTCCACAACGCTCTCATCATACTGAAGGTAACCTCGTGTCTTGCTATGTGTCCACAACGCTCTCATCATACTGAAGGTAACCTCGTGTCTTGCTATGTGTCCACAACGCTCTCATCATACTGAAGGTAACCTCGTGTCTTGCTATGTGTCCACAATGCTATCATCATACTGAAGGTAACCTAGTGTCTTGCTATATGTCCACAATGCTATCATCATACTGAAGGTAACCTCGTGTCTTGCTATATGTCCACAATGCTATCATCATACTGAAGGTAATGTCGTGTCTTGCTATGTGTCCACAATGCTATCATTGAACTGAAGGTAATGTCGTGTCTTGCTATATGTCCACAATGCTATCATCATACTGAAGGTAACGTCGTGTCTTGCTATGTGTCCACAATGCTATCATTGTACTGAAGGTAATGTCGTGTCTTGCTATGTGTTCACAACGCTCTCATCATACTGAAGGTAACCTAGTGTCTTGTTATATGTCCACAATGCTCTCATCATACTGAAGGTAACCTCGTGTTTTGCTATGTGTCCACAACGCTCTCATCATACTGAAGGTAGCATCGTGTCTTGCTATATGTCCACAATGCTATCATCGTACTGAAGGTAACGTCGTGTCTTGCTATGTGTCCACAACGTTCTCATCATACTGAAGGTAACCTCGTGTCTTGCTATGTGTCCACAACGCTCTCATCATACTGAAGGTAACCTCGTGTCTTGCTATGTGTCCACAACGCTCTCATCATACTGAAGGTAACCTCGTGTCTTGCTATGTGTCCACAACGCTCTCATAATACTGAAGGTAACCTCGTGTCTTGCTATGTGTCCACAACGCTCATCATACTGAAGGTAACCTCGTGTCTTGCTATGTGTCCACAACGCTCTCATCATACTGAAGGTAACCTCGTGTCTTGCTATGTGTCCACAATGCTATCATTGTACTGACGGTAACATCGTGTCTTGCTATGTGTCCACAATGCTATCATGTATGAAGGTAACCTTATGTCTTGCTATGTGTCCACAATGCTATCATGTACTGAAGGTAACGTCGTGTCTTGCTATGTGTCCACAATGCTATCATTGTACTGAAGGTAACGTCGTGTCTTGTATATGTCCACAATGCTATCATCATACTGAAGGTAACGTCGTGTCTTGTTATGTGTCCACAATGCTATCATCGTACTGAAGGTAACTGTGTCTTGCTATTGTCCACAATGCTATCATCATACTGAGGTAACCTGTGTCTTGCTATGTGTCCACAATGCTATCATGTACTGAAGGTAACTCGTGTCTTGCTATGTGTCCACAATGCTATCATGTACTGAAGGTAACTCGTGTCTTGCTATGTGTCCACAATGCTATCATTGTACTGAGGTAACCTCGTGTCTTGCTATGTGTCCACAATGCTATCATCGTACTGACGGTAGCATCGTGTCTTGTTATGTGTCCACAATGCTATCATCGTACTGAAGGTAATGTCGTGTCTTGCTATATGTCCACAATGCTATCATCGTACTGAAGGTAACGTCGTGTCTTGCTATTGTCCACAAGCTATATCGTACTAAACGGTAGCGTCGTGTCTTGTTATAGTCCACAATGCTATCATCGTACTGAAGGTAACGTTCGTGTCTTGCTATATGTCCACAATGCTATCATCATACTGAAGGTAATGTCGTGTCTTGCTATATGTCCACAATCTATCATGTACTGAAGGTAATGTCGTGTCTTGTATATGTCCACAAATGCTATCATCGTACTGAAGGTAACATCGTGTCTTGCTATTGTCCACAATGCTATCATCGTACTGAAGGTAGCCTGTGTCTTGCTATATGTCCACAATGCTATCATCATACTGAAGGTAACGTCGTGTCTTGCTATAGTGTCCACAATGCTATCATCATACTTAAGGTAATGTCGTGTCTTGCTATATGTCCACATTGCTATCATCGTACTGAAGGTAACTTGTGTCTTGTTATCTGTCGACAATGCTATCATCGTACTGAAGGTAATGTCATGTCTTGCTATATGTCCACAATGCTATCATCGTACTTAAGGTAATGCGTGTCTTGCTATATGTCCACAATGCTATCATCGTACTTAAGGTAATGTCGTGTCTTGCTATATGTCCACAATGCTATATCATACTGAAGGTAACCTAGTGTCTTGCTATATGTCCACAATGCTTTCATCATACTGAAGGTAACGTCGTGTCTTGCTATATGTCCACAATACTATCATCGTACTGAAGGTAATGGCGTGTCTTGCTATATGTCCACAATGCTATCATCATACTGAAGGTAACGTCGTGTCTTGTTATGTGTCCAAATGCTATCATCGTACTGAAGGTAACCTAGTGTCTTGCTATATGTCCACAATGCTATCATCATACTGAAGGTAACCTGCGTCTTGCTATGTGTCCACAATGCTATCATCGTACTGAAGGTAACGTCGTGTCTTGCTATGTGTCCACAATGCTATCATTGTACTGAAGGTAACGTTGTGTCTTGCTATATGTCCACAATGCTATCATCGGAATGAAGGTAACGTCGTGTCTTGCTATTGTCCACAATGCTATCATTGTACTGAAGGTTTTCTAGGTCTTGCTATGTGTCCACAATGCTATCATCGTACTGAAGGTAACCTAGTGTCTTGCTATATGTCCACAATGCTATCATCATACTGAAGGTAACCTAGTGTCTTGCTATATGTCCACAATGCTATCATCGTACTGAAGGTAACTAGTGTCTTGCTATATGTCCACAATGCTATCATCATACTTAAGGTAATGTCGTGTCTTGCTATATGTCCACAATGCTATCATCGTACTGAAGGTAAGTCGTGTCTTGCTATATGTCCATAATGCTATCATCGTACTGAAGGTAACGTCGTGTCTTGCTATATGTCCACAACGCTTCATCATACTGAAGGTCTTGCTATGTGTCCACAATGCTATCATCGTACTGAAGGTAACCTAGTGTCTTGCTATATGTCCACAATGCTATCATCGTACTGAAGGTAACCTAGTGTCTTGCTATGTGTCCACAATGCTATCATCGTACTGAAGGTAACCTAGTGTCTTGTTATATGTCCACAATGCTATCATCGTACTGAAGGTAATGTCGTGTCTTGTATATGTCCACAATGCTATCATCGTACTGAAGGTAACGTCGTGTCTTGCTATGTGTCCACAATGCTATCATGTACTGAAGGTAACGTGTGTCTTGCTATATGTCCACAATGCTATCATCGTATGAAGGTAATCGTCCTGTCTTGCTATTGTCCACAATGCTATCATTGTACTGAAGGTTTCTAGCGTCTTGCTATGTGTCCACAATGCTATCATCGTACTGAAGGTAACCTAGTGTCTTGCTATATGTCCACAAGGCTATCATCGTACTGACGGTAACACTGTGTCCTGCTACTTATTCGAGCTGGGCCCTCCACTTTGTGGCGAGTCAGTAGCAACATTCCATCCTGAATTGGGAATGTTTGGATTTATCACCACAATTAGCTACTAGCCCAAGTAAGACATTTAAATGATGGCTGCGTTAATCTTGAGGTGGCCAAACTTTGATTCTTTCCATATTAACCAGGTACTTTTATTTCTTCATGAGTTATTTTATAATAATATAAATTGATAAAAATGAAGAAAGTATAATCTAATAAGTGCAAATTTAGTGAAGAAAGCCCGCCCAGGGAAAGAGATAAACTGTGGTAATAATCCCAAGCACAAAGGTACTTCTTCTCTTGTCTATAGTAAGAAGTAATACACCAGCATTGTTGCTTTTATCCAACACAAGAGGAGAGGGGAACACTTTATACAAACAATGGATTATTCCATTTCAGAAATATTACTAAATTTGTGTTTAAATCCTTGTGAGTGACAACTTCTACAACAGAAGAACCCTATTTAGTGGCCATATGGTCTAAGGCGCCACACTTAAAATAGACTAGACTGCCTATGACAGAGATATTGGAGTTTAATCCCTGTCAGGTATGTTGAGGGTAGTTGTTTCAAAGTGATCTCTCTCCCGCCATCAAATTTTGTACATTTCTTATCAAATTCAACCTTAGCCATTAGCTCAGTACATTTAGAAACATAAGATGCTCAAAACAACAAGATTACAAAAGAAATAACCGTTATTAACATGAACAAACTGTGACCAGGTAAAGTAATGTTGTACGTTCTGTTTTCCGCAGATTGCTTTGTTGCAACCGGGGGTAAGATAATATTTTTATAAATGTATTTTAACTTTGAAATTGAGCCAATAACTAAAAATAGTTGTGCTTCCAACAATATTTCAATATTATTCTTGCACAAATGATTTTCAAACTCCAAATAAGATCACCTGCTCACAGTATTGATTGTACCACTCAGTACCGTGTTGCTCCATGCTATTGTACCACTCAGTACCGTGTTGCTCCATGCTATTGAACCACTCAGTACCGTGTTGCTCCATGCTATTGTACCACTCAGTCCATGTTGTTCAATGCTATTGTACCACTCAGTACCATGTTGCTCCATGCTATTGTACCACTCAGTGCCGTGTTGCTCCATGCTATTGTACCACTCAGTACGTGTTGCTCCATGCTATTGTACCACTCAGTACCGTGTTGCTCCATGCTAATGTACCACTCAATACCGTGTTGCTCCATGCTATTGTACCACTCAGTGTCATGTTGCTCCATGCTATTGTACCACTCAGTGCCATGTTGTCTATGCTATTGTACCACTCAGTGCCGTGTTGCTCCATGTTATTGTACCACTCAGTGCCATGTTGTTCAATGCTATTGTACCACTCAGTACCATGTTGCTCCATGCTATTGTACCACTCAGTACCGTGTTGCTCCATGCTATTGTACCACTCAGTACCATGTTGCTCCATGCTATTGTACCACTCAGTGCTGTGTTGCTCCCTGCTATTGTACCACTCAGTGCCATGTTGTTCAATGCTATTGTACAACTCAGTACCATGTTGCTCCATGCTATTGTACCACTCAGTACCGTGTTGCTCCATGCTATTGTACCACTCAGTGCTGTGTTGCTCCCTGCTATTGTACCACTCAGTGCCATGTTGTTCAATGCTATTGTACCACTCAGTACCATGTTGCTCCATGCTATTGTACCACTCAGTGCCATGTTGTTCCATGCTATTGTACCACTCAGTACCGTGTTGCTCCATGCTATTGTACCACTCAGTACCGTGTTGCTCCATGCTATTGTACCACTCAGTACCATGTTGTTCCATGCTATTGTACCACTCAGTACCTTGTTGCTCCATGCTATTGTACCACTCAGTGCCATGTTGTTCAATGCTATTGTACCACTCAGTACCATGTTGCTCCATGCTATTGTACCACTCAGTACCGTGTTGCTCCATGCTATTGTACCACTCAGTACCATGTTGCTCCATGCTATTGTACCACTCAGTGCTGTGTTGCTCCCAGCTATTGTACCACTCAGTGCCATGTTGTTCAATGCTATTGTACCACTCAGTACCATGTTGCTCCATGCTATTGTACCACTCAGTGCCATGTTGCTCCATGCTATTGTACCACTCAGTACCGTGTTGCTCCATGCTATTGTACCACTCAGTACCGTGTTGCTCCATGCTATTGTACCACTCAGTACCGTGTTGCTCCATGCTATTGTACCACTCAGTGCCATGTTGCTCCATGATATTGTACCACTCAGTACCGTGTTGCTCCATGTTATTGTACCACTCAGTACCGTGTTGCTCCATGCTATTGTACCGCTAAGCGCCGTGTTGCTCTATGCTATTGTACCACTCAGTGCCATGTTGCTCCATGTTATTGTACCACTCAGTGCCATGTTGCTCCATGTTATTGTACCACACAGTGCCATGTTGCTCCATGCTATTGTACCACTCAGTACCGTGTTGCTCCATGCTATTGTACCACTCAGTGCCATGTTGCCCCATGCTATTGTACCACTCAGTACCGTGTTGCTCCATGCTATTGTACCACTCAGTGCCATGTTGCTCCATGCTATTGTACCACTCAGTACCATGTTGCTCCATGCTATTGTACCACTCAGTACCGTGTTGCTCCATGCTATTGTACCGCTAAGCGCCGTGTTGCTCTATGCTATTGTACCACTCAGTGCCATGTTGCTCCATGTTATTGTACCACTCAGTGCCATGTTGCTCCATGTTATTGTACCACACAGTGCCATGTTGCTCCATGCTATTTTACCACTCAGTACCGTGTTGCTCCATGCTATTGTACCACTCAGTGCCATGTTGCCCCATGCTATTGTACCACTCAGTACCGTGTTGCTCCATGCTATTGTACCACTCAGTGCCATGTTGCTCCATGCTATTGTACCACTCAGTACCGTGTTGCTCCATGCTATTGTACCACTCAGTACCGTGTTGCTCCATGCTATTGTACCACTCAGTACCGTGTTGCTCCATGCTATTGTACCACTCAGTACCGTGTTGCTCCATGCTATTGTACCACTCAGTACCGTGTTGCTCCATGCTATTGTACCACTCAGTATCGTGTTGCTCCATGCTATTGTACCACTCAGTGCCATGTTGCTCCATGCTATTGTACCACTCAGTGCCATGTTGCCCCATGCTATTGTACCACTCAGTACTGTGTTGCTCCATGCTATTGTACCACTCAGTGCCATGTTGCTCCATGCTATTGTACCACTCAGTACCGTGTTGCTCCATGCTATTGTACCACTCAGTGCCGTGTTGCTCCATGTTATTGTACCACTCAGTATCGTGTTGCTCCATGCTATTGTACCACTCAGTGCCATGTTGCTCCATGCTATTGTACCACTCAGTGCCATGTTGCTCCATGCTATTGTACCACTCAGTGCCATGTTGCTCCATGCTATTGTACCACTCAGTGCCATGTTGCTCCATGCTATTGTACCACTCAGTGCCATGTTGCTCCATGCTATTTTACCACTCACTACTGTATGAAAGGCTCCAACAAACAACGCTCCATGTTGCCAGGCCTCGTTACGACCATTCCTGGTGGACCCATCATCCCTGGCCTCTGATTGGCTCAAGAGACACCTATCGGGGGACAGCAACGTGGAGGTGGTCTCTCAACACAGCCAGAGATTCACCACGACCCTGGAGTTAGCTATCAGGTGCACTCCCTCTTCACTTACAATAGAGTTGGTTCGAGATTACTCGAGGCCAAGTTAACTGATACCAGGATAATCGTGAATGTGAAAATTAACTTTGGTCACAACTTCATCCGGGTACATCTTTCAATGAAATATAAGCTGAAAAATGATACTTTGACACGGGAATCGAACCAGGGACATTTAACTTACTGCACCAATCTTTTCTACCACTGAGCTACCAAGGCTCAGGCTCATTATTCACTCATAGTTTAGGTAGAGTCTGTGATGGATGTGTAAATTCATCAACTCGAATATATATGATTGAATCAAGTCACCGGTGACTCAAGGTACTGCTGCTCGTACAATATTGGATTCTATAGGGTTGGTGATATACCCTGGTTGCAAATATTAGCGCATCACACTAATATTTCACCAACCCAGCACTAACAGGTTGGATTATGCGCAAGCTGACTGTGCCCTCAAAACCTGGTCTAGTTAGTGCTCTCTGCTACATCTTAATGGCTGACAGAGTGCTCCTTGTGGAGACTGTCTTGACTCGGGGATGCTCCTTGTGGAGACTGTCTTGGCTCGGGATGCTCCTTGTGGAGACTGTCTTGACTCGGGGATGCTCCTTGTGGAGACTGTCTTGACTCGGGGATGCTCCTTGTGGAGACTGTCTTGACTCGGGGATGCTCCTTGTGGGACTGCTGCTGGGATGCTCCTTGTGAACTGTTGACTCGGGGATGCTCCTTGTGGAGACTGTCTTGACTCGGGGATGCTCCTTGTGGAGACTGTCTTGACTCGGGGATGCTCCTTGTGAGACGACTGGTGCTCTTTGGACTCATCGGGGATGCTCCTTGTGGAGACGTCTTGACTCGGGATGCTCCTTGTGGAGACTGTCTTGACTCGGGGATGCTCCTTGTGGAGACTGTCTTGACTCGGGGATGCTCCTTGTGGAGACTGTCTTGACTCGGGGATGCTCCTTGTGGAGACTGTCTTGACTCGGGGATGCTCCTTGTGGAGACTGTCTTGACTCGGGGATGCTCCTTGTGGAGACTGTCTTGACTCGGGGATGCTCCTTGTGGAGACTGTCTTGACTCGGGGATGCTCCTTGTGGAGACTGTCTTGACTCGGGGATGCTCCTTGTGGAGACTGTCTTGACTCGGGGATGCTCCTTGTGGAGACTGTCTTGACTCGGGGATGCTCCTTGTGGAGACTGTCTTGACTCGGGGATGCTCCTTGTGGAGACTGTCTTGCTCGGGATGCTCCTTGGGAGACGTCTTGCCGGGGATGCTCCTTGTGGAGACTGTCTTGGCTCGGGATGCTCCTTGTGGAGACTGTCTTGACTCGGGGATGCTCCTTGTGGAGACTGTCTTGACTCGGGGATGCTCCTTGTGGAGACTGTCTTGACTCGGGGATGCTCCTTGTGGAGACTGTCTTGACTCGGGGATGCTCCTTGTGGAGACTGTCTTGACTCGGGGGAATCGCTCCTCTTGGAGACTGTCTTGACTCGGGGATGCTCCTTGTGGAGACTGTCTTGACTCGGGGATGCTCCTTGTGGAGACTGTCTTGACTCGGGGATGCTCCTTGTGGAGACTGTCTTGACTCGGGGATGCTCCTTGTGGAGACTGTCTTGATCGGATGCTCCTTGTGAGACTGTCTTGACTCGGGATGCTCCTTGTGGAGACTGTCTTGACTCGGGGATGCTCCTTGTGGAGACTGTCTTGACTCGGGATGCTCCTTGTGAGACTGTCTTGACTCGGGGATGCTCCTTGTGGAGACTGTCTTGACTCGGATGCTCCTTGTGGAGACTGTCTTGACCGGGATGCTCCTTGTGGAGACTGTCTTGGCTCGGATGCTCCTTGTGGAGACTGTCTTGACTCGGGGATGCTCCTTGTGGAGACTGTCTTGATCGGATGCTCCTTGTGGAGACTGTCTTGACTCGGGATGCTCCTTGTGGAGACTGTCTTGACTCGGGATGCTCCTGTGGAGACTGTCTGACTCGGGATGCTCCTTGTGGAGACTGTCTTGACTCGGATGCTACTTGTGGAGACTGTCTTGACTCGGGGATGCTCCTTTGGAGACTCTTGGCTCGGGGATGCTACTTGTGGAGACTGTCTTGACTCGGGGATGCTCTTGTGGAGACTGTCTTGGCTCAGGATGCTCTTGTGGAGACTGTCTTGACTCGGATGTCCTTGTGGAGACTGTCTTGACTCGGGAGCCCTTGTGGAGACTGTCTTGACTCGGGATGCTCCTTGTGGAGACTGTCTTGACTCGGGGATGCTCCTTGTGGAGACTGTCTTGACTCGGATGTCTTGTGGAGACTGTCTTGACTCGGGATGCTCCTGTGAGACTGTCTTGACTCGGGATGCTCCTTGTGGAGACTCTTGACTCGGGATGCTCCTTGTGGAGACTGTCTTGACTCGGGGATGCTCCTTGTGGAGACTGTCTTGACTCGGGGATGCTCCTTGTGGAGACTGTCTGGCTCGGGATGCTCCTGACAGATTGCTCCTTGAGGTGGTCCAGACAGCATCGGATGTCTTAACTTGAAAGGCAGCTAAATCTGTCAAGGTGTCTCTGGGGAGGGAAGCTGGTGTCCACCTCCACAAGGTTCTTGTGGCATTCAGGTTGAAACCTTTTAGGGTCAATGCTGAAGCTAGAAGCCTGACCTCCTCCAAAGAGTCCTCCCCCCAAAGGATGCTGGCCAAGGACAGTTTATTCGGTGATGACACGGTTGACAGGGATCGATTCCTAAATTGCCCGCTGTGCATGTAATATGTGTGGCTACACTCAGAGGACACAGCCAATTAGTTTGAACGGTGTACACTCGAACTTCTCACACATCACAACTGATAATGGAATGTTTCAACTCTGTAACTTGTGTTGTTGTTGTTGGTCAGATTTGGCAAGGTGCTGATCATCCAGGAAGTGGACACTGTCGACCCCATTCTGTTCTCTGTGCTCCGTGGGGACTTCATTCAACAAGGTCAGACAACACACTCCCTAGTACAGGCATGCCAAACTTGTTTGATAAACAAGAACACAGAGGGGGGGGCCTCGCTTTCATTCCCGGCTAGCAATACATATGTGTTCAAATACAAGTTGTAACGTAGCATAGTATCCTACAAGCTTTGGTGGCTGCATGGTATAAGGTGCCACCCTCACTAGACTAGACTTCATCCTTAACACATGGCCATATGGTAGTGAGACGCGGTGATGCAAACAACACAGTATTTATTATCGAGTTCTCCAAACACATTCACGGCATAAGGACTGTTGCTCCGACTTGCCTCGGAGAGTCAATCACATGTGGACAAACAAATGAGCAGCAATGTGTGAGTTGCCATTTATCCACCTTACATATTAAAGTCATGGAAAATGTTAATAAATCGAGGTATAGTAAAAACACTATAATACAATAAATAAAAATATGAAAATGTAGAATATTCTTACAGGATTTGCTTGGATTGTTAAATTTCAAATAATTTGATTGGACGAAGTAGTATATTTTCCCATTGGCTGACACGAGCATATATGATTTATCACGTGGAAAGAGTGCACAAGATTGGAATGTATGTGGACAGAACAACAGCCGGTCCCAGCAAACAAATAACTGTGTTATCAACCAGAACAGAGACTGACACTCACCCCAAACATGGAACTACTTGACCAGGATACGAACCCTGATCTGTCATTTGTAGTGAACTCTATTATGAGCATGACACACCTGAAGTGAGTGAATCTGTGCCCTTGACAACATATATATGTGTGTGTGTGTGTGTGTTCCAGGTCCTAGGAAGGTGGTGCAGTTAGGAGACAAGCTCATAGATTACAACGACAACTTCCAGCTGTTCCTGACAACACGCAACTCTGAGCCAGACATCGCACCAGACGCTGCTGCCACTGTCACGTTCGTCAACTTTACAACCACGCTCGCCGGGCTGACAGGACAGGTACAACACATGTTTCAACATTTTGTAAATCTTGATACTTACTGTTGAACAAAACAGCTAAACATTATTAAGTGTTTATGTTGCTCCGAAGGAGAATGAACGATGAAACAACACCAACAATAAAACTTTTTTTTAAATACTCGTGGTAAATTATTTGTGACATTAAAACTATTTGTTTGATAAAGCGGAAAAACTTGCAAACTAGCAAGATGGAACAATAACGGCTGGTTATCGTGGCAAGATGAAGAGAAAACACTATCCTGACCTTGGCGGAGATTGGAGGGAACAAAACGAGGGGAGGTTCGGATTAGTAACACCTTGCTTATAAGATCAGTGGGTCGGTCTACTTAAAACTAAAAAATTTAAACTAAATGAGCAACGATTGGAACAAGAACAGTATTATAAACCCATAATCCACCTGCAGAGTTAGTTCAGCACTAGCGTGTACTATTTGTATGTTAATCAGCTCCTAGCGTGCGCAGTGTGTCACGAACGGCCAGAGCTGGAGAAGAGACGGGCAGAGCTCCTGCGACAAGAAGAGGAACTAAAACTGAAGGTGGACCAACTGCAAGAGGTGGTACTTCAAGAGCTGGCCACCGCTCAGGGTGACATCTTGCAGAACAAGGTCAACACACAATTTAAAGATTTATTAACAGTATTTACTAAACTTTATTAAAGTTAACGATGTGTCATGTGCAATCAGTTAAAAGTTGTGTTCTTGTTAGGAGCTACTGTCTTCACTGAACGAAGCCAAGTCAAGCAGTGCTGCCATCTACAGCTCTTTGTCAGAGTCCTCCAGACTCCAGGCGGAGCTAAGACAGGAGTGTGACATGTACCGGCCTCTGGCGGAGTGCAGCAGTCAACTGTTCTTCGCCATCAGGGACTTGCACAAAGTGAACAACATGTACCAGTTCTCTTCCTCTGCCTTCATTCGTCTGTTCAACAAGGCTCTGTCGACTGAGCACAAGGTGAGCTATGTCGACTGAACACAAGGGGAGCTATGTCAACACAAGGTGAGCTCTGTCGACTGAACACAAGGTGAGCTATGTCGACTGAGCACAAGGTGAGCTATGTCAACACAAGGTGAGCTCTGTCGACTGAACACAAGGTGAGCTATGTCGACTGAGCACAAGGTGAGCTATGTCAACACAAGGTGAGCTCTGTCGACTGAACACAAGGTGAGCTATGTCGACGAGCACAAGGGAGCTATGTCAACACAAGGTGAGCTCTGTCGACTGAACACAAGGTGAGCTATGTCGACTGAACACAAGGTGAGCTATGTCAACACAAGGTGAGCTATGTCGACTGAACACAAGGTGAGCTATGTCGACTGAACACAGGTGAGCTATGTCGACTGAACACAAGGGGAGCTATGTCAAACAAGGTGAGCTATGTCGACTGAGCACAAGGGGAGCTATGTCAACACAAGGTGAGCTCTGTCGACTGAACACAAGGTGAGCTATGTCGTCTGAGCACAAGGTGAGCTATGTCGACTGAACACAAGGTGAGCTCTGTCGACTGAACACAAGGTGAGCTATGTCGACTGAACACAAGGTGAGCTATGTCGACTGAACACAAGGTCTCCACAGATTATGTTGGAGTTGATGTGCGTGCTGGAATACATAACTTACATTCAGTCACATGAAGGAAGGCCACCTAGGGAAAGAGGTAAGAAATGGAATCCCTAATATCTTCTCTAATTTCCTAAATATAGTAATGTTTGTGCAGGGGGGTGACGCGAGTGTGGCGGAGCACCAGAAAACACTACAGCAGTTGGTTTACCAGTATGTGAGCCGATCTCTTTTCAAGGCTGACAGACTGTCGCTGGCTCTACATCTGGTCCACACCATGTACAGCAAACATCTGTTGGAGAACGTAAGACAACGCTTCTGTAGTCGCTCAGTTAAAAGAAAGTGTGCAAGTCAGAGGAGAAGAATGGTAGCAGTTAAAAGAGGAGGAATTGAGGAAGGTTAGAGGAAGATGGAGGCATTTTACTAAAGTGTCTGACCAGGCCACCGGCTGGAGACAGTTGTTGATGATGTCTTTTCATAAGATCGACTGATTTTATGTCAACTTTGTTCTAAAACTGTGTGTCAACATAGTATTTATTGTTACAACATCATAATCAACTGTTTCTAGCCTGTGGCAGGGTCATTTTAGTAAAATACCTCCATTTTCCTCTATCCTTCCACAATTCTTCCTCTTTTAACTGCTCCTACCATCTCTTTCTTGATCTCCTTTGCAGTCTTTTTATTCCATCCTTAGGCACAAACATTCTCCTTTGGGATCATTTTGTTTTTCATCCTCATTACATGTCCATACCTTCTCACCTTTAAATATTGTTGTTGACGGTGAGATCGAGGTTTGAGCTTTATTTTACTAAAGGATTTCCCACTCTGCTTCCAGGTGAATGCGGGCACAATTCCTGTAAATTCAACTTTCCTCATCCCAACACATTAGAATAATTAGTTCAGATGCATACAACCCAAACTCTTAGCAAGACATGGAAAGACATCTTTTTATTGGACTGTTGACCTTGAACCAATCAAAGCTCCGCCCTCGTCACATGGTCTGGAACAGAACAATATCCTCTGTCATGTGTTATATCTTGTGCGCAGGAGTGGCAGGTGTTGACGGGTCAGGCCATGGCGGACGTCAAGGTGGATACCAGCAAGATCTCACAGAGTGTCCCTGGTTGGCTGTCCGAGGAGAGAGCATTTGATGTGTTTGTGCTCAAGGTCAGAACACTTCTGCGTGGTCTATGACGTCACACCAATGATAGGGAGATCGAGGAGTGACGGTGGTTTTTACTAAATGATTTTCCACTCTTTCTCTCTATGCAAATGTGGGTACACATCCTATAAATATATCCCTCCTAATCCCTAAAACCATTAGTGTAATTAGTATAACCTAAACAGGTAGTAAGACAAGGCGATAATAAAAAGTTCCACTTTCAATTATAAGTAGACATATTAATGTTGTGATAGAGAGTTGGCCTCATAGCTTCAAACCTACATCCTATATCACCTCTGAGGTGATTGCAGGTCATGTTGGCAAACCTCTCAGCCATGAACTAGTAGTTCTCTGTTTTGTTTCCAGAGTGCTCTGCCAGAACTGTACTCTCAGTTGAACCTGGACGACAAGTCAACTTGGTCCAACTTCTCAACAGCCGGGGATTGCGAGGAACATTTCCCTGTCCAACTGTCCCACAAGTTGACTCCCTTTCAGAGAGTGTTGATAGTGCAGGCTCTCAGACCAGACAGACTTCACTCGAGCCTCCTCCACTTCACCGCTCACATCCTCGGTCAGTCGACCCGACCCTCCTTACTTGGTGTTGTCTGCTAGACCTCCTCCCAGGTTGTCATCACGACACTAATAGAATGTTGTTGCTGCCAGGTCTGCAGGACTTGTCTCCTCCAACTCTGAGTCTGAAGCAGCTCATGGCCGAGACCTTGTCTTCTGAGCCTGTACTGCTGGTCATCTCTGCAGGGGCAGATCCCTCAGAAGAACTGAGGGTCTTGGCACACTCGATAGTTGGGGCCCAGCGCTATCACGAGGTACTTGTCTTGTTAACATTACACATATTTTACAAATAGCAACTCACCATCACATCACCATCACCATCACCATCACCATCACCATCACCATCACCATCACCATCACCAACTGTTTCCAGCTATGGGCAGCTCAGTTTAGTAAATTGCCTCCATCTTCTTCTCCTATTTACTTCCACTCTTCTCCTCTCACTTGCACATTTGCTATTATAAGCTCATTACATTAATAAGCTACATTAATCTCCATTCAGTAAGGAGTCTTTCTTCTGAGCCAAGACTCCCGGGTTTGATCCCTGATACGATTAAAAAATGTACATATTGTGAAATGGGTATTTCCCCCTTGATGGCGATAAACTAATGGCCATGGTCTGGTTGTTGTGTTTGTCCTATCTTTAAGTTAGTTTATTTGTCATGTGCTGGTATAATTAGTCAGTTCAGAAAGGGAACATTAAATACCTCAAATAAAGTTAATCATCTTTCCGATATTCACTGCCAACCATGTTTGAATTATACACTCGTGTGTTATGGTTGCAGCTAAACTTGCTACTGTAGATATTGTAGATACTGTAGATACTGTAGATACTGTCAAGATGAGAGGATGAGTCAGCTGCTCAGGAAGCAAGTGAAGGATCCACCATTTTGTTGTTTATTGTGTCTCATTAGTTACTGGTTGGGGGTCTACAAATGTAAGTACAAGTACTACAAGGACAAGGTGTGCTGCTTGGATGTAGAAAATGTAATAAATTATATTATTAAAGAGTGTGTTGCTATAATAATAAAACAGTACCATCGCAATCCACATCAAGAGTTATGTGAAACTATTATTTCCAAAAACTTGCCTCCCATTCAATGATGATGATGTTGATGAATATATCGACATAAGTAAGGAAGAAAGGAACGTTTCTGAGACATGAAATTATGAAAGCCAACCGTTTAATTTGGTCTTTGGAGTGAGATCCTGCATTAATGTTAACTCTGGTTTGGACTATTTCCTCTTGTTTTATATATTTTTACATTTTCCTTAATAGAATGTAGCACACATTGTGTCCATGGCTCTGACAGGTCTTCAGAATGTTTTATCCACAGCGTCCAAACAAAATGTCAGATCTCTAATAAGCTTCTATCAGTGGCAGAATGGTCTAAGCCCTAAGATATAGAGGTTCAAATCCTGGTTGCATCTACTGAGACTACCTCTAAAAGGCTTCCTTCCTCTTCCCCACTCCATTAGAGTAACTATGATATATGCATAGAACCTGAACGGGTCAGGTAGTAAGGACAGACAGACAGACAGAGCACGTGTTGGTACTGTCCGCAGGTGGCGATGGGTCAGAGCCAGGCGGGTGCAGCTCTGGAGCTGATTACGTCCGCAGCTCATTCTGGTGAGTGGGTATGTCTAAAGAACATCCACCTGATGACTGCTTGGCTGCCCTCGTTGGAGAAGGAACTCAGGGCCCTCGACCTTCACGACGACTTCAGACTCTGGCTCACCACAGAGGCACATCCCCGCTTCCCGGGGATCTTGGCCGAGAGCTGCCTCAAGGTCACCTACGAGGTCAGACAAAACTCGACAAATATATAGTCGGGATCTAGACCACTATTTTACTAATCCAAATCTCGGGAAAAAATTATGAACACAAAAGGAAATATAAATTTAATAGAATATTAGAAAATAGAAATATTAACTAAATGTTAACATTCTTTATAAGTCATATATTGGGTTAAGAGTTAAATTACCGGTCTAGGGTCTGGTTGTTAAGTTCATCTAATAATTATAATTGATTTTGAACCACCAATAAAGCAGTATTAGAGTTCTAAAACAAATTTTGTTTAAAAATCAAGGATTTTAGTCTCTGGCCCTCGAATACCTTGATTTCGTACTGACCGAGTAATAATGCATTTCCCGGCTGTGTTGTTTTCCTATTTTCCAATCTAAAGAAAGTGTCACAGTTCACAGTTCACACTGTTGCCAATATTATATTAAATGTGGTGTGTTTGTGCAGGCCCCTCAAGGAGTCAAGAAGAACATGTTACGCACTTATACAACATGGGGCCCTGACCTAATCCCCAGCGCTACCTTGCACGCCCGGGCACTCTTTGCCCTGGCCTGGTTCCATGCGGTGGTTCAAGAGCGCCGAACATTTGTACCTCAAGGCTGGGCCAAGTTTTACGAGTTCAGCGACGCAGACCTCCGAGTGTCCATGGATATCCTGGCTCAGTTGTTCCGCGCAGGACCTGCCAGAGTCCCTTGGGAGTTTGTGCATGGCCTGTACGAGGGGGCCATCTATGGTGGGCATGTCGACAACTTGCATGACCTCCATGTGATAGGATCTTACCTGCGAGAGTTCTTCAACCCTGCGGTTCTGGAGCAAGGAAGTCAACCTCTGGGCTTGAGCTTCCACATTCCATCCTCCGCCAGTTACAAGGTGCTGTTCTACCTCCTACCACTCTCTCCTATAGAGTTCTCCCATGCACTGGGTACAGTATTAAATGTCCAACTATTTGTACCCCCAGGACTACATCAGCGCCATACAGCAACTCTCGGACACCGACAAACCAGAGTACTTTGGGCTGCCAGCCAACGTCGAGCGCTCGTTACAGAGAATAACTAGTCGACAAGTCATCAGCCAGCTCAACGGTAACTATCATCAGTCAAGTTATCGGCTCTCTTGTGAAATGCGTGATGTGATCTCCTTATCAACATTTTAAAAAACATAACAAATGAATGTTATGGTAACTCTATGTTTACAGCGCTAACTAGGCCTGTGGAGGGCGTCGCCAAGTTTGACAGGGAGGAGTGGCAGCTGCGGCTGGCTCCCGTTTGAACCTTTGGAAAAAATTGAATCAGGTGAATTTTAAATATATATTCTCTTTAAGGAAAACCTCTTTTCACTTTTTGGAGGTATGTTTTGCTCTGTAATAATAATAGGAACACAGTTTACACTTAACACTGCTGCCACTGGACAAAGATATAGTGGCTGCCTCCTTAAGAACATTGATTTATTATATCGGAGCTCATCAGGAGGAAGTGTGGCAATGTTTTGTTTCAGAGCTCAGGTCTGATACAACTCAAGATCCCAGACTTGGTGGAGAGCTCTGGGGCAAGAGGGCCCCTACCGGTGCCAGCATTCGTGTCAGAGGAGTTTAGAGGGGCGTTACAACTTGTCCAGCACTTGCACAAGTGTCTGGCGGCCATAAGCAAGGTGATACGCGGTAGCCATCTTCCCAGTGGCGACACTCTACTGGCAGCTGAGAGGATCATGAGTCAACAGGTGACACTAATATATGTAGTTGTGACACAGTCATCAGCAAGGTGACACTAATATATGTAGTTGTGACAACAATCATCAGTAAGGTGACACTAATATATGTAGTTGTGACAGCAATCATCAGTAAGGTGACACTAATATATGTAGTTGTGACAGCAATCATCAGCAAGGTGACACTAATATATGTAGTTGTGACAACAATCATCAGTAAGGTGACACTAATATATGTAGTTGTGACAACAATCATCAGCAAGGTGACACTAATATATGTAGTTGTGACAGCAATCATCAGCAAGGTGACACTAATATATGTAGTTGTGACAACAGTCATCAGCAAGGTGACACTAATATATGTAGTTGTGATCAAAATCAGCAAGGTGACACTAATATATGTAGTTGTGACAACATTCATCAGCAAGGTGACCTAATATATGTAGTTGTGACAACAATCATCAGTAAGGTGACACTAATATATGTAGTTGTGACAGCAATCATCAGCAAGGTGACACTAATATATGTAGTTGTGACAACATTCATCAGCAAGGTGACCCTAATATATGTAGTTGTGACAAACATCATCAGCAAGGTGACACTAATATATGTAGTTGTGACACAATCATCAGCAAGGTGACACTAATATATGTAGTTGTGACAACAATCATCAGCAAGGTGACACTAATATATGTAGTTGTGATCAAAATCAGCAAGGTGACACTAATATATGTAGTTGTGACAAATTCAGCAAGGTGACCCTAAATATGTAGTTGTGACAACATCATCAGTAAGGTGACACTAATATATGTAGTTGTGACAAGCAATCATCAGCAAGGTGACACTAATATATGTAGTTGTGACAGCAATCATCAGCAAGGTGACACTAATATATGTAGTTGTGACAACAATCATCAGCAAGGTGACACTAATATTGGGGAAGATAGGGAACATGTACTAGGCACTAACCTAGGTTTCCATCCTGACACAGGACCTTGCTTGACTCTTTACACCATTATAATCTAGACTATCATTTGACTGGACAATATAAACGACTAATATCACCGCACTCTTTGACAAAATACGTCAAGGGGTATTATCATCACCTGTATCGCTACCAGTCCAGGTAATACACATGTGTACTAATTACTAATGTGTTAGGTATGTGAAAGGTTGAATTTTATAGGAAGTATACATGCATTTGCGTGGAGTTAAGAGTGGAAAACCATTTAGGAGGAAAAAACCTCAATGCAGCAAACAGGATTTGACCAACAAAAGAGGTATCATAACATTATTATAATTATTATTGTTACATTTGAAAAAACAAAAAATACAATGCAGAGTATAAAACTCAATTGAAGGGCTTGCTTGAGGGAGGTTTGAACAAACAGGTGACCTGGTGGTTTAGGGGTAAGGTGTCAGACTTCTGTGCTGGCGGCCGGGGTTCAATCTTCGGTCCCGGCACAGATTTATCTGATTACCAAAACCTTCCTTCACCTCTGACAAGACATCTTGTGAATGTGTGGAATGCCAGGCCTCCACCGTGGTTCGGATTCCACGTTAAACTGTAGGTCCTTCCATTTCATCTCACAATCACCCTACCATTACACATTAGCGTAAGTGCGTATAACCCGAACGGGTAGTAAGACGCGGTGCTAATAATAATAATAATAATAATAATAATAATAATAATAATAATAATTGAACAAACACTAAATATATATTGAAACAACATTCTCATGTTTGGAACTTTCCCGGAGAGACAGCTGATAATCCTTGTTACTGTAACAGACCCCGGAACAGTGGATGAGAAAGTGGGAGGGCCCCACCGAGCCCCTGCCTTATCTACGCAGTGTGGTATCCCGGGCGCTCGCCGTACAGCGTTGGAACACTAATGTGTCACAAGGAGTGCTCCTGAAACTGTCCCTGGATCTTGCAGACTTGTTCCATCCTGACACCTTCTTGTGTGCGCTCAAACAGCAGACTGCCAGGTCAGACTAGAGGAAGTGTAGCCACATTTGCATGTAAGGAGAGTGGAAAACCACCTCAAGTACACCCAACCAGGATTCTCATCTCTCTATATCATTATTAGCCTTGTCTTGTTATTTTTGTTAATTCTTCAGTAGCTCACAGTTTGTCCCGACATATTGGTCTTGTTCCAGGGAGTACACCGTTCCATTGGACGAGTTGGGTCTAACCTCCAGCTGGACCAAGAATGGACTGCCTGCAGCGCGTTTGCCTGTTACCTTGGCGGGCCTGCAGCTAGAAGGGGCCACTTTCAACGGTCTGCGCCTCACGCCCAACACAGCGGACACTCCCAGTGTCTGCGCGGCACCAGGATGTACTGTTGCTTGGATGCCAAAGGTCGGTCGGTATATTCCAGCATCAGGTTGTGAAACATCCCCCCCCCCCTCCACTGCACTATCTGGTTGATGTACACTAATGGCGTCCTCTGGCATTCCTTTCAGGTGTTTTCCCCTCTATGGTATTTGCTAAGGATGGATTGTGTCTATAAAAATGCCCAATTCATCAATTTCTTCTTTATTTTGTTTAAAAATAATATAAAACCTGTATGATTTTTAAAACATATGACTATAAAAATATTAATATTCAAAATTTGGATAGCTTTTATATGTTGTAAAGTTGGAAGTGTTTAACCTGAGTGGGTAGTAAGATGTGGTGCTGTGGGAGAATAGAAAAGATAAAGGTAATTAGTGGTCTAATGAAGTATTACAAAAGGAGTAGCTTAAGATAGAAACATTCTGCGGGTGATTCTATGAAGAAAGGTCACATGGGAATGATGTCATACTTGTCAAAAGACAGAACACCTAGTAATAGTAGTAATAATAAAATGTTTGAATCTGTCTCTTGTTTGTGCAGGGCGATTTCCCAGTGTACCACCCTGAGGAAATAATATCCCTGCCTGTGTACTTCACTGCCGCCAGAGAGCACGTGTTGGTTAACCTGGATGTACCATGTGCAGGCAATCAGGACAAGTGGGTCCAGACTGGGACCGCGTTCTTCCTGCGCGCATAGTCGTACCACTCACTGCCAATGTGTCAGTACACCCTGACGTCTGATCATTCCACCACCAACTTTTACTGTTCCTCTCACATATCAAAGTTTAATTATTCTTTTTTTAAAGTTGCACTGTAGTTTCTATACATTGTGTTTAGAATGTTGTTTAGTGGTTTTTGCAATTAGAGTGATTATAAAACGTAAGTGCCTTTATTCTAGTCACGTTTCCAAGAGAAACCCTTTTTAAATTTTGTTTTGTTCTTGTAAATGCACTTAGACAAATATAACGTATTCCTCATGTTTGTGTAGAATGTGAGAAGACCACACATATACCAGTGTGTGATAAATGGTTGGTTTCTAGTCATAAGCTCAGATATGAACTAGCCTGGTGAGCAGTGCACAGGGAGCATGTCTCGCTACTACGGCAGAGCATTAACATGAACTATTTCCAATCTGTTCGTTTAGTAGAATGCCTCCACTCTCTACACATCACTTCATTACATTCACCCAATACAAATAGTAATCAAGGTACTGATTATTTATATGTTAATTATACAACAGTTTGTTTATTTGATATGTATTTATGAAAATTAATAATCAAGTTTCACTGTCACATCAATGGACTTGAAATAAACTCATTTTTTTACTTGATGGCCACCCCTTTCACAATCAGTCACTGCTCTCCGACTTGTCCGCACATTACACCTGCTGTTAAGGTTCGGGTGTTACAGCTGTACTTGGTAATTTAAAGAACGATTCCATCCAAATTGTGATATATGGTTAGTTATTATCTTGTAGCTCACCTTGACAATATAAAACTGACACTGTGATGTTATTTATTGCACTATTTTCTTGTAATGTCAAATAAATATACCTTAAAATATCTACATGTGACATTTATTTATCATATTTAAAGAGACGGTATGAATTAAAAATAATATATTAACATTTTGTTGTATTTGGAAGGTGGTTAGAAACATATATGGCTTTTACAATTGTTACACTTTACACTGCTGCCACTGTACAAAGAGGTGATGGCCGCCTCTTGAAGAAAATGGATTATAAGTGCACAATCTCCTGACCTAGGTTTCATTCTATCGGAACTTGTCAGGAGGGAGTGTGAAACGCGTAACACAACTTTCTAAAAGGGAGGAAAAAGGAAATTGTAAAAGAATGACAGGACACTTAGATAGGACCTTAAGTAAAAGGAATAATATAAAGTAGGTCTAAGAGCACAAGTGAGGCTGCATCTGCATCTCGTCCGTGACAGAGAAGACTTTAGATGAAACCTGTTCTGGCCACTGGCAGTTATTAATAGAGACTGCATGTCTTGACCATGGTGCTCTGCCCCAACATTTGAGGAATGGAGAAGTGTTACAGGGAGTGCTTATGTCGCAAAGGAAACACTCAAAGCGTACTTCTCTTCTCCAGCGGGGGCTACAGGGGGGGCCAACTCAAGTTGTTTGGCAGTCACATACCGTACTAAAAAGTAGAAAAGGTGAGCATCGAAACATTTGGTTGGGCTTATGTTGCTATTTTGTTTTAAAGATGGGTGATCGATTCAAAGGCCTTGAGTTGATCTCTGGATTGTTTTAGATCAAGAGGTCTTTCCTTGATTCAGGGAAAAAATCTAGCGCATTGAATCGGATCTTGGGAATATAAATTCAACGATTAGTAAAACAATAAGTTGCTTTCAGATAAAATGGATGTGTGTAATCTGGACCTGTAGAAAGCTGCAGTGCTAAAAAATGTATAATGAGCATAAACGTATATTTTTTGGAAAAGGGGGGAAAAAAAGTTTGAGCTCATTAATTATCAGTAGCCTATATTTTCCTTTACTGTTTAATTAAATCCACTGATAATAATTAATTAGGCCTATTAGTGGTATTAGTAATGGACAGGACTCCATTCATTTGCATGTATTTTGTTTGGGGACCATTTTTCTCCACCACCCATTGACCTAGTGGACGTTGATTTTATTTTCTCTGTCTATCGTGTTGTCTTTGTGACTTTTTGATGGAGTGAAATCGTCCCTTATCTATGCTCTCATCCAACCCTCATCTATGAACCCAATATTTTAGTTATTATGAATAAACAAAACATTTCTCTAATGTTGGCAAGGAGAACCACATCGCTAGCGCTCGTGGGATTGGAGCAGCAAACTAATAGATTTGAAGCGGGACGTTACACTTGAAATACAAAGCATTTCGAAAAATAAATCAAGTGAAGTACATTCTAAATAAATTCTGGGGCATTCCAAATTTCAAAAAAGTTCTGGGTAAGCACCACTTCAAATAGAATCTTGGGAATCTAACTTACATGTCACCCGCCTGTACTCCGGCATCAAACTGATGAATGCCACAATATCTCGTCACAGCAGTGACATCACGGCCAAGAAAATAGTGGAAGGACGTAGGCTATTAATATACAACGTTCCAGCATTTCAGAGAAAATCCTACAAGCTTGTGGGCCAGCATTGAAACGTATAGTCTGACAACGTATTACGTCATTATTTCCTTCCCAATTCCTCTCTCTGCCTTCCCCTTGCCATCCTTTGGTTCCGTCTCCGAGTACGTGTGACTATATAGTGCCGTGTCGATACTCATAATTTCACCGACTTCAGTGAGATAAGCGACACTATCTGAAGTAAATGTAATCTGCGTATTTTTCTAAATTCTCTTTTTGACTTAAATACTTTATCTTTTTCAAAATTAGCTTTTAGACACTTAATGGTTAATCTGTTTTAAATATTGGCATTGAGCTTAAAATATTTTCTTGAAACGTAACTATGAGACTATTGTGAAGTAATTTCATTTTGACTTTAAATCCTTTGCGGATAAACATATCTCTGAAACTTAAATTTAACTATTGTTAATTCACTCGCCGCTTGCCGGTGTATTGTTTAATGGACTCTTGCCATCTTTTAGTGATGTGTAGACATGGAGCCAGTACTTATTTCACCATCCCTCTGTGTTTTGAAAGAGGAAGAGAAGTTGTAGCTCGGCTGCTGCGGTTCTACCTGTCACCCCCTCAACACCGAGGGAATCTTGTTTATTGATCCAAGTCCTTCAGACTTGGTGAGATAGAAAAGTAAATAGTCTTACGGACTATGTCCTTCAGACTTAGTCTAATTTGTATTTCCAAGTCCTCATGACTTCACTATATGCCATTGCGCCGTGAACATCATGTTCACGTGTTCAAATGTTGTATGGCTACAAGCAGTTTGTCTAAAGCCTTTATTTGAGGACCTGGTTAGGTCAATATCTCACAGTATTCTTGTTGCCACCCCATTTTCTGTGTTACTATTTTGGGTGCAGAGCACGATTAAGTTTGTATGGTGGCCCGCACCCCTTGGTTGGCGCTTCCTTTGGCAATATACTTAATGTTAGTGTGTACTAGATGTGATGTACACCCCAGGGAGTGGGTACTATTGGGTGCTCTGGCAGTACCCACTGGGAAAGGACCGGCCATAATATAAATTTGCTAGCTTATGAATAATTTGTATATTTCAATCTTTCTGTGTAACTTAAAATAAATTATTTTTCTTTATCTGTATTGTTTTTTAAAATATGCAATGAAGATTTAATGCAAGTATTAACCTGTTATTTATCAAGAACGCTTTAGGTAGATTTTTTTGTTGGAATGATAATAGTGAATAATAATAACAATTAATGTTAATTGGGCTGTTCTTATTTTTCTTTATGCGGTGCATTCCTAGTTACTAAGGTACATAAAAAGTTATTGCATGGATGTATGGGACTACTTTTTGTAAACCTCTCATCTAAATATAAGGAAGTGTGCCAGGAAGTCAGTCAAGAAGTTTGCCTGAGAATAACATTGTTTGTTTTTATTAAGAACAACAAAAAATGAAGATACATTACGAGAACACAGATATAATGGAATCGCGAGAAGCACTTATCATACAAGATAATGAAATTACTCCATTAGAGAATGGATTTTATTGACTTTACAATACATATAAAAATAAATTAATATATTTAGTTATAAAGCTAGCCATCAGAACAAGTAGCGCATACAACATAATAATGCAATGAACACAATTATACACCCCAGCGTATACATATATATAGCGTCAACATGGAAGTCTAAGGTCCAAAGTTTGTATAACTCACGTATATAGCATGAAATGCAACAAACTTCATTATAAACCTCAACATATATATATAAATAAACATTATATATTATCTTTACCGTTAGAACTAATAACTAGAAGTTAAATATACATGTGCCTTTAAGTGAAACGCAGTAAACATTGTGTTGACCAAGTCTGAAGACTTAGATACAAGTGCCCTGAGCTCAACATTAGGAAATGTGTTTAAAATAATCCCACATACAATGCTATAAGTTAACAATAACAAAAGAAGGGATGGGTGGTAAGCCTGAGACTCAAGGTTTGCCATAGGGCATATATAGAATAATGATTTATTGTATAGAATTGCTATCTCACACAAGGAGACTAAAAGGTGACCGCAGTTGCAATAAACCACGTAAAAGTCCAAAACAATAATTTTGACAAAGATAACCCCCATTACACTGAAAATGAATTTTGGTTAATAAATAATAAATCCCACCTTTAAGTTGCTGCCCTCACCTTGGTCAGTCGACGGTACAATGGGTGACCATTGAAAACAAACGTCCCAATATATACCCATAGGTGTATTCACAGAGAGAAGTGGCAAGGGAAGGAGAGGTAGGAAAACAGAACACAAACACAACAAGCAAAGAAGGAACTGGTAGCTCGTAGAAGGAACCAGAACATTCCAGTGGCGGAACTCGCAACTCGACGCGGAACCTCATTCTTTTGTTTCCGGCTGGGCGTGGATTGATTCCTGAGCAGTCAGTCGAACGAAAGCTCCACTTAGTTGAGCAGCGTGTCAGAAAGCGGAGGTCGGTCCACGTGCTCTAGTGCTGGAGTTCATCAGGAGGAGGGGGGGGGGGGGTGAGTGTTTCCCTATTTGAATTAACTTGAACTTTTAACTAGTTACACTTTCATATCATCTTAATAAACGTGTGTTGGTTGTCCTTTTGAACACCCAGTGGTCCTGAGAAAAGAGTCATCGTGACACCGCTGAGCTAGTTCATATGTTTAAAGGGGACACCCACAGTAAATATAATTAACTATTATAATCATATAGTACTACTCCTTCAGTGGCCCAATGCTCTAAGAGCTTTAAGACGCAATATTGTTTATGTCATACGAGTTTTCATCATTTGTATCAATATTGTGACTTGAACCAATATATTGTATAAACATTTCAAAATAAATATTGCTCCTTACTCTCAACTTTAGAATGTTTTCTAAAATGATTAATCATATTTGTTAACTTCTTAGCTCAAGTTCTATTCGAGAACACTGAGCACCTTCACAGTTTTAGAGTCGTATTATGTGTGAGGCCATACCATATTCGGGCCAACACAGTATTTAGTTATTAAATTACTGGGGAATGCCAGGCCTCCACCGTGGTTCGGATTCCACGTTAAACTGTAGGTCCTTCATTTCATCTCACAATCACCCTACCATTACACATTAGTGTAAGTGCATATAACCTGAACGGGTAGTAAGATGTGATGATAATGATGATAATAATGATAATAATTTCAATTTCAATTTCCTTTATTATAGTGCTGGCCAACAGTCGTAAGACCTATAACAGGCCAGCACTGAAAAGTACACACGTACATACCTTACAATACATATATTTACACACGAAAAAATGATAGACAAAAAATGGATAAATAATGTTATATACTGATGAATAGTTACGAGATAAAAAAAGTAGTTAATAATAATAAGAATAAAAAGTAACATTAAAAACAAATAACTAAATAGTAAGCAGTAACATTATGCAAAAAATAGATCAGAATATTGTAAGTTTAAATAATATAGGCAAAACCTCTACATGATAAATTATTGATATGGGATAACCTTAAATAACTCTCCGAGTTTAGTTTTCCTTTAATGATAAAAGTCGAATTCGACAAATCTAGAATTGGCGCTATGGATACAACAACCTATAGGGCTCATCTTATAAGAGCTTTCGAGAAAAAACAATTTAGGATTACGAGAAGCCCGAGAAGGGATATGAACGCCTACCTCATCAAGGGCAAATTTGCAAGAAATTTTGCTATTGAAAATATTAAAAACAAAAAGGAATCACAATAAAGTCTACGCGAGAAGAGAGTTTGGAGCCCTAATAGGTTTCAAATTCTGTCATAATCATAATAAATCCGGTTATTAAAGTATTTATCATAGCACGCAGCAACAAATTTTCTTTGAACTTTCCAACCTAAGAGAGTCAGTTAAGGTAATGGAATTCCAAGCAACAGTAGCGTATTCTAACTTAGATCTAACCAGGGAATACAGACATAAAAAACAGTCAACTTTCTTAAATGATAAAGTAATAAATTTAATAAGCCCAAGTAATTTCAATGACTGGGAAATGACATGGTCAACATGATAGTGGAAATAAAGTTTGTTATCCAGGAGGACACCAAGATCATTAATACAAAGTGTACGAACTATGTTATCACTGCCCAATTTATAAGTAAAAAAGAAAGGATTAGTTTTCCTAGTAAAAGTTATAGATTTGGTCTTAGATTTATTAATAGACATTCCATTTTCCAAAGACCATTGTAAAATACCATTTACATCATTTTGTAAATCTATACAATCTGCAATTGATTTGATAGTTTTAAATAATTTTACATCATCAGCAAAAAGTAAATAACTAGAAGAGTTCAAATATTTACCAATGTCATCAATAAACACATTAAAGAGAAGAGGACCTAAATTAGCCCCCTGAGGTATGCCACAGGCGGCTAAAAATGTATTAGAGATGTGTGAATCAATTTTAATTATGAATGATCTTTCATGCAAATAACTGCTGAACCAATTTACATAAGAGTGAGAAAGTCCAAAATTACCAAGTTTAGAGAGAATAATACTACGCTGACAAATGCCTTACTTTGGTCAAAATAAATAGTATCAACCTGACCTTGGGCAGAGACTTGAGGGGCAACATGCCCAAGAAATTCTACTAAATTAGTGACAGTAGATTTGTTTTTTATAAAGCTATGTTGATTATCTGAAAGTTTATTTTTAAGGTGGTGGAAAGTATGCTCATATATGATTTTCTCAAATACTTTGGAGAAAGTGTTTAAAAGAGAAATTGGTCTATAATTACAAACATTTGTTTTTACCCCTTTTTAAAAGATAGGTATGACAACAGATTGTTTCCATGTAAGAGGAAAAGTTTCATTTAACAGGCTAATGTTAAAGATATAGGCTAACAAAGGGCTGAAAATGCTGGCACAGCCTTTAACAATAAAACTTGGAATTCCATCTGTCCCGGCACATCTAGAAGAACTCAATTTTGTATAGCATTAGCAACATCAAGGGTGTGATGTGGCAAGGATACAAGGGCGCACTAGTTTCAATAGCGGGGCAAGGTAAGACAGGAATAGCTGAATTATAAACGGAATGAAAGTAGATCCCAAACTCATTAGCAATTAATAAAGTGTAACAAGATTAGTGTCTAACAGTGGGACCAGCGTGCTCTCATTGTTTACCCTAGCTGCGCTCCTTGTTCTCTCTGTCTCCCTCCTTGTCTATCTGTAGACTGCTACATTCTCACTTGACTGGGGGATTAGAGGGGCCAAGGGGGTGCGAGGGAGGACGGAGACACGTCTGGAGGGTCCTGGATTCTTTTATTCTGGACTTTTAACTCTAAGAAATGGAGTATTCCAGTACCATTAGCTGCCACCACCCTATATAAACAAGCTCAGCAACAGCCGTGCAGAGTCAGATTGAGTTCTTGGTTCTCGACTGATGAGTCCGGGAGTGCCTTGTCGAGTGTGTGGACACTGTGTGAGCCGGAGTGGACCAGCGGTACAGTATTTGTGTGGCGCGTGCCAGTGTAGTGTGTATGGCACTGGGACCTGAGGTAGGGTGCCTGTGAGTGTAATTAGCATTGAAAGTAAAATTACAGTTGAACGACGTTTTTAGAAACTGATATTTGGATATTTAACTAGTTATTCAGTTTTTTTTTACAAGCTGTTTACTTGACTTGATGTAATCCTATTTAATGTTTTTTTTGATTTGTGTATTGATCTCAAACAATTGCCTATATTACCTTAGTCCTGAACTGTTTAGTTATAGTTAATCAGTGTAATTTTATTTTATGTGTTTTTCGTTTGTTTATTAATTTAAAGACAATTATTAGTGTTACTTAACTAAGTGAACTACTCAGTTATAATTTATTCAGATTATTATATTTTTATGTCCATATTGGTATATTAATTTAGATAGTTAATTTGACTACCTAATTTGTTAAATTGTTTAGCTGTATTTTTAATTTTTTGAATGTTTTAATAATCACAACCTTGAATATTCCTGGGCATTTTTATTCTTGTTTTGGTCAGCAACCTACCCCAATATCTCTAAAAGAACTGGTGGTTCACACTTTTACGTGTGAGCGGCCTGTGACCCTCCCAGGTCACGTGCGCCCACGTTACAAAAGGATCCACTATAGACTTGCCACTTAATTTCTAGGTTGGATGGGAAACTTTATTCATGCAATTATTTTTAACAATTTCCAAAAATCTTTAGGTTTGCATTTAATACTATTTTCAATTGAGTTCAACAGTTGGATTTGTCTATAATCAAAGTAGTTTTAACTTATTTACGAAAGTTGAGAAATTGTGAAAAGAATACACTATTAATGTGTTAATTTAAACTTTTTGAAAATGTTTTTTTTTCCTAATATAGTATTTAAGTGAAGAAGAAACAATTAGGATATTTGACGAATTAAAAATATTATTTGAGGATATCGTTTTGATTTTCCTTTGGACTAACTTGGTAAAATTATCTACAGCCAAATTAACATCCATAGTAGAATAAACACAAGACCAATCAGCTGTAGCCAGGTCATGTAATCACCATGTGCATAGTCAATATATGTATTAGGGGTGTCATTAATTTTAGTAGCAAGAGGTACATCTAGTGAAATCATTAAGGGTGGATGAGCTAAATCAATATTTACTAGTGAATGAGAGCTTTGAGTAATAGAGGGGTGGTGAAAATTAGCAAAATCAAGGTCAAGGAGGTTAGTGTCATTATCAGCTTCATTAAGTTGTTCTAATCCCATTATGATAGTCGAAGCAAGAAGTTGAGTAGCTTTTAATTTAATGTAGAAATGCGAAATGTTCTGACAATGATGATATTTCCAATCAATTTTGGGGCAGTTAAAATCTCCGAGTAGTATTCTATAGGGGTAGTTAGCCAACACACCTTCAAGAAAAATAAAGTAGTTTTTAAATGCTTCGACTGTTATTTGGGGAGCAAGATATATGTTTCCAATTAACAGTTTTTGGCGATCAAATGTTGGGATCTCAATCCAGACACATTCCATATTATTCTCTAGGTCAGTTCTCCTGACTACACCAGAAATAGTATCAATGACAGAAATGAGAACACCACCACCCCTTGAGATAGTGGCTTCATCATATAACCTATCGGCTCTATAAACATTATAGTTAGGGGGAAAGTAATTCTCATTAACAAACTCACTAGAGGGCCAAGTTTCAACCAAACAAATAATAGAGAATTCATTCAAACAAACATTAGAAAATAATTCCCTAGCTTTAGTTCGCAGACCTCGAACATTTTGATAATATAGTAAAATATCACTATTATTCATTGGGAGATGGGTTGGGAGGTAGCCTCCAGACCTCCATTGAGCCAAGGTCAGATGCAACAGCAGCGTTTACAGGGGCAGACACACAGGGAGATTCCTCACAGACTATCTGCTCTGGCAGCAACCTCCCCTAGTAAGGTGCAATTAGACAACCAGACGGCCAAATGTCAACATTGTTTATAATGGGAAAATCATCTTCTTTGATGGAGATATGGAAATAGGAATATGAATTAAATTTAGTTTTCAATTTTGAGCAGACTAGGTAATCAAGATTGAGTTCTTTAGTCAGATAAGATTGAATGGCCAGGGAAGATACTTCGGGAGAAAAGTGAGTAACGAATAGATTTTTTTTTTTAAAACTTTGTTAACTGTTTGTAGGTCGGTGGCTGTCTTAATACCAATCATCAACTTTCTGGCACGCGAGCGCTGAACCGGCGGATCTTCACGCACGGAATTCGCTGAATTGTTTTTACGACGCGACACCAATGTAAAACCGTCATCAGCGCTTGCTGACGCAGTCTTTGCCCCTGCTGGTGATTTCACAACAGGCTTAGAGTCAACAACAGAGCTTTTTTTATTAGAAGTTAAAGCTTGGCTAAATGTTAATTTGGGTGAGTTCGGAGATTTAGATAGGTGAGACGTAGAAGGGGAAGATTCAGTTGGAATAGAAGATTGTGAAGATAAGGAGCATTGAGTTCCGACTGAAACCAAGCGAACCGGGGTCCTGAAAGCTAAAAGCTCTGAAATTTGAGATTTAAGTACAAAGTTATCGCTGCTCAGATCTTTTACCTGAGTAGAGAGATCGTATACCATACTAATCAGGGAATTTAACAGCTGAATAGTGACTGCTTCTCGATCAGCTGATGGAGCTTTGAGTAACTCCTCAAAAGACTTCTTGACCTGAGGCGGCTTCTGCGGCCACTCTGGGAGAGCGGGTGACGATGTAGATTTTGTAAGGGTGACGTCCCCAAATGAAGCTTTAGCCTTTTTAATACACGGGTCACACTTAAAAGTAGATACCCCACTTTTCATAAATAACTCGTATTCTGCATCATTAATTTTGAGGCAGTCAAGATGAAACCTTGCTTTGCAAGGGCCAGAACACCAAATGAATCTTTGTCGGCCAAAGAAAGCACGGGAGCATTTCGCACAATTGTCCTCACTGCCCGGCATATTGAACACACCAGGCCTAAGAATAGGCAAACTCTCACAGAACAAAACACTCAGCACACGGAATGAGGTCACTTGCGGAGCTCTGTAAAAACATGTCCACTCACGGCAAGCGCCAACTGAATAATAATAATAAATAATAATAATAATAAAATTATGCCACTAACAAAATCAATATTATCAGTGTTAACTTCACTCGCCAATGTAACTTTCACCGAGTTATTACGATAATAAGACAAACACAGAGGCTCCCGGACGACTGTTTACATAGTTAGGAGCTGGGTGTGTAGTTCCACAAATGTAATAACGGCAAGCACTTTCTGTGACGAAGGGCCGTTAATGATGACCCTCAGAACATATTCAAATTTCTAGATGGTCTGGTGTGTTGTTTACTATTAATTTGTATTTTCTGCTGCCGTGCTCCAAGATGTCAAGGTTTGTAAGTTGTAACATTTTCTTGTAGTGCTAATATCACAATGTTACTACCCGCCCCAAATAAACCTATATGTATAGACATTCTATAATATAAATAATAGCAAGACTAGCTAGTATACTACCACCCCAAATAAACTTACACTCATAGACATCCAGCATCAATCCAACATCAATCTTAGTATGTCTGATATAGGTGCTCTACTCACTCGTTGTATCTTCCAGACTAGCGTGACATCCATAACCAGCCTGTTCACACCAACTGCTGGAATGAAGAGAAGTTCTAAACAAACTATGGATGATGCAGCGACAACATGTTCCAATAGAGGGACCCAGAAATGCTCTTATTGGGCCGACTGAGCTACAGGAGCACTCATATTCTTGAATATTCTTGAACTGGTCTACATGACCAAATGAACGTATTTGTAGTCTGCAGCCGCTAACCATGTGTCTGGTGTTCGAGTCTTGGGAACAAGTAAAATGGAACTACAACACACCAAGAAATTGGCGGACGTGACTGAAGAGGCGTAGCATATACACCAGCTGTTTGGCGTGTGACGTTATATTACTAAGTAATAATCAATTTTCTAATAAGGAAATTTCCCGCCTACCAATTCATCAGACCTACATATAGCTGGAGTTAAAGACATTGAAGACTA
Source organism: Timema cristinae (assembly GCA_039000515.1). Lineage (NCBI taxonomy): Eukaryota > Metazoa > Arthropoda > Insecta > Phasmatodea > Timematidae > Timema > Timema cristinae. Next base: position 126,270,795 of record JBCFYV010000012.1, on the reverse strand, counting down.
TTAAATACGACACTTCCACGAGAAGTCCTGCTCAGGACTAGAACATTATCTAGCCAGGATGACTATATAAAAAATAATATATATATATATATGTACTTGATTATATAAACTCTATATTTCAACTATACGTTTAATTATCTTGAACACTTACAAAAAGGTTTATTGTGTAGATGAAATCAGTCAGTGTAGGTATCTGTAATTTTTTACTAAAGGTTTTATTTTTGAAAGTAAATTATGTAATTGAACACTTAATGCTTCCTATTGCCGCTTGGACGCTAGTATCTTTGTAATTTCTTGAAATGTTCGGGTAAACACAATTTTTTTATTCTCTTTTTAACTTGAAATTTTGTAGTTTAAATATTTAATTTTTATTGCTTGTGTGACTACCAGTAATTGTTTAAATTCTTTAATTTGATAATGTTTATTTTATAGGTTATTTTTGTAGACGTATCTTCTTCAGAGTAAATATTAAAATAACTTATTTTTGTTGGTTAATAAGGTTTTGACTTTAAAATTCCCCATTCTTTTATTGAGAAATTACAAGTATTTTAACGTAACAATGCTTTATTTTCTATTTTAATATTAAATATTAAAATGCAGGAATTTTGTCGAATTCTTTAAAAATGTCAAGGGTAATAGTTCTGCGAAGGTTCGAATTTTAGTCGGGAAGTTAAAACTTTATGCTAATAATCATTATCTGATTATATATTTAAATTTAAATTTGATACTAAATTTTAAATTTGTATTGTCTGTATTCACAGTGGTGAATCAGACGGATTGTGAACCATTTAAAAGAGGCTCTTTAAGCTCTTTGTAATCATCATAAGGTTAAATGATTTAAGCTTTTAGAAAAATAACTGATTTGAGATTGTAACATTTATAGGGGGGTAGTAACCGAACTCCCGCTTCACTTATTGAACAGATCAGACGGTAGAGCACCTAAAAAAACTGAGACTAACCTCTCAAGGTATCCGCGGTGATGTAGAAAAGAAGGATATTTCTGGGGGTTTTAATGTGGCCCAGTAGCGATAGATAAAATTACCAGGGAAACTTACCCTCTGATGGATATCCACGGTAATCTTGTATCTCGTCGTGAAGTTCTAAATACAAGTAAATAAAAGGGGTGGGCGCCAGTCAGTTGGGTGATACTCACAAATAAAATTACTCTTATTTTGATCTAAATAAAAGGACCAACAATCTCACCAGAAGGGTTGAACATAAATGTAAAAAAAAAAAAAGTTTGTCAAATAAAAATCCACATAAGAAAAAAATGTATTACTTAAATTTTGTTATTGTTATTTTATGTTTATTTTTTTTTTGAAAAAAAAAATAGAAAAAAGAAAAAGGTCATATAGTCTAAATACAGTGCAATTTAAAATATCTAAGACTCAAATATTCAGTGGGTGTGTATATGTATTTTAATTGTGGCAATTTTAATTTTAAAAGAATGTCCTACCTATCTGGTACCAAGATAAATTTATAATTCTAAGCCGTGAACATTGTGGCATAAGAGCCTTTAGGTAAGTATCATTATAAATGATGGTGACAGCAAATTAATAGTTCTGAATTGTTAGTAATAAAAAATTGATACAAATAAAAAACATACTATTCCTTGACTATGGCCATAGCACTCACGTTCATAGATCTTCAAGAATTTCTCTTGTCTGAGAGACCCAGGTCCAGTCTTCCATCTCAACTAGTATATGTTGATGGAACGTCAATTTATTCCACAAATTCAACTCTTTGTATGTTCACTCCCATTTCTTTCATATGTAAAAACCAGCGCGTCCGTTTTATAGTCCGCTTCTTTTTCCTCTTAACAATGGTTGTCATGGTAATCCAAACAAAAAAACACATAGAGGTTAAAAAAACTATAGAGGTTTATAGAGAAGAAGAATTTCATTAGTTATTTTAAATTTAGCACCTCTGAAGTAGTAGACCAGGTAGTTTCTCAACCTGCCACTAGATGGCAGCTAGGTTCAGTTTACCATGTAGATAAAGAGCTAGTCAAATGTGGATGAATAATAGAAGGAATTATCGGAGTTCGGGCACAGGCAGGAATGAAATATGTTAGAAATATATAATAAGAATAAAATAGTGGTGTAGCAAGTTCACTGGTGGAATCACGGAGAAAAATTAAGAATCTAGTGGAAAACATATCATTTCAGTGGCCATAAAAAAAAATGGCCATCAGGAGATGCAACATAGGGAAACGAATGGTAATGTTCCACCACCTTCCTGAACACATGAATTTAGGACGGGATATTGTTTACTTGATTTAAATTTAAATTTAGATTTTTAATTTGTTTTTGTCTGAATTCACTGTGGTGATTCAGATGCTTTGTAAATCAATTACGAAAGGTTCTTTAAATTATTTTTTATAATATTAATTACTTTATTTATATTTTTGGTCTCTTCCAGACTAGATCAAACAAAATAATAATATACCTTGAGAGATTGAAATATACTCTCAAATGTACTGAGCAAGTGCAGACTCAGCCATGATTTATTTGTTTTCCAACACACTTCAGTTTGACTTGTAAGGCCATTTAATTTGTTGTGTTATCTCTGTCTATTACATTGAATAAATAATTCAAATATTTCTTAAATTTGCAAATGTTTTACTTTTTGTAATAATAATTTCCTTAGTTTCCACTCACCCTCTTTTAGTTTAGTAATAGCCTCTAGCTTTTATGCGTAGGGTGAGATTGGTACAGTAGTGCCACGAACATAACTCATTTGCAATTTGATGTACACGTATGCTTGAACAGCTTTGCTCTCCTAGCGCTGTACGCTGAAACATTGAACACAATTTAATGGTACTATCAAGTTTTCCGAATGTAAGATTATAAGGATTTTCTATTACTTTTGGTTCAAACAAGCTATAAGTGGATTTTTATTTATAAGTTTCCTAACGCCTGTATGTATCAGTCCACTTTTATTTCCATTGGTAATGGCTGCAATATTCAATATTTTATTTCTTTAGTTTCTAACTTCTCGCCATCTTTCTTGCCACTCTTCTTGTTAAGCCACGTCTACATAATTCGTATTCGTAAACCGTTCCGCCTAACAGAATTCTCTTAGTATAAGCTTGCTATCTTATAGGATAAATGGAGGGTACAATGAAACACAAAACACGACTCCGAATTTGAATAATTTCACTAATTTATTATTGTAACCACATGGCCTAAATTTGGAGGCGTGTTTGCATAATATTGTAGTGTTCTGGATTATGAATAACAAAACGAGTATTGCACGGTGTTATGATTAGCTAGTAAACAAATAGTATAGAGGAGCTGAACACATAAACAGAGTGTCGAGCAATCCAGAGTGGTGTGTCCTGGGCTGACTTGTCACCATCGAGTCTAGGGAGGCACTCTGCCCGTTTTGGGGGCTACGCGGGTTATGACTCTGGCACATCAGTACTTGAATTTAAGGACTGCCACTCGAGCCCAGGGTACCGGGGTTTGGAAGCCGTGTAGGGTGACCTAGAGGTCAGGCAGACCATTGGCATCAAGTTTGTAATATACTATTTGTAATGTACTGTACTAATAAAACCATAAAATCCAAGTCGAACGTCAATCACGAACCCACACAATCATATATCCACTCACCCCATATCCTCGGCCATAACACATAATGACAAGATCAGGCCCCCAGCAAGTAACGAAAAAGGTGACATTATAAATGTATAAATGGGTGTTTCATTAAGTATTAAAATTTATTGTAGTAATTTAATATATCCTATTTATGATGTAGTTTATTTATGATTTAATTTAATTTCCCTAATAGTGTAAGGCAGATAAAAATGAATTTATTATAAATTAACAATAATATGAAAATATCAACATCTAGTTAGGAGAGTTCTCCAAATATAACATCATTGTTATCCATTGTAATCGACATTAATTATCGGATTCAAAATTGTTATGGAAACTCGAAATTACACAACGCGTAGCAATTTATGTTCTAAAATGAAATCGAATGACAAGTTAAACCATCAGTAGGGTATCATGTTGAGGGCTACGTTTTCTAAAGCTATTCAGTCTCACTCCAGGGGGTTATCACTACTAAGGAATAAATCACAGTTAGCAACTAATTATTCATGCAGTAATCCCAGTTTGGTTGGAAGGGATATTATCAATCCTTGTAACTTGACAATAGCAGTTAAGTATTTCAAATAATTACTCAGCTTGAGTAACTTGATGTCAGAGTGTATCAGCTTTGTTAGATTGCATTAGTTGTGCAATTATTTAATATGTTTGCTATTACAGACTGAGTGGAGCTAGCACTGTTTTAGTTAAACTATTTGACATTTCATCTGTTCTGTCCATTTATTTATAGATTACTGCCAAATTTAAGCTTTGACATTTATTGAGAAACTAACGTCCTAAACTACGTGAACAACGGGAATTCTATTATTTGTACAGTACCCTTTATCGCTGATCACCAACTTAACCATTCATCTTACTCTGAGAAACCTCGACCTTAAAAAGAGTTGTATGAATCCTTTGAGTAAGTGGGGAGAGCAGGCGATGGGTGCGCTATTGACTATCTACTCATTTTAAATATGGTAGAAACACTTATCTCTCTTGCGTGCTCTATGGAATATTTGGGTGAGGTCAAAATGGTCATGTGATGAAAGAGAGAGCACACACATTATATAATTATATAAAATGAAAATATCAATTTTAATACCATTACAGTAAATGGTACTATATTATTTAAATTCCAGGAATTAAAGGCCTTGATATGGACAGCTATTGATTTGAAAACCGGTAATCATGCTGAGGGGTACAGGTGTTCGCATCTTCTAGATGATCGTTCTGTCGTGGTTCTATTTGCACATCCAAATGCCAGAATGCAAACCACATTGAACACTGCTATTCAGAAACTGGGTGCTACCCTACTACTATTGTGGATCTCAACTGGGAAAGTAAGCAGTGCACAGAAGAACTCGGACGGTACATACAAAATTGTTGGTATCTTCTCTATGCATTGCAAAATTAAATAGTTACCCTTTTTCTTTCAGTCATTCATCTAAATTGTTTTTGTACTTTTTAATAATTGATTTATTCAATCAAACATAGCCTATAATACATGTTATACTTGAATGTTTAAATTAACATGAAATATAGTTTGATTACATGTAGGCCACAGGGGTCTACAATTGTCACTTTTTAAAATAATATAATTATTAAATACAAATTTGTGAATGACAGTTATTCGTATCAAATGTTAGTACAAATATATTGTTTTTATAAGCCTAAATTAGGTTAACTAGTTGAAAACAATCATTGACTGAGTCAATCAACATATTTTATCGAGTCAATCAATATCAACTATTTTGGGATATTATTGATGATGATCAAGCCTAGCTTTGTTTTGACCAAATATAACATATTTCTCACAAATAATAGTTTCCACATCAGCTTTAATTTTTAACTTTTAAAAGAGTTGCGTATAACTAACACAGTCTCTTTTTAAAAAAATAATTCTTTAACATGCGGTTGTTTTAATGTGCTACACTAGTTTCAAGTCTACAATAATTCCCCTATAAGAAAAAAATAAAATGCTATTATCATTATGGCAACAATGAATTCTAACTATGTTTCTGGGCGTTAAGCTACTATCACACGCACTTGCTTGTACTAGAAATCAAGTGTGCTAGCTAGCGACTAGATATCCGTATACTAGCTAGTACAATGGAAACGGGACAGAGTATTCACACGCTGCTAGTTTTGTACTAGGTTATAGTGCAAATATTTATCGAAAGTCAGAGATCAATTTTGGGTGCAGCAGCTGCATTAATTACTAATAAAGATATTGAAAATTATGAGAAGGATCGTAGGAAAACAATATGGACACAGGACTGGCTGTAAAGAATGGTCATGGGATGATAAAAATTATACATTTGGAGGTTAAGTCAGACACATTTGGGGTGACACAAACGTTTAGTATCTCCCTAAATTTGTATTCCTTTATTTACAATGTGGTAAGAGGCCCCTAAGCCCATGGGTGTCCAACTACAGTATCCTTGATACACAAATGTTCTTTTTTAGGCCTACACACACTTTATATTCTAAAAAAAACAAGTTTGGCATGCTATCAAGTTTATTTAGATTAAAATTGGGTTTGGAACACAGTTTGTCGATTTTAGATAATATGTTTTAAATTAAATTTATATATATTAAATATATTGATCATATTGTGGCCAATTTGGTATTATATAAACAAGGTTGTTTAGAATAATTTTCTGCCAACAAAAAAATTACATCTGATGACCATGTTGGCGTCATTTATACCATTTCTCTACACAACAGTCTCAGCGCGCATTGATTGGTTGAATTACACATAACATACTAGTGTCGAAACTAGTACGAAAATAGCCGTGTTCTATCCTCACAACTAGTATGGTAGCCAGTACCAAGTGGCAGAACCAGTATACTTTTTCTGATCCACATGACGCTAGATGATGACGTGCTAGCTAGTGCTAGGTAGCACACTGGATTTCAAGTACGAGCTGTGTCGTGTGATACGGGCTTTAGTTTCAGTCCACTATAATTATGCATTAAGTCAACTGGTGTTATAATATTCTTTGTTCTGTAATCTGTGTTAATACTAAAGCTTTTTTATAACTATTTTACTACACATTGCATACCTGTGGGGAATCACGGTCACTTGATATTTTCACGTAAAACGATCTCTGACTCAATAATGATTAGTCAGCTTTAACATAATTATTTTGAAGGGTACATCTCAACTTCAGATATTAGGATCAAAATTGAAACTTTTAACTAATCTAAATTATCAACCAGTTTTGTTATTTTTTTAATATTAATTATTTGAAAACAATACAGCTAGTGAAAAGGAAATATATTAAAACAATATTTTTTTTGTCACCAATCCACGTCTTACTACCCGTTCAAGTAATACACATATGTACTAATTATGATAATATGTTAAGGATTAGGAAGGTTGAATTAAGAGGAAATGTACCCGCATTTGTGTGAAGGGGAATAGAAAAAAAATTATAATAAATAACTCTCAGTACATCCGTCGAGGATCAAACAACCCCGTCAATGGCAGTTGAGTATATTTCTAGAATTACGTCTTATAGCATTCAATCAGTGAAGTAGATTTTTAAAATATAAATTTATTTGGTCCATAATATCTAATATTATGTATGCGAGTGCTAACTGAGGTCCCATTATAACCGCGAATGTCATAAGGTCAGTTCACGGCCGTTACAGCGCAACACTGACGCTACACTCATTTGTTTGTGTCATGTGGCTGCGCACTTTAGTTGTTGACAGTGCTTTCTGGCGCACAACAATACTTGTATTATGCATAATTATACTACATATAATAAATGTAAATAAGTATGGATTAATTTAATGAATGTTTACTCGTATTTGACCGAGTTAAGCATGACATTTTTTAATGTAATCAAGTTATAAGGCTTTTCCTATCAACACCGCCTCATGGACTCGAACCACGGGCTTAAAAATATTACACACAAGGAATATTGAACCCCTTTCACGAATTAAAATCATTCGATTAAAAGGTTACAGATTAAACGGGGGGTAGGGGGGGCCGATATATATATATATATATTAAATATACCTACCTCTTTTTAAATCTAAAAATGTTTGTATAGAAATATTTTTTTTTACAGAAATGACATTTACCGTACCAACAATGAATTATTTAATCATCTTATTAATCGATTAAAAAGGTAGGGTGTGTTGTATTGGTACATTATTCATTTATTTAAGTTATTGTTTCTCATGGCGAATTAAAAGAATTAATCTAAGAAGAAATAATTTATTTATCAATAAAAACAACATCCTTAGACAAACTATGTACATTTAAAGAGAAAAGATTAATATGTTTAATCATAATTTAATTTGGTGGATAAAGAAAGAAAATACTCTTCTCTAATGATTGAGTACCTACCACTATATTCATATGTTGTTTGATTGCAGGTTCTTATCTCAACTAGCGATCTGGTGTGTGTACAGGGCGAGTTTAATAGTAGTGTGGAGAAAATAGCAGATGACGCTAGTGTGCCAGTGTTATCTCTGGGTTGCTGTCTCCATAGCACGCTACAAGTACTCACAGATCTCATGACGCTTCAAGAGCATTTTGGACGTTTAAAAGGCCTACGTGTTGGATGGGTGGGCCCTGCATGCCCGTTACTCAACACCTATCTACTGCTACTGCCCCGATTCGGTGTGGATATGAACTTCTCGAGCTCTCCATGTGCAGAGCTTGGAAGTTCTCCCCGGTGTTTAGATGGTGCTTTCAAGTACTGCAAACATCATAATACCGAGTTGAAGGAGTTCTATACAGTAGCTGAAGTAATCCGGGGGTTAGAAATGTTTGAGTTTTTTTAAAGCTTTAACTAGAGCTATAGCTCGTTAAGGAAAGCCTCTTTATAGTCTACAAATAATGTGCAAACATTTGAGGCAGTTGTGATTTGTGTGGGCTATAATTATCCACCCCTTAGATACGTACGGAACTACGACTATGTTCTGAGAAATTTGTGCCCCAACAATAATTATATAATTTAGTTACACTAAGGCACTTCCCCACTTATTCCATTTAATATGTTTCTTTTTAGATACTGGAATGTGGTATGGCCATTGTAGAGACAAAATTGAAGAATACTAAATTGATAAATTCCCGTACCAATTGGGAAAGTAGTTTTAGGGCAGTCTTCCAGTGCAACCTCACATTGCCAATACCACTTTAAGATTGAAAGAATAAAATTGCGTCGTACTCGAGAAAGTATCCAATATTGAGTCTATGCGTGGTAAAAGTGTGATGTTCATTTACACGATGTAAATTTATACAAAAATGCAACACACGACAATTTTTCCCCACAAAAACTATCGGTAAAAAATACAGTAAAGAGATGCAATAATTAACCCATCTGTCAGCTTCCTCTGTACTTTTTTTCTCCTTCCTCTCTGCGAAGAATTAACAGCTAACGTGTATTAATGCGATGTTGTAATACTTTAGTCCAGCCGTAGTCTTCCTTCCGTTTTTACACTGCTACACGGTTGATATTTATACAGTTTTTAGCTTGCTTTAGCTACACCCGTGATAAGTGTTTACCCACTTCCATCCAGTCAAACTCTTCAGCCCTGGTGTTTCTTCAGACGTCTCCATACGTACAACACTATACGCACTAGCTAGTTCTACACGTGTATCCATACGCACATTTATTAGATTAGGAGAGGGATTCCATTAGAGTACAGAACTCTCGGTTCCCTGAATGACAGAGCGATGCATCAGTAGACCCAGCTTTTCTTCACAATCCGTGCTTGGCTTTAATACTGTATTCGTATCAGAGCTGCAGGGTATTTTAGAACAGGAACTCGACAAACTAGGTATGTTAGTACTGGGATAGTTACGCTAGCACACATTGCAGCCTGCACTGGCTGCGGGCATAGCTCTGGAATGCGTTCGCAGCCAATCTCTATATAGCCCTCCGTAGGATGAATCCGACAATTAGTGCTGCGGACAAAGCTACATCAAAGCTCATTATTCTTCTGATAAGCTTCTGTATGTACATAATCACTTTGATTTTCAAGGATGGGTTGCTTACCTCAATTTGCATCTTCTCCATTCCAAGGATTTGCAGTGGCGCAGAATCTGCCTATGTCACTTTGGTGGACACACACACACACACAACAAATATATAATATTATATATATATTATAAATTATGTCTGTAATTTTAAAACCAAGCAACTTTAAACTTTGTATACATATTTATGGAAACTTAAATATAGACAATTATGGCTTATTTTTACTTTTGAATATATTTCGAACCTGATGTCTTAAATCTCGATAACACAGGTTTGGATGGGTTCTAAGCCAAAGAACACTCGAAGGTTTACATTTAGTATGCATGCTTCAGTGGCGTGTTCTATGGGTATGCTAGTCTTGCACCACATTCCCATAATGATATGGACTGTTTTTTTTTTATTCAATGTTGTTGTGCTAACTGTGTAAATAATAATGTTTAAATTCTTAATAAATATAAATAAAACGAATTATTCATTTTAGAACAAATATTGGTTCATATTACAAGAATACTGTGTTTTAAGTAATTCTTCTTCCAAAAGGCTCTACTTAGCACAATAGGAAACCCAAGGCTTATTGTTTGAAAACCGCAAGGCAAGCTAGGTAGGCTCTAATGACCATGCCCAATTTCTAGAGGGTTGCGACACATTCCTTTCTGCTCGCTCACAAATAATTGGCCAATGGGTTCGGGTTTTTACACCCCAGAACATGCTGTTTATGTGAATCAAGCTAATCATTGTGCCAACTATTGAAAAAAGATTCAAGATCACAAAGTGTATTTATCAAGCTAATTTAGTATAGTTTTAGTAAAATTACATAAAATGTAGATAAAATAAATGGTAAAACAATAGTATTATTAATTTTGTGTTTAGAGGTAAACCTTTTGAATATTAGGTTTAAGTCAGAAGCCTGGTCCTAAAATGTAGCATATACATTCGACACATCTTCAATGCTAAATATTTTAATTATACTTCATATTATTTAAATTTATATTAAAGTTATTTGTGTTGTTTGGGAAGGGGGGGGGAGGTCAAATGCCTCTTTTGCCCCTCTCCCCCTTGGATGCACCAATGCTTATAGCAAAAATTATATGTAAATATCTTCGCAATAAACCAATTATGTAGCAATAGTGTTTTAATAGTCCGAGATAATCTCCCCTATGATATTCATAGTTTACGCATCTAAATAGCTTCTGGAGCATAAATTATCAAGTTGGGAGACTCGTTTGTTTCCAAGCAGCATTGTGTGAGATAAGTTAGGCTTTAAGAAATAGTTTTAATTGCAACGTGAGTTGTACAATCCACCTGATTCGCGCCCACCAATATCTGATGGACACTTGATCGATGTATCACTTAACTTTCCACTTATTATTATTCTTTGCTTTGAGTATTGCTAACTGTGTGCTTTTAATTACATTAGGCTAATTGAATATGATATGTCTCTCTTATGCATTCAGAAATATTCAAAACCACTTAGCCCCTACATTAATATTTACTTCAATTTCTAACCATGTACAGTAGATATTGCGTTGATCTGCAGTGTGTTGTGTTTCGATGGTTCGTTACAATTCGAGGACCGCCTTTGTTGTCAGAGGTTCTGGCTACGCACCCAGAGGACCCGGGTTTGATTCCCGGCGCTTCCAGGTTTTCTGAGAAGTCTTTCCAGATTTTCTGGAAGCATTGGGTATATAACGGGTAGACTCAGCCTCGTCTGGATAAACAAGGAGATACTCAAATATAGTAGTAGTGGCTCCGGTATAGAAAACCGAGTTTAATTGCTGGAGACGTCGTTGTGATGACCATTCCCACCCTCTATCCACAATAGTTGGCACTAATTCCCCAAACCATTTGGTAGCCACTCGGTAGTTATAGCCTGAATGCGGGATGACAACATGGAGTTACTTTTATTATATTTTGAGTGGATAGTAAATCATCGTTGTGGATGTATTAAAAAAGAGAGAATGTGGGAGTAGTGGTGGACTCAAAATTTCCTAAGATAATATACGGTTAAGGGGAAATAATAAATGTTCGAGTACCACTGTCCTATAGGCACACATCTTCAAATATTTCCCTTGAAATAATCCCTTGACGTTCTTGGACAACGGTAGTTGAGGGTCCTTGGCACCCAAATCTCCTCTGCAATTTTTAGAGTGCAACCTACATATTAATTTTCCCAGAACACGCCACTGACATGCTTAGGGAATCCTGATCTCATGCACATATATTATTTTCTACCATGAACATTTACAAGCTTGATGGTTTTAGCTACCTAGTTATCAGTTTATATGCTATGAAAGTAGCAAATAAACCGTTTACACTTATAATGTATTAATGAATACAATAATTATTCGTTTTTTATCTAACCTTTCCACTAAGTAAATTTGTGTGCCTTGAGTGCAAATGGAAATATTATAACGAGACCACTAACTTCTACCGAGTAATGCCGGGCCTGGCAGCTATTATAAAATGTAATCTATGGATGAGGGGTCTGTTTTATGTTTCTAGAGTACACGTGATAGTTACAACCACACACAATAATCGAACCCTGGCTATCACCGAGAAGGAAGTGGATCATGCTGACCCCGAGTGGGTATTGCTGCACAGTTTACCACGGTTAGGAACTGAAGTCTGTGACTCTATATTCTATAGTGACAGGTGAGATAATCGGTTTGTGTCGTTGTCTTTAGTTACGATTTACATTTATCATAGAATGCTTGCCTTTACCTCAAGAGCCCGAATCACTGTCGAATAACCGTTATGTTAGATTAACAATTAATATCAGATGAGAAATCGCCTCAAAGTATTGCTTTCTGCATTAATCCCTCAAAATCTATGAATTGGGGACCAGTTGAATAATTTGTTATGTTTCTAGATGTTATTGACTTTCCGTAGCCACCCAGAAAGTTATGCCTTAAGAAAGTTAAATTGGTATAACTTATTCCACGGACTGCTTCTGACTAAGGACTTATGAAACAGGACTATGTGTATAGATTAATATGTTACTGTAGAGTTCTTACAAACTATGAGGACCCTACGGTTATGGACTTTGTATACTAAGGCATACGCTTCCTGATGCTAGATTTGGCCAGAACTGGAACTTTACCATATGAGAAACGTTGTATAATAAGTATATGTATAATATATATGTATATAATAAGTAGAGTATAACAAGTATGTGTATTATAAGCTAGAGGTCAAATCTATATCTTAGAAACAGTCTGGACATTAAAAGCACTACCCTCTCCCTACTTTATTTTTAGTACAAGCCTATTCTAGTAAATATATGCTAAAGTTGTTAAGTAAATTTATTGTATTACTATAGCTATTAGACAATGGAACTTGGGGAGAAGGGATAGTGTTTTATTATTATTTATAATATGAATATATTTTTTTAATTTTCAATTTTTCAGATCTTTAATGTTGAAATCGGTGGCCAACATGGTATGGATGGCTCAATCTATATTCACAAAATTAATGACTGAGTATTTTCAAGAGATACCCATGCCAGACTTTGATGGAGAACACCTCAAACGCACAATGAAGAAAAATAGTTGCTGACATATCTATGTGCTTTAGTTTATTAAAGGTCTCTTTTAAATACGTTTGAGAAATATAATTATGAAAATTGAATGCAACATTACGTACATAAATAAAACTGTTATAACGAGTTGTTTAATTTGAAGCTGGTTCTATTATTTGCTCTAAATTAAGTATTATGTACACATTTTAATATGTTTCAACAAATTATTTATTATATTATTTTATTTTGATCAATTATTCAAAAATACAGGAAATCATTATTTCAATTAGTGTTAATATAGCAACAAAAATATCACTGACGCTATAATAATGCCTACACATCTTACCACCATCACCCAATAATAAGCTGTTAGGATGGTGATGGGTGAGAGGGTGACATAGACTCAAACAGAAGTTGAGTCGATGATGTTTATTGAATCGTGATATCAACTAACAGAACTTTAGATGTTAATAACCTACGCTCAGATTACACATATGAATGTGTAGGTAGCACTCAGGAAGACACAATGAAGGGGCATATGCCCATAACACACGTGGTTCATTAGGGACGCAACCAGCCTGAGAGAAACCCGATCGTGCCTCTGTTCTAGCTGATCACGCACATGGGAGAAGTTATGTTTTATTTTTAACTAACATTATCAACAATTTTAAAATTATTTAATCAAGTAATACTTTTTACTAAAATATTTACTACATTAAAAAAACACTGGTTTGTCTTATAATTTCAAATTAAATATTGAATCAATGTCACTTAGTCTTGTTTGGGTGTAATAGAGATGGGTGATATATCACTGACTGTGATTTTTTCACCGATACCATTTGATCACCGATACTCCCAGTTACTCGATCTCAAAAGTATCGGTGATTGAGATATCAGTGATCGTAAATACTCCATACTCGCATTAGATTGCAACAGTTACTTGAGCCACTGAGCTAGTATTGCTTCCTCAAGACACTCGAGTAAAAACTCGCTTCGCGGCCCTTGTTATTCTTTTATTTTTTATTTTCTACCAGATAATTGAGAATCGACCTTATTGACTGGCATGTTTTACGTGCTATTTCTATTTAAAACACTTGATTTCGTAGAGCTCATTTTTCAAAAACAGTATGTTTTGCTTTCTTTTCTTATCAACTGTATGAAACATCTTAAAATGCATACTTTTGTATTGACTGTATTAGTCAGGCAACATGAAACCCAGATGAAACCTTGAAAGATTAAGTAGCTGTATGTCGATTGTCAATGTCAGTGCCGACAGGAAGAGCTTATGTTAGGCCTTTAAGTATCGAATTCCATTGCAAGCCGCCAAACACCCGAGTAATTAGTTTTCTTTCCAACCGATACTCATGGGACTATTCGAGTAAATACTACTAAATATCCAATACTCAATACTCATAAATACTTCATACTCCATACTAGATACTCGAACAGCAGCTATATAATAGCCTTCACCGTGGTTGGAAAGTGAAAAAATATCGGTCCATCAAAACACTGTTAACACAGGTCACAGTGAAAAATCACTGGTATAAATCACCGATATATGAAAATCACAGTCACTTTATTCACTGATATCGTAAAATCATGGTTTCGCCCATCTCTAGGGTGTAATAGAGAAGGAAATATCCAAAAGAAGCTTTCTCTACTACACACAATAATGTACGGTCGATAGCACAACCATTTAGTTCATGGATATTTTTATTTTATAGAGGTCGCATTTATTTTTATTGGGAAACTAAAATAAACAAGAGGAAAAGGAACATTAAGTCGGGATTTCGTCATAATACTGTTGTCAATCATGAAAATATGTTATCATGGCTACCACAAAGGTGCGATTTAAAATGGTAAATATTTATTATTAATTTGCAGAGAATTATTGATGTAAATAAATACCACTAAAATTGATCTGAAGTTAAAAGGGTTATTTAAATTAGAAATTTAATAGTTTGAAAACTGATGAATTTTGATTACAGCAGACAAAATTTCTAAACCAAAAATATTTCTAAAACTCATTTTATTAAGATGTATGGTGCAAGCCAGGCGCCCCCCTACCCGCCTTGTCACAGTAGGTTGGAGTATGGCTCAAAATAGAGTGGCTTGCTGGTGAATTGTAGGTCAAAGTTCAATTCTAGATTTGTGCACTGGAGTTCTTCGAATTTATGCTTTCTCCTCATTGTTGCCAACTGTACGATCTGGATACTACTTTTGATTTAATTTCACCACCCGAACAAAACAAGTTTAGAATATTTTATAAAATTAATTTCCTGTGGCCCTATTAAGTAACAAATGTTTAAAAAAAAATGAAAATTGGTGGGTTTATCAATACAGTATGTCAGAAAGTAGTATCCTATCGGTCAAAATACAATATATTTCAGTTCTAGCGTTAGAGAATATAAAGTTGGTAACACTGTCTCTGCACTTCTTAACTACCCTCCTTGTACTCGGATAACCGGGAAGGGCGTTATAGTACGCTTTTACTGAATGTCACAAACATGTTTTCTTTGTTACCTAACACCACCAAAATTAATTATTATTCACACGTAACACAACATAAATTGGGACAAACCAATATATCAAGATTAAGACAGTTTTAAAATGCATTCACAAATGTCACAAGATATTGTTTCTTAGCTCTGAACTGGTGGAAATCCTATCAATATCTTTGTAAATCAATGCGTGCATTTCCCCTCATAGCAAACCCAAATATTTTATATCTATATATTTTATCATCTTATCTAAAAGGTTTTACTAATGAATTAACATGAAGCAAACATTCAACAAACATCGATCCTTAATCCTGTAAAACAATGCACAATCAATTTAAATTATTAATAGAAATGGAATAGTATGAAGATAGCGACAAGGGGGAGGGGGGAGGTATTCTAGTGTGCAATTCAGTTAATTATCCCAACCTAACAAAACCTAACCTTCCAGGCATCAACAAATAAAATGTTAGGTCAAGCTGGGATGGGTAATATTGTTAAAGTTAAACAAGTGGTTTCCCACCTGGGGCTCGTGGTTTGTTTCGGTGTGGGGGGGGGGGGGGTAGCAATTTACTTGTTGAGGTTATAGCTTTGTGTTTACTTCTTAAAGTGATTATAATAATTAGTCCTATAGAGTTCAAATAGAATTGTAAGTTGGCTAAAATTTATAAAAACCGTCAAGGTACTGATTGGATTTCTTCTGGTAACTCAACTGTGACAGCTGATTGCTGACTTAGGCTGTATCCTAATAGTCTACTTCACGCACCGTCAACCCTTGACGTTCACTCGATAGTTGCATTAGCAATCGCATGATAGAGTGCAGATCCGTCTGAATAGTCACAAAGTGTACTACTGCACCCCTCACAGCCCTTGAGTCCAAGGGTGACAGCAAGTTACCCTTGACACGCCGTCAATGTGGTGTTTGGGTTGCTTTGTAGTGTTGTAGAGTTGTATTGTGTTGGATAATTTGTCATGTGCAGTGGAAATAAGTCATCACAATTCTGTAAGTGGAATACGCTAATTCAGGCTTATAGATGGCGTTTAAAACCGTTTCTAAGATCATTGGTAGGAAGCAGCACTGCAGACTCAAGGGTGTGAAAAAGATACTTTGCCGTTCAAATAGTCTGTTGTAGTCTTCGATCTCAAGTGCATGTAAAGTGTACAGTCATCGAGTCAAGTGTACTTGACTATTCGGATACAGCCTTAGCTCACTGTGTCTGTCTTGTATTCAGCAAAGGGCACTGTTACTATAATTTACAAAATACCTGTTAGGCTCATTGCAACATCTTAGCCATATTAGTTTAGTAATTATACAAGCAATTCAAAGTAATTAAATCACATCACTCTCATATGGTCTGTCGGTGATGAAGTTGGAATTCAAATTCCGGTAAGGTGTACTTGGAGTGATGTTTTCTTAATGGTTTCCCTCTTCTCCCTTCACGCAAATAAAGATACATTTACTATAAATTCTACCTATCTCACAAGTGTAATTAAATGTGAATAGCCTGAATGGGTTGTAAGAGTCATTTAAAATAATATTGAATAAAACTAGAATATGAACGTTTGTAAGTTATCAGGGGGTTGCGATGCTTTCAAAGACAAAGATTGGGGTCAAATTGCACAATTTGATGTTTGATATTTGATGTTTCTGGGAATATTTTAAACACATACAGGTACAAATAAGGAGTGGACTTGAAATTGAAAAAGACCTACATATACTTTACAGTCCATACAATTAATTAGGCCTACTGAAATACTCTTACACCAATCTTCGGTGTCGATTGGAAATAATGTATTTTGGTTGTTATATAACAAAGAAAATATGTTGTTGGCATTCAGATACTCTTGATCAGGGTGCCATGACAGTCCTTTTAGAACTGCCCAGTAAATATGAAGATATTTATATTAAAAAAAAGTTCACAAATTTTGGGCTAAACTTTCCAAATATACTGATGGAATTCAAAGTAGCGCATCTAATTAATATACTTTATGGCTTTCTATCAAATTAGAATATCCTTATTGTCTATACAAAAAACGGCAATTGAACCTATTATACTCGTGTGAACTTAACCTTTGAGTGTTCGTTAATCTAAAAATAGATAAAGAGTTGGTAGTTTGAAAGAAACGAAGGTTTGCGAGGTGTCCTAAAGGGACAGGACTAGAAAGTGTATGATCTCTGGTTTTTAAAAATCAGTACAAAACAAACAAATGAAAAAGAGTATAAGTACTGCTGCATCAGCCCCTGCATCACTGACCACTTGCTATATAGCATCAGCCCCTGCATCACTGACCACTTGCTATATAGCATCAACCCCTGCATCACTGACCACTTGCTATATAGCGTCAACCCCTGCATCACTGACCACTTGCTATATAGCATCAACCCCTGCATCACTGATCACTTGCTATATAGCATCAACCCCTGCATCACTGACCACTTGCTATATAGCATCAACCCCTGCATCACTGATCACTTGCTATATAGCATCAGCCCCTGCATCACTGATCACTTGCTATATAGCATCAACCCCTGCATCACTGACCACTTGCTATATAGCATAAACCCCTGCATCACTGATAACTTGCTATATAGCATCAACCCCTGCATCACTGACCACTTGCTATATAGCATCAACCCCTGCATCACTGATCACTTGCTATATAGCATCAACCCCTGCATCACTGACCACTTGCTATATAGCATCAACCCCTGCATCACTGACCACTTGCTATATAGCATCAACCCCTGCATCACTGACCACTTGCTATATAGCATCAACCCCTGCATCACTGACCACTTGCTATATAGCGTCAACCCCTGCATCACTGACCACTTGCTATATAGCATCAACCCCTGCATCACTGATCACTTGCTATATAGCATCAACCCCTGCATCACTGATCACTTGCTATATAGCATCAACCCCTGCATCACTGACCACTTGCTATATAGCATCAACCCCTGCATCACTGATCACTTGCTATATAGCGTCAACCCCTGCATCACTGATCACTTGCTATATAGCGTCAACCCCTGCATCACTGACCACTTGCTATATAGCATCAACCCCTGCATCACTGACCACTTGCTATATAGCATCAACCCCTGCATCACTGATCACTTGCTATATAGCATCAACCCCTGCATCACTGACCACTTGCTATATAGCATCAACCCCTGCATCACTGACCACTTGCTATATAGCATCAACCCCTGCGTCACTGACCACTTGCTATATAGCATCAACCGCTGCGTCACTGACCACTTGCATAATAGCATCAACCCCTGCATCACTGACCACTTGCTATATAGCATCAACCCCTGCATCACTGACCACTTGCTTATAGCATCAACCCGCATCACTGACCACTTGCTATATAGCATCAACCGCTGCGTCACTGGGCATTCAATAGCATCAGGATCACAATAGACTGGATTACTGTACCAGTAGGCATGTGGAAAAAGTATCAATATTTTACTTTCGATACTAGTATTTTTTACTCAATACTTTTACCGATATTAGTACACATTTTGGTATCAAGAGAAGCAACTTTCTTGCTATCTTCACTTATGTTGGTATTAAATGTTTACTTTGGTTTGACTGTGGAGGAACAACAAATGGCCCTGTTTCTCAATTCTCACTCATTTTCTGCCTGACAAGCAATCTAGCATTCAATCTCTTTTAGCTCATAATTAACAGCTGAATTTCCCTCTTTGTTTATCAATACAGCCTGATGCCTGACACAGCGAGTGGCGACAAGTTTTCCGTCACTTCTTTTATCAATGAACATTTTTCCAGATAAAATGTTGACACCGATACTTAATATTATCGATAATGTTCTTTTGATACCACGTCCAGTGATAGGGAGGTTGAGTTCCAAATCTAGGTTGTGTGTACTTGGCGTTCTGATTTAACACTGACTTTTCCTTTCTCCAAGCACCAATGCAGGTGCATTTCCTATAACCCTTATCAGTTAGAGTAAATGACCATCATCATTGGACTAAAAAATTAATCGTTGAGCTCATCTCATCAGCAACTGACAAGCTAGCTGATTTATTACATTTCTACTTTTATAAATTTTGATAAAACGGATATCCAATTTTTCCTTGAGCTGAATTTGGCAACTATAATTGGCCACTAAAATCAATTGTTTTAGTTTCAGACACACCTTATTTGCTATATGAGTTGTCATCAGCTGTCATCGTTAGCAAGAAGCAAGCGCAGAGTGGTGATAACAGGCATGGGCGTAGTGTCGCCTGTTGGCTGTGGATTGAGACTCTCGTGGAATGCTATACTCGAGGGACAGAGTGGACTCTCGAAACTCCCTAGTGATTTGTACAGCAATCTCCCTTGTCAGGTTGCAGCAACGGTCCCTCGCGGCTCCCAACCTGGACAGCTCGATGTCGCAAAACAGTTTTCAAAGAGTGACCTGAGGTCCATGGCCCCAGCGACTCTCTATGCTCTCATAGCTGCAAGGGAAGCTCTAGAAGATGCCAAGTGGTTCCCGCAAGATGAAGAATCGAGGCAAACAACAGGTGTGGCTGTGGGGACAGGAATGGTCGATTTGGTTGATATTCACGAGACCTCGGAAGCTCTAAAGAAAGGATACAATAAAGTGAGTCCTTTCTTCGTCCCAAGGATCTTAGTGAACATGGCTGCTGGACATATCAGTATGAAGTATGGGTTCCGTGGCCCGAATCACGCGGTATCG
The DNA here is from genome assembly GCA_039000515.1 of Timema cristinae. Classification (NCBI taxonomy): domain Eukaryota; kingdom Metazoa; phylum Arthropoda; class Insecta; order Phasmatodea; family Timematidae; genus Timema; species Timema cristinae. Next base: position 126,250,469 of record JBCFYV010000012.1, on the reverse strand, counting down.
ACCGCTTGCGCCACGGGGGCACATGCCATTGGCGATGCGTTTAGGTTTATTCAGCATGGTGACGCAGATGTCATGGTGTGTGGCGGTACCGAAGCTTGCATCAGCCCACTTGCTATCGCTGGTTTTTGTCGACTTAGGGCCTTGAGTGTTAATTTTAACCACGAGCCAACCAAGTCCTCCCGACCTTTTGATAGGGACAGAGATGGGTTTGTGATGGGCGAAGGCTCGGCAGTTTTGGTCCTAGAAGAATTAGAACACGCTCTCGCAAGACAAGCTAATATTTACGCGGAAATACTTGGCTATGGCCTCTCTGGCGACGCGTCTCATTTGACAGCACCCAAGGATGACGGGTCAGGCGCTGTTTTAGCGATGAGTCGAGCCTTGCGAGACGCCCATCTTGTTCCGTCGACTGTAGGATACGTGAACGCCCATGCAACGTCTACGCCTCTAGGCGACGCGATAGAAACAACCGCTATAAAAACTTTGTTTGCCGAACATTCGTCATGTCTTGCTGTTTCTTCTACAAAAGGTGCGCATGGCCATTTGTTGGGCGCTGCAGGGAGTTTGGAGACAGTTTTTACCGTGATGGCGTGCTTCACGTCTTTGATTCCACCCACTATCAATATAGAGAACCTTTCGGACGGTATGGACTTGAATTACGTGCCTAACAAAAAACAAGAGTGGTTTACTTCTACCGGTGACAAACGAGTAGCAATAAAGAATGCATTTGGTTTTGGTGGAACTAATTGCTGTCTCTGTGTAGCTGAGGTGCAATAACAAGACCCCCCTCCAGGTGATATTTCCTGCACCTCGTTGGAAGCATTCCACGAGTTCATCTTGACAGACAAACAAATTTAGCATTAAATTGTGTTGCATCTTCCCCCGGTCCAGTTTCCATCATTTGAGTCTCAAAGTGTACATGTCTTGAATAAACTTGTTCAGACAGTGTTTGATTGAGTAACTTAACCTAATTTCTCAACTTGTAAATGTTGTGATGAATCTCACTTCCCATTTCTCCACATTCGACAATGTTGCCCACCTTTGGTCTAGAGCATGTTTTGTTTTTAATTCCTGTTTAGTAAACAAAGTATTGTCCGACCTTGAGATTATGACAGACCTAAAAAAGCAGTTTTTTCATTTCTGTCTCCCTGGGGATACATATGAAACAGTTTGATGTTTTTATTTACAAGCCTACTGTAAGTCGGCAGAAATGCTGCTGTACTCAAATTTGGTGGCATGCACCAATAGTCTTTTTTTTAAACATTTGTCAAAGTTTCATAATTAGGGGAAAGGCCTTTTCACAAATTGGGAAAATGATTCTTTTTATGACTTTTTGGGAAACCCAAGAATTGGGTTAGAATTTTAAGAGTTTTGAGTCGCTTGAATGTAGTTTTGTGTTTTATTTTAAAAAGTTGCACGAGTTTGTGTTTTCAGAGGAAGTTTCCTTAAATACTACTAAAACTTTGCTATCTATCTATACTATCAAAAGATTGTGTGGTTAGGTCATGTGATGAGAATGGAGGACAGAGCAAAGAGAAGGGTACAAGACCACGGAGAGGACATGGAGGCTAAAGGAGGGCTGAGGGAGAAGTTTAGGAAAGATCGACAGGAATGGAAGAGGATGTACCAGACAACCCGCAGAGGGGAAACGTTGGATGATGATAGAATGACTCAAAACTACAATAGACTTGATGTTGATACAATTGTATTGTATTGTGTATATTTACCATGTTTTAATTTTACACTTATTATTGTATACATATTTAAATACAGAAAGTTTATATTTGAAAGGTATACATGGGAAACTTTTAACATTATTCTATTAATGTTAAAGATTTGGTTAATTAATCTTATATTTTATTCTAAACACGTTTTTGAGTTTTGTCGTTTCACTAATTGTAAAAATGTGTGTTCTGTTCATCTTAAAAAAGTTTAGTGAATACACCAAATTTTATAAGTAACCTCAGAATTTAGAACTAGCCATGGTGTTTTTATAACATTATTGTTGAAATTAACTTCTTGGGTCTATTAAAATATATTTACGAACTGTATTAGCTCCTTTAAACAGTTTTTTTTATGAATACATGATTAATATTTTATTTGACATGGTTCATTCCGGAGAACAATTGTCACTGCAGATCTTTACTCTCTTAATGTTTTCTTTCATAACTGATATTAGTTTATGTGGTGACGTGACGAGGCTGATAAAGGTTCTCTAGTAGATATTACTAGACGTTGAAAGCAGCCCAAGATATCGTGAACCACGAGCACATCTGTCTTAGCCGTGAAGTTAGCATGACCGCCACAAGCCAGCCAGATGGTTATTGAAAACCAACAGGGCAAAAGATCATAGTTATGAATGATGGATATATATTAAGGGGTTGCGAGCCCAAGTTTAAAAAAAAATTCAACATGATCTTGAACTTGGGTTGAATAGATGAATAGTTTTAAAACTTAAGTATTTTAACAAGAAAACAATATGTATTCATATTATTTTAGTTGTTTTTAATGAAATAAGAGGAATATCTGCAATTAAATGTAATTTAAACTTGTTTTATGGTTTAAAAAAAATCAAGTCGTAGTAAATTATTGACTTGTCTTTTAAATATACAGAAATGTTATTTGTCACACAATTCAATTTACATTTATGATTCTTAAGATATCCATAGTATATATTTGTATTGAGGTGTACTTGATACAGTCTTGCACAGAGCTAATTCTAACAGCCTCTCACAGAGAGATAGCTCTCCGGCTCTCCTCCAGCCAACACCAGTTTACCGAGTACATTGGCAAGCTGTACAATACTCTCTCATTTCACAGAAGAGTAAACAGTGAGTCATTCGTCACAACAGGCGCACATTACGAGACGAGGAAAGGAGCTCAGAACTTTGAGCCGTCAATCTGTCAATCCTGAGCTTAAGTACCTATTTCAGGCTCTGATAGAAAATCTGAATACTCGTAGATTCCTAATAGATATATATTTATTTTTAAAAGTTTATTAAATTTATTCATCAAAGCAAAGTTACATTCAAAGTAATCAAAGTGTATTTGTAGCTTTCTTTGAGAGAACCAGTCACTGTCAGTTTTTACTACAATACTCTCTCTGTATCTAGTTTTAACACCACAAAATGGGTGAATACCCAAGAAAAACTCCCTCCCCTCTCTCTCCGCTGGCATTACCTTATAAAATAAACCCCTGTTGACTTGAACACCAGCAGCCAGTACCTACTCATCGTATATTCACAATTTTGTTTAGGAAAATACATTTTATTTAATAATTTAAACAAGAAATACACTAGTGGTTGATATGTCTGAACGCCAACACGGTAACGCTCGGATTTCCAGAGTGTTACTTTGACCGCAAGCAGCCATTCACTGCCGACAATGATAACCTTGAAAAGGACCTGATGTTGACTTGTCAAGTAAGAAATGTCTATCCAGAGGAGTTATTACACCAAAATTACAATCTTAAACTCGTGTTTGCAAACCATTAACACTGTTAATGAACAATCGTGCTGATAAAATGGTTCGAGTGCTCTTATAAAGTACACAAATCTGAAACAAAACAAATGAGAGTTGGTAATTCACACAAGAAGAAAACTAAAACAAAATGATCAGACCTTAAAACATATTAAATGTAATGCTGTTAAAAGAAAGCTGGCTGGATGTTTTAGTCCACATCCATTTCTGTTTCTCGCCTGGGTCAGTTTTTATTATTCAAGCCATATATTTCCCACTAGCTTAAGACTAGGACGAGCACGACATCCAGTCCCCGACCGTTAATCCATGCGGGCAATTGGACCCTCAGCTTCAGACAGACCAGCCGCCCGACTGAAGCTGGATGTGAATATATATAGTGAGGTATGTTTTGTTATATTTTAAAAAGGAACAGGGAAAAGAGAACAAGCACAATATGGCTTTTACAATGATGTCACTGGACAAACAGGTAGTCATGGCTGCCTCTTGAAGAAAAATCCTCCATACACAAAAAGGTCTCTACCATTCAGTCTTGCCACACGAGCCAAACGGATATGTTCAGAACCCGACGATTTAACTGAATATTGTAAACAACTCTCCACACTTTCCAAAGTAGAGGTTACCCCAAACCTCTAGTAGACAACCAAAATCTCCAGAGGGACGACTAGACCCTCCAAAAGGAGTAGAGAACATTCCTTCACAACACAATACCATCCTGGTCTACACGATCTTTAAGAGTGGTTACAAGTTCCTAACCAGTTTCACCCAGACCCAAACCCTTCTTAGTTCCTCCCCAAGAAACGACCTCCCAATCTCCACTTCCGCACCAAAGGTTGATACCCCTGCGGTAGCACCTGCCAGCTAGTCCTTCAACAGCAAAACAATAACTTGGTATATCAACTACAGTGCAGAATATATAGGGCTTACTATAGTTCTCTCGGACATTGGGAACTGGCCCATCATTGTGACAGTTCTCAACTCAGACAGTGGGAACTGGCCCACCAATGCAACAGTTCTTAACTCAGACAGTGGAAACTGGCCCGCCAATGTGACAGTTCTCAACTCAGACAGTGGGAACTGCCCACCAATGCAAAAGTAATCCATTGTTTGTGTAAAGTGTATTTCCTTTTCTATTTTTATTTGATAAAGGCAACAATGCCGAAATATTACTCTATTTTTGTTTAAATGTGTGTGTGACTACTTCTACTAAAAGGACAGAAGAAAGAAAGAAAAAAAGATGTTACAGTGTTTTGTACATTAGATTCTTTCCACATTTTCCCTCGTCCCCCAGGTGGGCTTTCATTGTTAAATTTACACTTATCAGTTTATTTTTCCTTGTTCTTTATCAATTTACATTATTATAAAATGATCTAGCCATTGAACCAACTAATTTTTTTAATGAAAGTGCAATAATTGAGGCAACATTATGTTGGTAAGGACCATCTCGACAATAAATAACAAGCTAGTTGCTCTGGCAAGATTGAATGTGTTGTTATCGTGTTGACGTACGGAATGTTGCGCCAGTGCTAGTGACTGTCCATGAATTGTATCTCCGACAAGAGTAGCAGAGTCTTGGGCAGTGGTCGCAACTGCGGAGACAATACGGTCATACACTGCCTTTCCATGTCTACATTCGTCCTGGAAATAACAAACATTATTAATTATTTGAGAAACAAGTCGATGAATGGAACCTACGTTCACTGACATTTAAAGTTGGGGCAATATTCGACAGCTAGGATTTTTTGGAACTCTAATTCCTGGGGGGGGGGGGTGATTATTCATTTCTCCAGAAACAAATATATAATATTAACCAGTAGTGAAAATCTTGGAAATTTGTGACGTTGCTTAAAATATTCGTTAGCTTCAAATTTGATTTGAAAGTAAAATTTAAGATTTGACAATTACAAAGTTTCACCAGTAAAAATATGTAAAGCTAAAATACATATTTATGCTATATTTTTGTCATTTGATTCTGATATTTAAATCACAAGTTGATTTTCACACAATAAAAATCTAAAATATAAGTATAAATTATTTTAGCACCATCTTACAACTTGTTTAGGTTGTACCCGCATTTGCGTGGAAGGCGAAGGAATAACAATTTAGGAAAAACCACCTTCAGTATACCCAACCGGGATCGAACCTTGATCCTCCCCCGTCATCGGTGGTCTAGTCTATTGCTAGAGTTATGCCTTACACCATGCAGCCACCAGTGGGTCTAAAATAATAATGTTGAGTCACATTGCTGCGCAACAAAATATTGTTTTACCCGAGCTTAATATATGATTCGACTTGTAAAGGTTGACTTAGCTGAGCCCTATTAGAGAGTGTACAGTATATTAATATTATTAAAAAGGTACATGTATAAGACAAGTCAAACTAGCCTTAACTTAACCAAATATAATAAAAGTTAAAGTTAAAATAAGAGTAACTTATGTATATGATATTCAACATCTTCAACATCTTATTTTGGCTAACACGAAACAATAAAAAAAACTCCATATGGCATCAGCAATCAAGTCATGTCAACTAAACGGCCGCCATTTGTTGATAATGATAGTTTCAACTTAGGTGAAAAGAGGGTGTCATGTGCTCAGCACAACAAGCCAGCTGATTGCTGATCTCCGTTTTCTAGACTGGAGCCACTACCCTTTGTTCAGGTAGTTCCTCAATTGTCTAACAAGGCCGAGTTGACTGTTCCAGACCCACTGCTTCACATAATATTGGAAGTGTTGAGGATCGAACCAGGAACTCTTGACCACAATGGCAGTCAGCAACAAATTAAAATATAATTCTAACTTTCCCCCACACAAAGTATACAAACTATTTATATAAATGAAGCACTTACACACAGATAAATCCAGCCACATTGGTTGTAATTACATCTTCTTCAGTGGAAGCGGCAAAACTTACTGCCAAAAGATGGTGAAGTAGGTTTGGTCCTGAAGAATAAAACAAGATGGAAATTATCTTTTTATTTAAATCGCTTAAAATATCTTTCATCCCAAACAACAGTTTACCACTTTGTTTAAGATAATTCAAAATGGTGTGGTTTAGTGTTTGTTAAAAATGTTTTTCTCCTGTTGACCAGACCATTTCCTCATTGTACAGAATGTAATCTCACCCGGAGAGACGGCCACCAGTTTAGTCATGTTATCCTCCGCCTTCATACCAAGGGGCATGCACGAGTCTGGGAGTGCCGGGCTCCAACTTTGTAGATCTTTGTGTCGCTGAACCACACATCAAACGAGTGAGGGTACAGGGGTGTGCGCAGTCCATAAAAATACTCTCGCACTCGTCCATCTCTCCCTTCTGCTCGAGTTCCTTGGCTGCGCTCAACCACCTGTGCAGGAAACTATTCAACTGATGTGTGCCTAGCAATAACATTACTAACTGAAGGAACTATAACAGTTGGTGGAACAAAGTGTCTTCAGCAGGATACATCCTTGAACAAACAGCACACACTCAACTAGGTAGTGTTGTTTGTAGCTGGGGACGTTGTAAGAGAGACCAGGAGAACATGAGATAGTAGAGGAAGCAAGGTGAGATGGTATGGTCACGTTATGAGGATGGAAAAGGAAAGAGTCCCAGAGAGAATGATGGAGATGAAGTATGGAGGAAAAATACCACAAGGAAGACAACGAAAGAGATGAGAGGAGTAGATAACAGCTAGTGTGCAAGTGAAATGAGGAAGAATGGTGGATGGAGGTATTTCACCAAAGTGAGCCAGCCACAGGCTGATGAATGATGATGATGAGATAAATGACTCACCCCTCCGCTCTTGGGTAGAAACACCACCTTGACGAAGGTAGGCATATCTCGGACCAGTTCGTTGTAGAGACGCTCTTGATCCAACACCACGATGAGGTCGATTTCAAACGCCTGAGCGATGTGTGTGAGCTGTTTGTATCCCTCCCCCTTCACCCAGCCACACGTGTTGATGATCACGCCAGACGCGTTGGCTACAACATCACCACAAGTTTAGGACCAGATTCAAAACCAAAGATGGACTTATCAACTAGTCAATGTCCAGTGGCAGCAGTGTAACGTCAGAACTGTGTTCATCTTTCATAGCAAGAGCCATTTTGTTTGTTTCCATCCACCTTTTTGAACATTCTTCCACGATAGTAAAAATAAAATACAACGATTCATAAACATCATCAACAAGATATTTTTGAAAACTTTTTTCCTATTGTTGCTACAGTTTCGGGAGATGAAAAAATGGAATTTCTTAAATATCTATACACACAATCGAGGGTAATTTAATTTAATATACTAAAGGGTTTGAATAAATATTTTATATTTATAATCTGTTATATAAATAGTTTTTTTGTTATGTTGGTTGACTTGGTCTTGTACCAACGTGGAGCAATATGGTAATACCAACAATACGGCAATAATCTATTAACCTACGTAATATGTTGAACAAGTTTATTTATCCAAACAATATACATATCAATACTGATTTAAGTAATCTACATATTTACTCTATGGGACGAGATAAAGCTTAGAGGAAATGTATTGGCATTGGCTTGGAGGGAGGAGTGAGGAAAACCTAAACATGCATTCTGGGATTCAAACCTCCATTCCCTAGCATCAGCAATCCCATCTGTTGCGGGTTTAGGCAATAAATGTGTTGGATGAAATAAATTTCGGTCACTAGAGACTATCATTTGTGGTAGCCTAAATATTTCACTCATTTGCAGTATTTACTTTCAGTTTCCAAAGATGAACAAGAATTTCTATGAGCGAAAGGGCCTAACAATTTTCCAGGGTTCTTCTACACGGGACCAATGGATTTACTTTCCCTCAGAATGAAGTTGTGCTATGGATTTTTATCCCTCAGTAGAAATCCATCGACTGCGGCTGGGTTTGAACCCACCAAAATCAGTCAATCCCGAGGTCGACTGTGGTAAATAAAATGATTGGAAGATGTGTTTCAGTATTCAAAGTCAATGAATAACAAAACTTTTTCACCTAAAAATAGTAAAAAAATCAACTAAAGCTAACTTAAGTAGAACTAAATAGTAGATAAACTACGATTAATTCTTAAATTCTTAAATTTTAAATGTTTGCCTTTGGTCCCGAATCGACAGTCATAATGGCTGGATCAAACATAAATTTTACTTGTGGAGGGAAATATTTTTTCAAACTGGAAATGTGGATTTGTTATAGAAATATTAAGAAGAAAATGATGATAGCCCAGCAGACAAAGAACAATGTTGTCTGTTGCTATAGTTTGAATATCATTCCCTAATAAAATGCTACAGAACTTTTAAAATTTGTTTTTGATATGTTGAGTAAAAGTTTGTGAAAACACTCCTTGCAATATTTTGGGGTCCCTAACCGATGACCCACCTTTCCTGTTTGCTTGCATCCTCTCCGAGACCACCTCGGAGAGACGCGACACAAGCATGTTGTAAAGGGCGAGATTGGACCCGGCTGAAGCGTGCCCATAGTGGTACACCAGTGGGGCCTGCTGGGAGAAGCCTTCCTCCACGTTTGCTGGCCGCTCCACTAGCAAGGCTCCTGGAACCACGCAACAATGTGTACACACACTTTCTCAAAGGGATATTAATTAATAACGAGATTTTGATCAAGTGCCATCAAGTAACAAATTATTATTAAAATAACTGATACAGACAATTAGACACTACTTTCTGATGTAGTTCATCATAGTTTAAAACAAAATTGACAAAAATAAGTCATCATTAAGAACGCAAATAGGATCTCTTAAAAAAAAAAGTATTCAGTTAGTTAAATCTAGCATGTGAAATACTTTACAAATTTTAAATAAATAATTAAAGCGATTGTAAAGTGGTCATGGTTTTAGGCCCTTAGCTCTAAACTATTTAATTTATAAAATTATATTAGTTTGTCTTTGTTTACATATTAATACGCTCAAGATACTGAGAATACTAAACCACCTTAAAGTATTACTATATAACATTTAAATATCAAGTTTGAACAAAATATACTAAACCTCCACTAAAGAATGATTGCCGGACAGACAGAATCATAAAACTCATTTTTTGTAGACAGATAAAAGGTAGCTCATAATCTTGAGTCGGAAATTTTCAATATCACTTATTTGTGTGTTGTACACATTCACGAGTGTTATGTAGCTAGTAATATGTTTATTGGCGGCCCTGAGCCAAGTTCTGAAGCGAGATATGTAACCTACAACTGTAGATAGTAAGACCTGTCATTCAAACACACGCAGAAACAAACAAACAAATGTTTTCACTTCAATATGTTATCGTTGTCCGCAGGAACAGTCCCGAGAGATGAAAGGACTCCAATAAAGTGTAAAATGACAACCAGAATAAAACCCGAGATCTTAGGTTTTGCATGCCAATGCTCTACCACTGGTTTGTTCCATATCCAGAGCGATCCTTCACTACACCCAATATAATCTCTGTGAGAATTGCAGATCTTACCGAGAGAATACTTATCTTCACTCTCTCTCTGTCAACTGTTGCCAAATCTCCTCGCTCTCAATTATGTCTGAAGGTCGTCATCTAAATGTATTACCTTCTAAGCACCGTGCTGTTTTATTTTATTGTACCAGGAAGCCGTAAGATGCACATGTGTCTTCATAGTGGAAAGGGGAGGTTTGACGCGAACAGCCAGCCAATCAGCACATCAGATTGGAGCGTCTGTTTTTAGTATATTGGAAAAGACAGTGTTGAACGCACACACTTCCCTATTAGAGCTGGGTGGCTAATTCGTTTTCAAGGGAAAACTATACAGATTATGTAGTAAAGGCTAGCATATTTATTTTCTATTTTAGTTTTAAATTGTGATAAAAGAAAAGTGCACTATCAACTTTGGAATATCAACTAGATACTAAATATAACTTCTGATGCAACCTAAACCATTTAAACTTTTGTTATCCGCATAAATAAGTCGTCGTACCCCCCCCCCCCCCCCACCACCCTGTAGTCACTACCTCGATGAGTGCTCCGATGGTCTACCAACCTCCCGCGACTGCTGGGGACAAAAACAAAAGAAGATGGAAAAGAAGAATGAAGAAAGTGATTTGTTAGAGCTGGGGTAAGAAGGAGCTACTGGCAACCTCGACTAACAGCGTTGCAATTATCTTATATTTGAGGGAAGAATAACCACATGAAAACAAGAGAATGACAACACTGTTTACCGATAGTAAACATGCAGTTCCCTCAGAGATGATATCCAGTGTAACTGATTATGTTGAGTCTAATTAAACATTGGAACGCAAAGTTAAAGGTCTCGAGTTTGAATCTCGTGCACAGGTTGTCATTCTTCAGATAATCAAATAAGGTTGAAAGAGTTAAAATTTGTCCAAGGACTATCAACTAACCGATAGTCCCCGGGACAGAAATCTGCCCCTGTCCCACATCCAGGTCGACCAAGATGGGCCTGCGCCCCATGCGCACCGCGTAGTTGAGTAGCAGTCGGCAGAACGTGGACTTGCCGACATCTGTGGGCCCTGCCACCATGGTTATAGGCCCTCTCGTGTTGCCTGCCTCCGCACTTCTCCGCAGTTGTTCTAACGCGGCGTGGACATTCAGGTACATGATCTGTGGAGCAGGTTGCGTGCAAGCAAACAAGGAGGAGTTATATTCCGTTGTAATAAAACCAAATGTTAGTACAGTACTACTTCAGTTCGCTTGTTCTTCTACACAAGGGTTGTGACATACTATCCAGCCAGGCTGTACGAATATGAGTACTAATTACACAAATATGGTAAGGATAAGGAGGGTTTAATTTAAAGAAAGTGTACCCACATTTGTATGAAAGGAAGGTTAGTTTCCTAAGCATATCCAAATGGGATATGAACCCCACTAATCTCACTGTCATCAGCACTCCAGACTATTGCGAGAGTAACACCTTAAACCATGCAGCCAAAGAGAATCACTTGCAGTTTTATGTCTCGAATTCACTAATAATCCAAGGTTCATTAATACCACCCCCCCCCCCCCCAGTTTTTACCAGCTCTCCCGGTTTTCTGATGGAAACCCTGCTTAACCAAACCTGGGCGTCAGGATTTTAATATTAATCCTTATAATTTTATTTTAATTTTAACTGACACAGCCCATTCTAGTGGTCAAACAGTCTAAAGTGTCAACAGACTAAACTGCCGAAGACGGGGATATCGAGGTACAGTCAGGTGTACTGAAGATGTTTTAAGTAAATGTTTTTCCACTCTTTCACATAAATGTAGGTACATTGTCTCTAAATTCTACCTTTATCCTACCCCGTTTAAATGTCTCTAAATATGAGATGTGTCTTAGACACGGGGAAATGTAAACTAAGCTGAATATAGTTCCTACCATGGGAGTTTCCTTGGCGATGTAGTTCACATCAATCTTTCCCCTCAGTTCCAAGGTACAGCCTTGCCACGTGAACACAGCGATTTTGGCTCCAGTCGTGAAATGATAGCTCTTGCCTTTCACCAGTTCTGTACCAAAAATTTCGGCCATACCATTTTTCAGCTTTAAAAATAAATAAAATCATAAATGGAAGATTATTATTTTAAATCTATTAATTATCTTATATTTAGTCAGCAAGTAAGTCTAAGTAATACATTTCTACCCTTTGTTGACAAGTGATAAGCTTGTGTTATAGTACCAGCAATAATTAATGTGTAATTATTAAGATAAGTGAAAATGAGTGATTATAATTAGGTATTTACCTATTTAATTATAATTACTTGTAAAGAAAAAAGTCATTAGGCTATGTGTCTAAATTAAAATGAAAACCAAAGATAAGTGTAGCTTAAATTCTATTATTATTATTATTATTAGCACCGCGTCTTACTACCCATTCGGGTTATACGCACTTACGCTATGTGTAATGGTAGGGTGATTGTGAGATGAAATGAAGGACCTACAGTTTAACGTGGAATCCGAACCACGGTGGAGGCCTGACATTCCACACATTCACAAGATGTCTTGTCAGAGGTGAAGGAAGGGTTTGGTAATCAGATAAATCTGTTCCGGGACCGAGGATTAAACACTGGACCCCGAGTAGAGATGTCTGATACCTTACCCCTAGATCGCCAGGTCACCTAATTCCTAACATTACTTTAGGCACCATTTAGAAGCCAAAAATAGCATATAATGGGTTTGAGACATATTATAATTTGAAATGGTAGCTTAAAGTAAACTAACGCTTGATTCACCAGAGCATGAGAACAGAATCTGGCCGAGTGTTGCACTGATTCACACGCTAGCCTGGAATAGAAATTGACCCATGATGCTTTGCAACACAAACTATAAACAGCTGATTACCGGAATGTTTTATTTGCTAGTGGATAAACAGATCTTTAAGAATAATATCATGATGTATGTTTTATAACTATTACGTTGTGTAGTGTAGTGAACACAGAACTAGAGCGATAGGGCCGACACATGTTTTCCACTAACGAGTTATTTCAAATAATGTCACAACAGTTGATGCAGCTGTCTACCTGTACCCCATTTTGAAGGCACACACGAGTGATGAGTTGATTTAAGCGCGTGCGCTACTGACTGAATTCATTGGGTCTTCCAATAGGATGATGTCGCACACACAAGAGGAAAGATGACAATATTCCAAAGTCACACTGAGTGGAAAACAGTTAGAGCTTGTCGAGTTATTATGTTTCTATCTTGCTTTTGTTTTTCGCGAACGTGTAGAGCCACAGTACACCGTAATTACAGTACTGTACTCATTCATTCTTAGCTGCTTTAAAATGGAAATCATCATCAATTGTTTCCAGCCTGTGGCCGGTCACTTTAGTAAAATACCTCCATGTTCTTCATCCATTCTTCTCCTCTCACATACACACTTGCTGTTATCGACTCCTCCCATATATTTCTCAGCTCTCCTACTTTACTCAGGCGCTGATAACGCAAGCTGCGACTATTACCGTCACAAAATATCTCTTGACTGAATGTAACCGAGATTGCGGCCAGTTGAAGATGACCTGGAGTCACTATTTGACATCTCTGTGGTAGTGGCCTTATCTCCAGCACACTTTTAATCACAATAACATCACGTACAAGTTGGAAAGTTCATGCTCCAAAATACCAGTGAAACAAATATCAGTTTTGTAGTCGTAACGAGCGGTGATAATGACAAAATAATGGGGGGTGAAACACAAAAACTCCAAATATTTGGCTAGTTTTTATTAACCAAAACTAACCAAATTGATGCTATCGCTAAACTCGCAAAGAATGGGAAAGCCAAGAGGCATAATATACAGTACTAGGCCTACTAAATAAACCCTATAAGATTATTTGAAAACTTTTGTTTAATATTAACCATTCAAAACCAAAATCATCTAAGTAACACAGGAACAGATATTGTTAAAAAAAAAATAGGTAAAATTGCCTGACTGAAGGTTAAGAGCTTGTTCGTCAGCAGGCCCAACTCAGCTCCTGGTTCACGCGGGGTTTGCGAGTAAAAGGGAAAAGAAAATACCAAGCTATGCCAGAAATGTGTGCAGTACATTCGTATTTGAACGATTACTAGAAATTTTCTAAGGTGACGATAGGACAAAGAGACAAAGTTTCTTGTTAATAACTACACTATGTCCCTGTTATGACAGAATAAAGAATTGTGTACAATGCTTAGCTGTGAAGTCATTCTAAAATGGGCAAAAACACCCTTTTCAGTGTAGTTTTTATCCATATATAATTTAATATTTCAATAATATTCTTTATTAGGAACATCTATCCGCCATTAATGTTTAATCAGAAATGTTCCACGTGCAATAGTTTTGGTGTAAATTTACAATTTTGAGCCGATTGTCTCACAGAGTTGAGGGGCATGATATGTCGCAGGATGCCACCGATATAGCAGAGTCATAGTCCAGCCCATCTCTCGTTTGTACAGTAACCCAATGATGCAAAAATCGAACTTGGTACATAAAGTTTTCTGAATATAAGATCGTAATATAATCCCTTTGGTCTTGATGTCTTTGTTTGTTTTATCTTTAAAATGAACGATTAGTTCGTTATATTTATTCAGTAACCTAAAAACACAGAATTACAATAAACATAGCCTACAAATAGTAATAATGATGGGGGATGGGGATGGTAGACTAATATAAAACAGTTCAACATAGGACTTATTAATAGCGTACACAATGTCACACATTACGGATTTACGCTTACATAAGAAATAGCTGCAACTTAATCAACTATTAAGCATAACAATTTAAAGTTCAATACATTTTTAACTACATGTATGTTGCAATATATTAGCCAAACACTCATAATGACCTTACTAATTATATAATGCACATGGCATAGTTAAGTTATAGAATACAAACCTCTAGTATGACTTTTTCATTTTTACTTTCAACTTCAAATCTTAATTCACAATCAGAATCCAATTTGAATTCTTGAACATTTGAATCTTTCTCACGTTCGTCCGACATATTATTTTTATTTATTTATTTACATGACTATCAGGTTAGCCCATAAAAATTATGAACTGTGTTTGTTTTTGCGAAAAATCCCTAGTAGTGTCATTTACAATTTTCTTTCTTTATATCGCTCGTGTGGATCTCTTTAATTAATAATAAGTTTTGCACTTCTAAGATATATATTATTCTAGGTTGCTTAGACTGGAATCGTTTGAGAACTTTATATCGATCATATATCGACTTAAATTTACATCGATTTAATAAAGTTGTATTTTAATTATTTTGCTTTAAATTTATTTAGGCATAGTCTTTTTTTAAAAGTTAACATGACATTGACTTTATTAACTTCTGCTAATTACTTGAAAGGATTCATGCATTGATATGTCAATACTGAACCACGTGACATGAAATATGGGTGACAATGAAGAAGGTGAGGTTAAAATATAAAGCAAAACTAATGTATCACCATATGACATTTAGTATCATTCAATTCATACTACAGATTATTAGAATTGGAGTTGTCACCGTTCGTGGTAAATAATAGAATTTTGTTTCCCCCATAATTGTATTAAATATTAAGCTAGGCCTATCTCAGAAGCTATATCTAATGGAGTTTTATTATTGGCCATAAGGCACTTTATTTAAATTTTATAAGTTTGTCACATTCTACTAATTAATTCTTGGCCTAAACTAAATAAAATAAAGCTAATTTTGCTTCCCCCCCTCCAACCCCCCCTCCTGTATTACTACTGGATTTTAATGTTATTAAACTCTTAAATGGTCCATCCCTATGTCCCATTTTATCCATCAGCAAACTCGTATCCTAAACCAATAACACTACTTCCCCAAGGTCTGTTTAAAGTCACCGGGAGTCTAGATTCCCCCCCCCCCCCTCCAACACCCACCAGCCCTCATAGGGGTACAACCCACTCTGACAACCACTGGGTCAAATTATGCTTCTAACATTTTGTGCAACCTAACATCTGTAAAATCCAAGTGAAAATTCCCAAAATATTTTTAATCAAAATAAATATTGACTCTCTGTGGTAACGTATAGTTTTGTTTGTGATTGCAGGGAAGTTTGAGATGCTTAAGGCGATGTATGATTTTAAGGCTACTTTCGCCAAAACCCTCAGTTTTCATGAAAATGATATTTTCATACTTCACCATGCTAACACAAAGAATCGCAACTGGTGGCAGGTTGTGAATAGTCTTGGACAGGTGGGATACGTTCCATCGAATTATGTCACTCCTGTTAAGGTAAAACATTTATAAATATACAAGTAACTTATCTCTAATGGGTGATTTTAAAATAATATACCAACCAAAAACAAACAAAATAATAACTATTTGATTCATATTCTTCTCATTAGGGTGTACGAAGTTTCAAAATGTTCAAGTTGAAGGTCAGATCTCCTTCACTTCGACACAACAAACCAATCAAAACCCAATTCAGCCCAGCTGGATTAGATTTTTTTTTAATAATTCGGAAGGTTTTCAAACCCTGGAAAAACCCCATCAAATCCAAACTAAATCTATCTTGATATCAATAAATGAATAAAAGTTAAATCGCGGCCCATTTTACACTCTTGCTCAGTTTTATTCCTGCTATCAAGGGTTCCCTGATTCATTAAGCTTCTCACGTAGAACAATGTAACATTTTGTTATCGGCAGTTTCTTGGTGCTCCAGGTGAGTGCTCTGTGTTGGCTGGAGTTCCTCCAGCACGCCATCGAGAGTGTCCACGCGGAGGAACCCGTGTCGATAGAGCGTGAGGAGTTGTTGAGTCAACTGTTAGCATGGCGACACCTCGCGGAACAAGCCCCTCCACCTTCTTCGAATGTCAGTCCTGTCCCGAGTGCTACGTCATATTCCACTGCTAACTGCGACTCATGGCAGGTACACCTTCCTGCTGTCTGTACGAGTGTATGAATGTAGGACGTGTTAGTTTCTAACAACTTGTCTGTCGTGTAGTCCAGCAATGGTGTAAATAGTGTATTTAGCAGCAGACATTTTACAAAAAAAAATAGAAAATAAGTGGCAAGTTATGGCATACAGCACAGAATTTCTCGTTCTTTAAACTAAAAATGGAAACATTGGTTTAAAACTTGTAAAATAATCTTTGTTCACCAAAGAACATCCAACAATCAACCACTCAATTTCCTATTCGTCCATTATAAAAGTATAACTTGTTTGCTTATAGCTCAGAAACTATTGGTTTTATAAAAATATGTTTCAATTAGAAGTTTTTGTACCAACAATACTATAACTCTACAACGACAAGTCATTTTGTATGTCAAAGAGTTGTCGAGATACCTATTACTAAAACTGTAGATATCCACATGATATGTATGAAAGTAAGCTCCCCTCGTTAGACAGATGATCCCGATATATCCCCACTGAGCCTCGTGATAACCAGAGATAACTAGTTTAGCCTGATTAGGACCGAGTTACAGACGGGCAGCATTGTGTGTTGCAGTAGACTAGACTGTCAATGACAAGGAGATTGAGGTTAGAAGCTAGGTCGAGTGTACTCAGGGTAGTTTTCTACTCTCCTTACATGCAAATGCAGGTACACTTACTCTGAATATAACTTTGTTAATCCCTTAACACCATTAGCGTAATTAGTACCTAAGTGAATACCAGAACAAGTAGTAAGATGCGGTAAAACAAAAATATAGAATTCACTTTTTTTGACTATCACAAATAAAATGGAAAGATTGCGGTTGTTATTATTATTATGATCGTCATCGTCTGTCGTTGTTAAACACAATTTATGGCTTTTATAATGAACACACTTTACACTGCTGTCACTGGACAGGAAGGTACTCGCTGTATCTTGAAGAGCATCTATAGTTACTACCCGATCCCCGACCTAGGTTCATTCTATCGGAACTCATCAGGGAGGAAACGTGCAACGCAACTTCCTAAGAGGAAACCAAAAGACGTATTATTAATATTAATCAAAACTAGAACTAGCTGTCATAATAAAAAGTGCGACACCTTGGCTCAGTGGTAGCCTGTCTGCGAGGGCCCAGGTTTTATTCTCAGCATGACCTAAACAGTTGTCATTGGTGAAACGTGGATTTCCCCTTTCACGTGATGAAATAACGGCCGGAGGACTGGATGTTGTGTCAGCTCTAGGCTTAAGTTAGTTTCAAGTTGTGTGCTGATATAATCTGTAAGTTTAGAAAGTTCACATTAACTAAATTAAAAGTTTGTGTTGGTTTCAGGAGCAGCCTCTTGTCACGTCTTATCCCTCCAAGCCTTCCCTCTCCGACACCGGTCATTGTCTGCACCCCAGCGAGCCTCTCCGATCCACTGTCAGCACCCCTAGAGGGTCCTTGCCTGGTTCACCCAATAGTTCTATCCGAGGCAAGATTACAGTTTCAACCTGTATCGATGTTGGTCCAGAAACAGTCTACCGGCTGGTGGAGCAGGTATCTGATAGTTCCATCGAATCCTTGCGATACTTTGATTCATGGTCTGAGGCAGAACTCCCGCAGTAGGCTGGACTCTCAATGGGGCTCTAATCTCCGTGAGGTGGACTAGGGTGGTGGTTTTCTACTCAGTCCACACAAATGCTGGTCCACTTTATCTAAATTCCCCTCCTCATCCTTAACATATTAGTGTAAGTCGTACATATGAGTACAATCTTAGTACTTTCTAAATTCTAAATAAAGTATTAGTTTATTTTTAAACTATGATAAAATATACTTAAAAATTGAATCTAAAATTTTATATAAGTATGCTCATCATATTTTGTCAAAGAAACAAAAAGAAAACTTTACCAAAATAATGAAAGAAACATTAATTTGTGGTAAATAATCTCTCGAAAAACAACTAATTAAATAAAAATTCCTAGTTTAGTTTAGAAAAAAATCAACTGTAAAACATTAACCCTTTTAGTGCCGTGATTATACCTGATTTTTTTTGCAAAGCATGACAGGCCCATTTCATTATTTTTGCAAGGTTGTACAGGAAAAATCACCAACCGGTAATTTATGAAGACATTTTTTAGATGGTCCTACCATTTTTATCTGTGTATATTATTCTAAAAGAGAGGGATGTACTCGTTCCGGTGAATTATACGCTCCTAATCTATCTATCGGATAGTGCCAGAACTAACGCAAATCTGGAAAGCTGATGGGATTGATATGTGACACTTTTAGTGGTACAAGATGGAATCTGCTCGTGGAACTAAAAGGGTTGATGTTCATAATATGTCCCATGTGTAAATTATTGATAAATAGAGTTGTTCTGTCTGTTGCTACACGAGGTGCGCGACAGCACCCAGTTGAGTCACAAGCTGTCTCGAGTTGCCTATCCGTTGTGGCCTCGAGCCTGCGTGATATTCTCCCTCCCCTGGCGACCCCCCACCTGGACACAATCTGTCCCACCTCAAGGCCCACTCCCTGTCCCAGAGTCCATCATAGAGGAGACGTACGATGCTCGACGCCTCAGGGTCATCTTTGCCGAGATGAACTCTTGCAAGGAGGACTCTCAACAGAGGAGCTGGATGTTGCATGAGGATGAGTCGACTATCCTGGACTACATCCGGGAACTCACCTCGATACTCGTGAGTGTCTCGTCAGGACTAGGGATTAGCCTTTCTTATTCTTGATGTCTTGGAGAGTCGAAAACATTAGAGATTGATCGGTTTTATTTTCTTAATTCAAATTTCAAATCTTAATTGGTTTAAAGATGATATGATGCTTGCAAGTACTTCAGCAGATTGTAACTACGTTACAACCAAACTCCAGACAGTTAATCTATCACTTAACTAAATGTTAATTCACATTATTACAAACAATGTTATCAATTAGCTACAATTTCTGTGTTTTTTTTTATAAACTAGAGAATTAACATGAACAAAGTCAGAACTGGAATATAAGAATCATATCAACGAGGGAAATTAACCCTCATGTTTAACATATTTATGAAGATTCATACTTGGATTCAGAAGTCCTGTGCAAAAATGAAGACTCGAATATTTATTTTGCCTACAAATCCTGAATTTTGAATGATCTGTAAAAAGCCAAATTATTGATATGATTCTTTTTACCTTTAATTTGTAGTTAAAATACTGTTGGGTAGCTGTTGTAAAACTGATTATATGTTGAAATACGTCATATTTTATAGTTAGATATACGTGTGCGTAAATCTTCGAAACTTCAACTTGACTTTGGAAAAAATACAAGCTTCCCCTTCACTTTGAATAAAATTCTGAATTCAACAATTACAAAACTTTGCCAATAAAAATATTACATCTAAAATAGGAAATTCATCTTCAATTCTTGCCATTCTGAACTGTTTTATATGTTACAAATTGATATTAATATGAAAAACTCTCAAATAATTGAATTTAAAGTTGTGACTATAACTTGATTTATCTGATTATAATGAGATATTACAAACAATTAATAGAATAAATAATTTTAAAATGGTTTTACGGGATCCCAAACCCTCTGGGAATCTATTCCCAGAGGTCGGGCGGGATTAACCCCTTCCCGAAAAGTTAAAAAAAAGTAACTTTTAAGAGGTTTCAAACCTAGATAATATTTTGCAGTTTCATATTCAGAGCATATTGAAGCGGTACCAAACATTATATTTTCTAGGTTTTTTTTTGCACTATGCAAATAATTAAATATAAAACACCATTTTCAAACGAAATTAGCTAATAAAAATAATTTACACCAAAAATATAATAAAATTAACCATTTTATCAATTGTACTATTTGATATTAATTCAAATTTGGTTTTTTGATTTGATAAAAAATACTATTCGCACACTTCTATTTATTTTACTATGTTATTTTTTATTGTTTTTATGTTTAGCACTGCGTCTTATTATTCGTTATGGTTTCACACCTGTGTACTTATTACTCTAGTGGGTTAGGAATGAGGACGATTGAATTTAGAAGTGTGCCTGCATTTGCGTGGCCAGAGTGGGAAACTATTTAGGAATGACCACACTTAGTACACCCGGCCAAGATCAAACTAAACATCCCTGTCATCGGCAGTCTAGTCCATGTCTTAGACCATGCAGTCATCAAAGCTGGTTTTAATAATATAACTTTAACAAGTCTTATCATACTAGTTTAGAAATCCATTTACTTTAAATCTAAGATTATTCTAAAGAGTAATTTTAAAATTTCTTGTTCCCGTCTCGAATCCCGATATTTTGACTCGTTTCCCATCTCATTCCCGTCCCGAAATAAAAAACTCATTGCCGTTCATTCATAGTTTTATTATAAAAAGCACCTATTCAAGCATAAAACAATTAACATAAAATAGTTGAACTTTAATTCGTCCTTGATTATATTTCATATATTTTATTTGAGTTCACCTCGAAATGAAAAAGTGGACTTTGGGCACCCTAATGAGGTATTTCAAATATGTTGACAAGATATACAAGTTTTCTTCTTCCAAGATGTCGAAATAGATTTTATTTTAAACTCTGGGTTTGTCATTTTGAAGCTTTGCACACATCCTTACAATCAGTAAATGGACTGGTAGGACTAGGCTAGTCCCCACACATTTTTACTTTATTTATTTTGAGTTAAATTTTAACGGGAAATAAAAGCATAAAATAAAATCTATCTGAGTCTCAATTTGCGTCACAATACTCAATGATATTCTAGCTATTAGTGCGCTGCCCCCACACCACCTTCCCTCTCTACAATGACAACACACTAACATCAGAAGCGCTGTCACAATACTCAATGATATTCCCGCTGCTTGCGCGGACCCCTTCCCCTCTCCCAACTAACATCGGAAGCGCTCGAGTCTTATCGGCTCTTACCGGGGAGAGGACTAGTTGAAGCCAGCCTAGTCCGTCTCTATAATAAGATATATGCTAACGCTTGGCGTTCTGTCACAGTAAATGTAATTTTGGTTTGCTTCTTATAAGTGGTAGTGTTATGTTGTTAAGCTTATGTAATTGTTCCCGTTAATGAAAGAGATCTTGTGAAGTGTTAAAATGTTCGATTGTCAACTTAGTTTGAAAGTGTTTGAAAGTGTGAACTATGGAAGGGACTCGGATTTGGAAACTGTTCCCTCACAACAAAGCTTGGGGAAGGGACCTGAGACAAGTAGCAGGGTTAGTGAAGGTAGTTCTGAGACAAGTAGCATGGTTAGTGAAGGTAGTTCAGTGACAAGTAGCATGGTTAGTGAAGGTAGTTCAGAGACAAGTAGCAGGGTTAGTGAAGGTAGTTCAGAGACAAGTAGCAGGGTTAGTGAAGGTAGTTCAGTGGATGTAGCAGGGTTAGTGAAGGTAGTTCTGAGACAAGTAGCATGGTTAGTGAAGGTAGTTCAGAGACAAGTAGCAGGGTTAGTGAAGGTAGTTCAGAGACAAGTAGCAGGGTTAGTGAAGGTAGTTCTGAGACAAGTAGCATGGTTAGTGAAGGTAGTTCAGAGACAAGTAGCAGGGTTAGTGAAGGTAGTTCAGAGACAAGTAGCAGGGTTAGTGAAGGTAGTTCAGTGGGATGTAGCAGTGCCGACCACCTTTCTCAATGCTGTGCTCTCGACCGATTATTCGCAGTTTCGTTTGGAGCCCTCACTTTTGAAGAAAAGCAGCAAGTAATAATGAAAGGTAGGCCAACTCCAGACATTTCTGCTAAAACAAAAATGAAAGACTATACGCATCATTTCAAAACAGAATATTATACTTCTTCAAAATGGTTAACTACATGCAAGTCGGTGACCTGGTGGTCTAGGGGTAAGGTGTCAGACTTCTGTGCTGGCGGCCGGGGTTCAATCCTCGGTCCCGGCACAGATTTATCTGATTACCAAACCCTTCCTTCACCTCTGACAAGACATCTTGTGAATGTGTAGAATGCCAGGCCTCCACCGTGGTTCGGATTCCACGTTAAACTGTAGGTCCTTCATTTCATCTCATAATCACCCTACCATTACACATTAGCGTAAGTGCGTATAACCCGAATGGGTAGTAAGACGCGGTGCTAATAATAATAATAATAAAAACTACATGCAAATCAAGAAACAGGCTGTATTGTTGGCCTTGTGTGTTGTTCGAAACAAATCAGGGAGTGTGGAATAATAACGACCCTTGTGATATCAGCAATTTTCACAAAGCCAAGATGCGCCGTGAAAAGACTCACTCACAACTGTCTGCAATAACTAAATTAAAAACTTTCAGGAAAACCAGAATAGATTTTCAACTGAATGAGCAAAAAAGGTTAGATGTTTTAAAACATAATGCAGAGGTTGATTCAAACCGGGAACTAATGAAACGATTAATTGATGTGTGCTGTTTTTTGGCTAAGCAAGAGCTGCCATTCAGAGGTCACGACGAACGGGAAGATTCCCTTAACCAGGGAAACTACATTGAACTAATGCAGTTACTTTCTAAATACGATAGTAAATTGGATTTTCATCTCCAGAGCAGGGGAGCGTTTAAAGGAACCTCCAACAAAATTCAAAACGACATAATTGAATGTGCTGGTGATGTAATTTTGGATAAGATTAAGTCGGAAATAAATGATGCATTTTTTCTAGCAATAATGTTGGATGAAACTACGGACATTGCAAAGCTCTCTCAACTTTCGACAGTCCTTCGATATGTGAAAGATGGCCAAATATATGAAATATTTATTGGTTTTTTAGATGTCAGCAGTGATCGCACTGCAATTATTTTAAGTGAGCATGTTTTTCGAATCCTTTCGAGTTTCAATTGTGAGCAAAAACTTGTAGCACAAGCGTATGATGGAGCCGCTACATTTTCTGGACATTTTAATGGTGTACAAACGCTTGTGAAAAAGAGGTGCCCAGTGCACTCTTCATCCACTGCTATGCTCATAAACTCAATCTAGTTCTTTCTCAGTTTGTGAATCATATAACAGAATGCAAGATATTTTTTAAGACATTGAATGGCATTCCAAATTTCTTTTCACATTCATCGAAACGCATTAACGCTCTTAATCAATCTGAGGTAAAGAAGCGGTTTCCAACAGTTGTCAGTACAAGGTGGAATTATAATTCCAGAATTGTGAACACGGCGAATGAAAATAAAACAGAGCTTATACAGTTTTTTGAGAATTTCACTGAGAATCCAGATAGTTGGGATACTGATGCTTTCGTCACTGCTAAAGGGTATGCGTCATCATTGAGAGATTACGATTTTGCCTTTCTACTGAAGGTTTTCAGCAACATTTTTTCTCTCACCGACACATTATTCAAAATTCTTCAAACCAAAATTTTTGATGTGAAATACTGCATCGATAAAGTAAAAGAGACGATTTCTCACCTCAAAGATGCTAGAAACGACTTTGAAGAGACGTATAGAAAATTAGAAGATGATGACGTGGAAGCTCCTAAGAAGAGACGTAGAGAAGATGGCTCATTGAATCCAAGAAATAGATATGTGTGTCTTTATAATGAAATTATTGACACCATGGTTGGGCAAATGGAGCTAAGGTTTCAAGATCTTAATGAGCTGCAATTTATTGAGCTGCTAGATTCAAAAAATTTCAAAGCTTCAAATATCAATTTCCTGAAAGTTTATTTTTGTCACTTAAGTCAAGCTATGGTAGTTTTTTCAATTTTGGCAATTTTCGGAGTGAATTAGTGTCAGTTTACAGACTATCAGACTTTTCAGATAAGACTGTGACTGAAATTATGAAGTTCCTGGAAGAAACAGACTTAGCAAAAGAAGCGTTCCAAGAAACATATAAATTGTGTTGTTTGATATCAACAATACCAGAAAGCACATCCACTGTTGAGCGCACCTTCTCTTGTTTGAAACGTATTAAGATGACTGTGCACAACACCCAGTGTGAGAATAGGCTATCCACACTTTCTCTGTTGTCAGTCGAAAAAGGCTTGCTAGATGAACTGCAGAGTCAAAAATCATTCTACGACGCTGTTATCGACAAATTCATTCAGAAAGGTGACAGAAGGATTGCACTAATATACCAATAAAGGTAATATTCAACTATTAATTTTTTATTTAATTGTTTAATTATTTATGTGTTTATTTTTTTCCATCTTTTGGTTTTATTTATTTATGTATTTGTTGGTCTATTCCATGTCTAAATATTGTGAATCGGTTGGAGGGAGATAAATTGCCTACCCTGTGACCTGTAAAAGTGTATTTGCTAAGTTAACATATTGTACATTATATGGAGAGTATTCCTCTTTAACCCCATAATGAAAGGTGTCTTCAAACCTAGTCCTCTTTGAGAAAAGTCACCGCACGCCACTGCTTACAATCATCCTTATTAAGATGATTGTAAGGACTCATCCTTACCTTGACCTGTCTAGTCTTGTGATGAACGTTACCTCGTACTAGCGTTGATAACATGGTTTGTCAACATTCACTAGAGAGTGTAATATTGCTTATAACCCACAGACAAACTCTGATGCCTCGGTGTCACGGCACGTGATGTCTCGTGACAAGTACCACGATGTGGTGTCACTCACTCAGTACTACCAAATGGAGACGCGGTGGAGCATCAGACAAGTGTTGCTGCAGACGTTCGGTGCTATGTGCAGTCTGGACGTTGTGGTCGTGAGGCTGTTGCTCAACTCCGTACTCCCCATGGAGCTTGCAAGGTACCAACAGACAAGGAGGGGTGTGCCAAGTCCACTGTTTCAATTCGAAGCAAACTCAAATTGAATTTATGGAATATTTTCAGAGCTGAGTCAAAATTTGAATATTTTTTTTAGTCTTATGCTTGCAAAAATATTATATTGTAGTTATTATATTACCTCGTGCATTAAAATTAATTGGAAAATGTTTTATTGTACAATTGTTTTTAATATTTTGTGTTAATCTGACAAATCAAGTTACTATTATAAGATTAAATTTCAAACATTTCAGATTTTTTTTCCATATAAATATTAATTTATATTCCAAGAAACAGCTCGGAATGGCTATTATCGAACATAAAGTAAGTATTTTAGCTGTCGATATTTTGACTGACGAAGCTTCAAAGCCAGAATTTGTTTCAAAGCAAAGTTGAAGCTGATATTTTTTACAAAGCTAAGTCAAAGTTTTGAAGGTTTAAACCCCCTAATTTCTTGGTTTATTGTGTTAAGGAGCGTATAACCCGAACGGGTAGAAAGACGCGGTGCTAATAATAATAATATTGTGTTAAGTCTTATAAAACCTAAAGTGTTTGTCCTACTCCTGTTAATAAGTTAAAGAGGTTTACTCACAATAAAATACAATATTAATTGTTTAGTTGCATATCCCCCTTCATTACATGTGACTGTTTCCGTATGTTGCAGAGATATGCGCAGTAACTGTCGCAATGTGACTTGTCTCACATATACCACTCTTCTCTTAACAATGATCTTCTCCATGGGGAGCCCATGCCCATCACCCATTCAGGTTGGTACTAAACTTGCGACCGTGAACCGTTATAAGGAGTACTTGCGTGTCAGCCTGCCTCCGAGATGTTGCAACACTGTTTATAGCAACCCACTTGAGCACAATGCCAGTCTGCTTGTCACTTACCACCATCACTTCCTCTTGAAACTAGGAGAGATACCAGAGAAATATCACTTCCTCTTGAAACTAGAGAGATCCAGAGAAATATCCCAAAGAGAATACAATATTCACTTCCTCTTGAAACTAGGAGAGAATACCAGAGAGAAAAATATTTCAAACACTTTAGAAAAATGCATAAATATAAGCACAATATATTTTTTCAAACATAAAACAATCAACAAAAAATAGTCAAATTTATATTTACCTTAGAGAATATTTAATATATTCTGTTCAAGCTTGTTTTAAGGTGAAAAAAATAATCTTGATGCACCCAATTAGATACCAATGAATAAAATATTGGTGTTGTCCTGACTTAGTTTAAATTTGTCTGTGACCCTATTTGTTCGGTAGGGTCCCAATGCAGTATAAAAATCCACCAGGTCTAATGTTGCCAATATTTCCTCTTCAGACCACCTCGGTATCGACTTTGTCTCATTTCTTCTGGAGCTTGTAGAGAATCCCCCCGACACAGATGTGGAGGAGCAAATCTCAGACCTGGTCCTGAACCTGGTTATCAGCTACAACCTGCAGTTCACCAACACAGCCGAGAACACGGTGGTCAAAGCGTTGGCGCAGATATCTGTGGCCAAGACATTCACCGAGAAAATATTGCTCTTGCTCAATAGAGAAGGTACTTTATAGCATTTTCTTGTTATGCTTCTATGTTATGCCATAAAATAGTCACTCTGAGATATTAATCTTCAAGGCTTTAAAAATCCATGATTTATACACCTAAAATATTCTTCTTATTACCTAATTTGATTCAAACTTTGTGCTTACATAAAATGATACAATTAAGCTTTCCTGCTCTATGTAAGCAGGGAAAAAATGGCTGCAAACGCTATATTCAACTAAACATTGAAAAGAGGATATAAGGGCAAGTCCTAACCACTTACCAGAAACTGTGGGCCTCCAAAGCTCACAACAAAACACATAGTTAAGTAATGTTTGGTATACAACAGTCCCTTGTTCAGCAGAGGAGAGTAAAACACAGACTGGCTGCTGAATAAGGGGACTGATCTACCTCAACAATTACTTAACTATGTGTTTTGTTGTGAGCTTTGAGGCCCACAGTTTCTCGTAAGTGGTTAGGACTTGCCCTTACATCCTCTTTTCAATGTTTAGTCGAATAGAGCCGTTTGCAGCCATTTTTCATATGTCATTTATTTATTATATTCTCACTGCCCGACTGTAAACTTTTTTGAAGTTGAACCTCGCGGGGCTATTCATTTTGAAACGTCTTTCTGGATTCACCTATACGTGAGAAAGTATTAACGTTTAAAAACCTCCTTAAAGTTTTGTAGGCCAATTTTTACCATTCATGTGTTTGTGCCAATCTTCTCGATATTGTGATAGGATATCTTTAGTAATGGACCCTGTATTACTTGTAACATCGGCTTATTGATAGTCCCTTGTGTCCAGAGGACCCGGTTCGTATCTTTGACCACCAGCCAGTTCCACCACACTCGGTTTTGAAGCTGTTTGTGGACATTTTTACCAATGAAAGAACGTCAACTCTCTTTTATACCAACGACACCAAGGTGCTCATAGACATCATTGTGCGCCAATTGACGGACTTGTCACCAGGGGACACGGTAATTATAGTAACAATACTCTTACTTAATGCCGCGATGGTGTAGGGAAAAATAAGGACATTTTCTGCACATTAGTGGTGTGCTAAACTTCAAAAACAATATCAACTTTGACCTCGCTTGAAAAAAAACTGTTGGCTTCGACAATTACAAACTTTTGTCGATAAAAAATACAACTAAAATACTCAATTTATGTCCAATTATTGCTATTGAGCTGTTATGTATGTTAGTCAAATGAAAAAACCCAGAGGTAATTGAATTATAAGTTGTGGTAGTAACATGATTTATCAGAATAAAATGGAATATTACTAACATGCGTACAATAAAACATTTTCCCAAGTGATTTTAATCTATAAAGTTTTATAAATAATCACAATATAATATTTATTCGAGCATAAAACATTCAACAAAATTATTCAAACTTCTATTTGACTTTGAGAATATTTCATATGTTTGATTCGAGTTCACTTTGCCCCCCGCCCTAATCTACGGTGAAAAGGAGGACACATTTCACAGTCTACACTGCTGCCACTGGACAAAGTGTTTCTTTGTCACTGCATCTCACTACATGTGAACTAGTTACGCTGATGTGCTAGGAGTGAGGAATGTTACATCATCCAGTACCACCCAATCTCTCTCTTGATCCGTGTAAAGTGTTCATTGTAATCACCGTTTTGTGTTTCCATTCCTCTCTTGTCCCTTCTAACATATATAGCATATATAGCAATTAGCGTGTTTGAAGTCTGTTATTGTTCTTTCAGAGAAGACAGCAGTACTTGGAGCTCTGTCGTGTTGTGATGCGCAACTCTTCCTACGGAGACCACCAGCACCGCAGAGACGACATCTGCAAGTGTTTCACCCTGATATTCTGCGAGGAGTCTGAGAAGAGTGTTAGCGACCAACAACTTGTTAGAAACATCTCCAATGAGTTCCCCCAGTTCTTCAAGAAGTAACTCTTCACCAGGTACATGAACACTTGGACTGTGGGCGAGTGCGTGAAATGAACCCCACTAGCAGCCCCAGAGTACTTACGGCCCCTCCAATGCTTCATAGCGTCCTCAGAGGGTACTTGCTCACCCACATCATACCATAGTCGGGCCTTAGCCCGGTTTCAAAATGTAGGGATGGACGGGAATTACTTTATTATTTTGGGATGGGAAATGAGTCAAAATATCGGGATTCGATACGGGAACAAGAAATTTTAAAATTACTCTTTAGAATAATCTTAGATTTAAAGTAAATGGATTTCTAAACTAGTATGATAAGACTTGTTAAAGTTATATTATTAAAACCAGCTTTGATGGCTGCATGGTCTAAGGCATGGACTAGACTGCCGATGACAGGCCGGGTGTACTAAGTGTGGTCATTCCTAAATAGTTTCCCACTCTGGCCACACCTCTAAATTCAATTGTCCTCATTCCTAACCCACTAGAGTAATCAGTACACAGGTGTAAAACCATAACGAATAATAAGACGCAGTGCTAAACATAAAAACAATAAAAAATAAATAGATGTGTGCGAATAGTATTTTTTATCAAATCAAAAAACCAATTTTGAATTAATATCAAATAGTACAATTGATAAAATGGTTAATTTTATTATATTTTTGATGTAAATTATTTTTATTAGTTAATTTTGTTTGAAAATGGTGTTTTATATTTAATTATTTGCATAGTGCAAAAAAAAACCTAGAAAATATAATGTTTGGTACCGCTTCAATATGCTCTGAATATGAAACTGCAAAATATTATCTAAGTTTGAAACCTTAAGTCACTGTTCCTAAATGTGCTCAAAGGTGATTGTTTAGCACCCTTCATACTCTACTCCCTGTCTGGTTGACCTTGGCAAGCTACTTCCATCCCCGGCCTTCCTCTTATTTACTCTAAATCTCTCACTTGGCTGAACCCAACTTGTTTCTCTCTACAAGTGGTAAAATAACCCCTCCCCATCCCAGCAACTCCACAAAAGAGATTAACAGCGACGCGTCCCTACAGTTATGTCTCTATACTTTGCTTCTGATTAGGACAATTATTTATATTTACAATCATTATTGTTTCCAGCCCTGAGTCAGTTTTTTATTCAAGTCATACCTTATAATCTATCTTAAGACTAGGACAGGCACAACACCCCACCCTTCCTCCCTTTACAAACCACAACAGGTTCCAGCATTCCCGAGAAACTACCAGGAGGTAGACTGTTCCACACAGAACACACAGCCAAGATTTACTTACATATAGATATGTTTCAAAAATGAGGTGGCCCAATGGTTAGATAATTTTATAATAAAGGAAATTAAAACTAAAGAAAAAGGGAAAATAAACTACTAAGAGTAAATTTGATGAAGAAAGCCCACCTAGGGAAAGAGGAAAGATGTGGGAAGAATCCAATGCACAAAGGTGACATCTTCCTTTCTTCTGTCTTCTATAGTAGAAGTAGTCACACACACATTTTAACACAAATATAATAATATTTCGGCATTGTTGCCTTTATCAAACACAAAGAAGAAGAGAGTACAAATAACACAAACAATGGACTACTCCATTTTGAATTTTGAAACAATACATATAGATATCATATTCTGAAAATGACACTTGGACACGGGATCCGAACCCCGAGACCTTTGGCTTAGTACGCCAATGCTCTAACATAGCTTGAACAGTTTGTCACTGTAAATTAATGTAATAAATACGAGTTACTGGAACAAGCTCAGCCAATGAAAACTAAGAGAGGCAAATTCAGGTTCCAAGTTTATTTTTGAAAGACCTCGAGATAAGATTGTCAGGGAGAAAAATATTTCATTGCTTGTTACATGTAGAGTTTTTTTCTTTTTTCAGAGAAAACTATCATCATCATCATCATAATCATCATCATCATCATCCAGTTTCCCGGCCAGGGTAAGCGAGTGCTCTCTGTCTTGTCCTGTTCATCGAGTGTTCTAGTCTTGCCCTCCTTCTCATACATCTTACTCTACTTGCTCTATATAGCGCTTCCTCGATCTACAAACTTAGATCTTCCCATCAGGCATAATTATAATATTATATAGGGGTGTGAAAAGTCCTTTTTTAATTCAAAGCTAAATCGAATACATAAAATATTCTCAAACCAGAATCAAAGTTTGAATATTTTTTGTGTTGTTTTATGCTTGAAAAATAATATCGTGCTTAATTTTATAACATTATGTACTAAAATTACTTTCAAAATGTTTTATAGCACAATTGTTTGTAATATTTCATTAGAATCTGATGAATCAAATTACTATCACAAGGTTTAGTTTAAATACTTCGGATCACTATCACAAGGTTTAGTTTAAATACCTCGGAACACTATCACAAGGTTTAGTTTAAATACCTCGGAACACTATCACAAGGTTTAGTTTAAATACTTCGGAACACTATCACAAGGTTTAGTTTAAATACGTCGGAACACTATCACAAGGTTTAGTTTAAATACTTCGGAACACTATCACAAGGTTTAGTTTAAATACTTCGGAACACTATCACAAGGTTTAGTATAAATACTTCGGATCACTATCATTTTGCTTGGAACGATAATATTTGAACATAAATGTAGCAATTTATGGTTCACTATTTATTATTGAAGCTTCACGATTATTGTCAAAGCCAGAAGATTTTTTTTTTAACAAAGTCGAAGCTAATATTTCCTTTTAAAGTCAAGTTGAAGTTTTGTAGGTCCACACCCCCTTAATATTCAACAATCAATTGGTTCATTTCTGTTAAATTTATACTGTTTACATTGTATATTTAATAATATCTATTACATTTCAATCAAGCTATTTTCTTAAAGATAATATGAATGCGTATTGTATGTTGAAAAATTATGTTTAGTAGTTAAATATTTATCAACGTTCCATACATGTTGCGTATGGATCACTAACTCTCTCCAGCCATTTGGCACTGCAACTCTATTCTTGTCTATAACAAACTCCTCTTGATCTATTACAATATCAATTTTCTGAAAAAATAGGTTGGATTTTTCATGTTGAATGTACACAATATTAAAGGAAAAGTTGATTTATTGCTGCATAGATATGTTAACACTAAAATATCATTATTATGTTCTTTTAAAATATGGATTTTTATCTAAAATTAAGTTACGGATTCATAAAATAGTGTAGTCAACCGATCCTTGATTATTATTTATAATTAATTCATTGAGCTCTAAAAATAATTACTCCCCTCATTATTTTCATATAATTTATAATGTTTATATAATTTGAGCCAAGCTTAACATATTTTACTATATTTTATAGTAATGCTTGAGACATTGCCATTATGTAATTGGACATTATCGATCTAAAACAAATTGTTCTCTCTAATAACAACCCTTTTTTGATAATTATATAACTCCTGGTGTTTGTTTATGGATTGAAATCATATATTCATCAAGAAACATGTTTTTACCCTTTCGTAACAAATAGTTACAAGTCAACTTTACAATGCAGTCAAGAGGGTGAGTGTGTGAGGGGGGCTGTATTGAGCTGTTGTGAGTAGGGGGGGGGGGGGGTTATCAACAAACAAATAGCTCTGAACCAAGAAAGGTGGATTAAAGGGAAGATTCAAGGTTATTATTTTAATATACCATTTGTTTGTATATCTAGAAGGATCAGTAATACACATGATCTCCTATCATATAAAAATAGTCAACCATTACAAATTG
Organism: Timema cristinae; assembly: GCA_039000515.1. Classification (NCBI taxonomy): domain Eukaryota; kingdom Metazoa; phylum Arthropoda; class Insecta; order Phasmatodea; family Timematidae; genus Timema; species Timema cristinae. The sequence continues at coordinate 126,217,812 of JBCFYV010000012.1, read as the reverse complement.
TGCTTCCTATTCAGAAACAAGTTTCAAAAACTATAAATATTTTAATGTTATTTTGTCGTATTTCTGGGTTGTAAAGTTGTCACCTTGTGAATAGGAAATGAGCAGAACAGAGGGATTTGGGAATACTTGAAATTTAAAACTGAGTTTGTCAGATTTATAGACGTGGTAATTTAGTTTTTATTATTTCTAATGGATGACTCATTGCTTACTATTCTGTGTGGCTGTTGTTTGTGGAGGAAGAAAGTGGAGTGTGAGGTCATGGTTGTTAACCGGAGGAGGGTAGCAGAAAGAGGCAAACAAGGTATGGAAAGGTATATCATTGTAAGGGCCGGTCTTATGACTCCTGGATAAATATTTCTATCTGGTGGATAAGTTAAAAGTGCATCTTATGACTGCCAGATAAAATGTATCCATTCATCACATTTTTATCGGGAGGTTTAAGTACCTGATAACTTTTATCTGGAGGTTAAAATAGTTGTTGCCATTGTAACGTGTTGTTTTTCATGAGGTTTCGCCAATCAGAATCTGTTTTTAGGTTAAAATCTTGGTTCTCGTGTTTAGTAAGCACAGGCCCAGGCTCTATATAAATTTAGAACATTTAATTCACACTTTTATATAAACTGACAAGCTATTTGTAGAGTTATAATTATATAAGAACAAATTATTTAAATGTGAGTACAATAAATGAAATTTTGTTAACGTTGAACTCAACTATTGCCCACATTTGGGCAGACACCGAAATTAGTACTTACTTGCAAGTCATCTTAGCTTCTGCACCCACGTGATGTCATCTGTTTCCTCGCACTCGTTTAACCACCATTATTTAACAAATGTTGAGCGTTGTCACCACTCGCCAGGTTGTAGAGGTAGCAGCAGGGCTTATACACATGTGCGCACCAGTAAAAACAGTACCAACCTTGCGTGTTCTGAATAAAAATATATTTATCCTTCAGATAGCTATCTGGCATATAAATTCAGGTCATAATATGCGTAAAACATTAAAGTGGCTGATAACTTTAATCTCCCAATAGCAATATTTATCCGGTAGTCATAAGACTGGTAGAACACACAATAAATGCAACAATGTTCATCTTAAAAATAATTGCAGCTTTAGCTTCTGTTTCAAAGGAGATAATGTAGGTAGAGGTAGCTTCACTACACAAAGATACTTTAACTGCCCAGGTTATACATTATAAGGAATGTCAAACTGAATCATTTTTAATTTTTCAGTTATAGCTTATTAAAAGTTGATCTAAAAGTGTTACTGTTCAACAAAACCAATATTTGTTTTAATTAAATTGTAATTTGATCAACTCTATGTACAATATTCTGGATAAAGGTGTAAATATTTTGTCTATTTTTTGTATAGTTCTATATATTCTTGTCCTGTATATTTACTTCAATAATCATTATACTATGTAAATAAAAAATAAATGTATATTTTTTACTTTCTTCCTTGACTAAGCAATATTACTTCACAAGTTTACCCTTAAAGGTTGTAAGCTTACCTTGCTTTGTTCCACTATGGTGTAGCTTAAATAAATGTGGCCATAGTATAATAAATTGGGGCAAGACATTACCTTCCCATGTAAAGTGACTGCATGGTGTGTTTTTATACACACACGAAACCGAGGGTTGGGATTATGTTGCCTGATCTGCACTCTAGTGTGAAGTACTGGAGACTCTTGTTCCGCTGGTGGTGGCTTGGTAGGGCTGAATTGTGTTGTACAACTGACACCACATACCTCGATGCTCACTCATCGACTGGGTCTCTATCCTTCTCTCTCCTTCATACATTCTTCTGCTCTCACTATCACACTTGCTGTTATCTGCTCTTCCTTTTATATGTCCATACCATCTCAGCCTTGCTTCCTCTACTATCTCATGTACTCCCTGTACACACACTCTTCCCTGGATAACTTCATGACAGCTAACAAGCTCCTCACAAACCTCAGTCCCATGTCCTCCACTCTCCTAGACTCTCTTACATTCACTGTACAACATTTCAAGGTCACTTCTCTTCTCCATAGCAGGTCTTATACTGCCATTATTCACCTCAATCACGCTTACATTTCTCAGCTCTACTCCATCCAACTTAATATCTTCTCTCACTTCCTCTTCCTTCTGCCCGCAGGCCATCAAGGCTTTCCTCCTTCAATCCTACTCTACTACAGATAGGAAATATTAATTGTACAACTCATTAAATATGTGACTTCACACTGGAAAACAACATATATTTAAGGTTAGAATATAATTTACTGGGCAATCAAATACAAAACAAACATAGACATAGACATGATATATAACAATGGTAATAAAGGAATGCTAAAGTTGCATCAAACTTTGACTTTTCTTATAAATGGATATTTGGAGTTTGCTACCTTTTATAAAACACAAACTGTTTTTAGTTACAATTGTTATTTTGCGGGTATCGATAGTAAACAGTGGATTCCGGTCAAACTACACACATCAGGACTACATCGCTTTGGCCAAATTAAACAAAGTTTTAAACAATTTCTAACAGAAGGAAAAAATATATCAATTAAATTAAAGGAATGTGTCAATAGAAATATGTAGTTCACCCAGCCATCACAGCCTGCCTAGATTACTACCCCTAGCAACTAGTCCACCTCTCAGCAATTTCCGTCAACCACATAATAAAACTATTATCATCATTAAAAGTAGTTGTGAGTAGGGAGGGATTATCTTTGTAGGATCAACCAGCAGCAAATGGATGTCTGAATCAAGGGAAGTTAAAACTGGGGGAAGATTCAAGGGAAGCTAAAACTGGGGAAGATTCAAGGGAAGCTACAACTGGGGAAGATTCAAGGGAAGCTAAAACTGGGGGAAGATTCAAGGAAGCTAAAACTCGGGAAGATTCAAGGGAAGCTAAAACTCGGGAAGATTCAAGGGAAGCTAAAACTGGGGGAAGATTCAAGGGAAGCTAAAACTGGGGAAAAGTCCACGAAAGTTTTTCTAAATAATAGACACGTCTTAGCAACAGACATATTTTTGATCCCGAAAGGTGTCCGCTATTAAATGATTTCACTGTTCACTACTATTGATATATAGTTTTGTTTATAATCTCAGGGTGAGAGGGGGTTGGTGGTGTTTAACTCCCACCCCTCCACTAGACATGATCATGAGTGATTGTTTTTCTTCAATCAATATTACAACTAAACAAAGGACAAATGGTGCCCAACATCTTTATTAAATTAAACATTGAAGGTGAGATAGAAGACACACTTACCAACAAACTGTGCCTCAAAGCTATACATAATTAAATGTTTGATCATCTTTTTAATTGTGAGCTTTGAGGCCTACAGTTTTATGGTAAGTGGGTAGGTTTACCTCTTCGATCCTCTCTTTAATGTTAAATTTGTAACAATTAAAATATAATTATCAAATAAAACCAATGTTTGTCCGCGTTGGAGGAACTATCTATTGATAACATCGCTATGACCTCGAATTCTTCTAACCAACTGCAAGTCTCGCTGCTGAAGTGTTACTCGTTTCGAATGTAGAGTGCAGAGAAAAGCATCTTCCATAAACTGTACCATATAGGCTTCAGCACTTTCTTGCAAGGCTTCCAGAGCGTATTTCCCCATCCTGGAATAATAATAATAATTATTATTATTATTATATCATAAAATAGTTTTAAAAAATATAGTTCTATTCAATGACTGAGTAATGGGTAATTTTTAAAACATGAAAACAAAATAAGTCGTGAGACTAAAATATTCTAAAGACAAAAGGATCAGAAGTTAAGTTATAAAATGTTTGATTTATTTCAAGAACTATTTTTTAACTTTTGTTCTCCGATTACTTTTTCTTCATACAATTTACAGATAAACAGAGCTATTAGCATTTTATATAATTATTTAATTTCCAATCATTATCATGTTAGAAGTTGGAAATCATCACAGGTGGCTGCAAAACTTTTATCATAAAATTTCCTGAGTTTTCCAAACAACATCGACCAGAAGTTTTTCTTGGTGAATGGAGTTTTTTCTGTTTACTACATTGATCACATATTTTTGAAAACAATCTTAATGGCTTCTAGATATCAACATTATTATAAGTTATTTATGTCCCTATGTAAATGTGGTACAACCATCTTGTGTTGATTGCCATATCTAGACGATACATTTCGTTGACATCGAGAAACAGAATGTTAAATCTCTCACTTCTGTTTAAATGTTTGGATGCAGAAATAGTCGAGTATTTCCCTGACTTTCCCAGTTTTCCTGTCTGGAGCCACCAAACATTGTTACCCTTCCTCTCGAGTCAAGTTGGTGTATTGTATGCAAAATCTAACTGTCTATAAACAAATCTCTATATTTTAAATAAATAAGCCTAGCTATAGCAGTGGTGCCCCAAGGTCAATCATGGGAATATTTAAAGTCAATCAAGAGCAAATATGTTAAAAATATATTCTGTCTACTTAAGTACACAGAGAAATAAGTAATTTTAGGAAAAAGTAACCAAATTCGTGTTGAATATTCTACTCTAAAGTTTTTGAATCTTATCCAATAATAAAATAATATGAGTTTTTTCCCCATTGTACATTAAATGTATATCATATGATTAATGATCTGAACAATTGTTCTTCAATCGTTTTCCATCAAAATATTATACTCTACCATCATCGCAAGAAACGTTGTGGTGTTTTTTAACAATGAACGTATGAAATAGCTCGTGGTACCTCAGCTAGATAGACTGTTAGTGAAGTTGTGGTCTGCTGTATAGAACTGTGGTACCTCAGCTAGATAGATTACTAGTGAAGTTGTGGCGTACGTACCTAAACACTGAATAGTGGTCTGTTGTATAGAACTCGTGGTACCTCAGCTAGATAGACTACTAGTGAAGTTGTGGCGTACGTACCTAAACACTGAATAGTGGTCTGTTGTATAGAACTCGTGGTACCTCGGCTAGATAGACTACTAGTGAAGTTGTGGCGTACGTACCTAAACACTGAATAGTGGTCTGCTGTATAGAACTCGTGGTACCTCGGCTAGATAGACTACTAGTGAAGTTGTGGCGTACGTACCTAAACACTGAATAGTGGTCTGCTGTATAGAACTCGTGGTACCTCAGCTAGATAGACTACTAGTGAAGTTGTGGCATACGTACCTAAACACTGAATAGTGGTCTGCTGTATAGAGCTCGTGGTACCTCGGCTAGATAGACTACTAGTGAAGTTGTGGCCTACGTACCTAAACACTGAATAGTGGTCTGTTGTATAGAACTCCTGCACGATTTGCTTCACGAGTCTATGGAATGGGAGTCTAGGAATGAGCAAATTCGTCCCCTTCTGGTACTTGCGGATCTCCATCAAAGCTTTGGTACTGGGTCCAGCCCACCGAGTTGATTTGTTTTTTGATTTATGATGCTGGAAAAAATATACAAACAATGTGTGATCAAAATTATACATTCAAATATGTGAAGCTCAAGAATTTCCCAACTTAAGACAATGTTTGTTTCCATCCACTGAAACATTACTCTTAAGCCCGTGCAGACCTTCTTAAAGCATAGAAACCACTTGTGTGGTGGAGTGGGTAGGGCAGTTAACTTTAGTTCCGGGTCGTCAAGGAAGGGAGAGGGGGGCGGCTCTTTGTGACAGAGAAGTTGAAGATCTTGTATTTTTTTAAAGTACCTAGATCAACCTTTGCATTTTTATTTTAAAAAAGGTATGATCTTTATTTTATGTTTCATCTTTTGAGAATAACACTATCTTTAAAGATACATTTTTTATATACAAACCTAAAATTCGTCTCAAATGATTTTCACCAATTTTTTAAATATTTGATTATTGGTTTGGACTCAGAAATTTAACATAGTAAAATATTTAACACAGATTTTATTCAAACCATCATATTAAGTATAAAATAAACCATTAGATTCAGATCTGAACTTATTTTTAAAATAAAATATTTGATCCAATTTTGTTTTAAAAATGATATTCAGAGATTCGATTCGGATTCAGTTAGTCAAGATTCAGATTTGATTCAAAATTATGGATTTGCGTGGGATTAATAACCAACATGTTAAATTATCCCGGCAGATTACATTCCCGATAACGGACCTGCAAATGCTAGACAAACATATTTATGTATATAAATTGCAAACAGCTGAAATATTTCACTTTCTTTCCTCACTAGTGTAACATTTCTAGTAACAATCTACATCCCAACCACCTTCACCTTGTCCAGCAACTTAGTTTGCGCTCCTAGGGTGGGATCGTAGGGACACAAGAAAAAGTTTTTTTTTTTGCAGTTTATACGGCAAAAAAGTTTTTTTTGGCTAAAATAAAATAAATATTTTTTCAGTAGAAGCAAAGACTTTAATTTTCTTCACCTGGTGATATCAACATTTGTTGAATATATGTCATGAGCATTATTAGATTATTATATGAGAAACATTTTAAGTGAAGAGAAAAAGTTGTCATTGAATTCCAGAACATCCTTGACAGATATTCAACAAATGTTGATATCACCAGGTGAAGAAAATTAAACTCTTTATGTTTGTATTGAAGCAATATTTTTCTTTATTTTGCCATACAAAGCACACAGTGCCTCGTGCTATACCATGATCACAATATTATGCAATTCTTCAAGCAATATTATTTATATGGAAGACCCAAAGCATCTCACGTTTACGACCGTTTACTGTCGCTAGACTGTACTGTAATTACATAATATGGCAACCTTTGTTCCAAAACTGTATGAGGTTAACTACAGAAGATAAAGTGAAAATAATCGACAAAGAAAGATAAAGTGTTTAATGTGAGGAAATTGTGATATTCAGAAGAATTATTACTAGATTTTAAAATCTTACACCGAGGATAGAAACCAGTTAAGCGATTAAGAGTTTAAAAGACCCAAGGACTAGCCGTCGAAAATGTAACATAAGAAAAGTTTCTCTCTGCTAACACCAATAACATTCCTTTTTTTGGGACGTAATTTGCGGGAAATTGCAACAGTGTTAATAGAGGATAGACTAGATAAATAAGTATTTTTTCTCTTTATATTTCCAAATAATGTACACTTTCTGATAGCGGACTATCCAGAAGCCATTTGTTATTAAGAAGAGATTTAACTTTTTTCTAAATAGAGTTTTTAGGAATGTTTTTGTTTGTTCAAACACAGTAAAAACATTACTTTAAGCACAGTTTGGGTCTTAATTGATACTTTATAGACTAATCAAAAGTCCCACAATCATCTATCTATTTTATTCCTTGAATTATTTCTATCGTCATCATATTTAATGTGTCCCCACCTTTATAAAAAAAAAAGAATAAATAAAATATCCATTTTAATATTAAACTTTTTAACTGTCTTCTAACATAACCAATAAAGGTAATTTTGATCACAGTCAAATATTATTTCATAGTTTAGAATATAAAAAGATTGACTTTTAATGTCAATCTAGTTTTCTTACATGATCAGGGTTGAAAAAAACCCTTTTGGGTTACATTGGATTTTATTGTTTTTTTTTTTAGTTTAATTAAAGATATTATGTATGTTATCTGATTAAACTAATCATTCAAATATATTAATTACTCGATCCAGAGAAATATATTTTAATTTTAAGTAAAGAAAGGAGTAATAAGAGACATAATAAAGGAAAACAATAATGCAACAATGTTATTCTTGGCAACAATACTATAAACAAGCAGTTTGTGTAGAGGGAATAGGACGGGGAGGGGGGACCATGCATCAAATTATTGGCATGCCAGATGCAGAATTGATTTGTTGCTTTCCAGTTGAGTGTGAAAAAACTGAAAAAATATTGCATATTTATAAATTCCTTCACCAAATCACCTCTAAAGACGAGCAATATAAAAGTATTGTTTGTTGATCTCTTGGACCTAAACTTAATAATATGAAAATTTATCTAAGTTAATTTGAAAAATGTCACATTTTAAAGTGATCAAAGGGTAAATTTTATAATGTGTTTGGTTTATGGATTTTTAGTTTAGTCCTTACAAAAGGTCATATTTATTTTAGATAAAAACTAGTAGTTTGAAGTATGAACTGAACTGTACATATATTTTAATTGATGTTAAATATATAATAAGCTAAACTAGTTTATTTAAGTAATTAGTAGCAATTTGTTGTTAGACAAAAATAGTATATAGGAGTTAACTTACGTTTTATTTAGCTGTTGAGTTAGCAAGCTGTCTAGTGTCGTAAATCAAGACTGTTACTTTACAAGGAAAATAATGTGTACCAATTATATTATGTTATATAAATAAATATATTGTTTTTAAGAAATACAAACAATAGACAATGGTTAACAAAATTCAAAATAAAACTTTTATGCAATCATGTTATTATTAATAGCTGCTACTTAAAAAAGAATGTTTTAAGTTTAAATTGTACGTGTATTCTTTAAAGTATTCACTCATTTGTTTAATCTAATCCTATGCTAGTTTGTTTGTTTGACTCCATTTCTAATCTACCTGTTACATTTTTACTAAAAGTTGTAATTTACTCGGTAACAGGGATGTATATAAACATTATCCTTTGTCCTGGTTGGCGTTAGAACATGCTGGAGTTGTGTTGTTGACGCACAACCCTAAATATGTGTATGTGTAATGACATAACAAATGTAATTAATCATATTCTAATTATTAAAAGGGAAATAAACTAACCATTTTCAAAAATTAATGAGACAATTGCTTTGTTTGCAAAATACAATAAGTGGATTTTTAAGTAGTTTTTTTCAGGCTGGGTCAAATTATAACACCCCTGTACACGATGGACGGAAAATTTCTGTGAGATCGAACAGTCGGTCGTGAATGAGCGATTATTACTAACAACTGACTTGGAGTATTAAAATAAGTTGTAACTTTGTTACTTTACTAAATATTTGTTTTTCACCGAGTCTTACTACCTGTTCAAACACGTTATTTAGAGGCTTATAATTTTATGCCGAGTAATAGTATAATTTAACACCAAATAATTATCGGCTACGAGTGTCACATTCTGATTGATTTTTTTTTAAAATTGATGATTGATTGTTATGACTAGTTTATTTTTTAGTTAATTATTTTTAAATAAAGAATGGTTAAATGATCTAAAGCGACACACTCACATTGGTGTGACTGGGAGATTGGGGTTCGGACCCTAGTCGTATCGAAGGGGGTATTTCCTAACTGGTAGTCTCTCTACAGTTCAAGTTAAATGGGGCCGATCCCACCCCGAACTACCATATCGAGAACTCAGATCAGACAGACACAAAAATAGCCAGAAAAAATGAAAATACTTACATGTTTTTAAGTGTTAAAAGAAACAAACTATCCTACAGGATACAAAAAAAATGTGCGTGTTTTTTTTTTACTTGTGAAGGTTATTTTGCCTGGCGAGTAACCACACTTTGTTCATCTCGTGCAAAAGAGGGTGCATTGGGCTTATCAAGACAGCGGTGTACTTACCGAGGTTGATGGTTTTGATGAATTGTTCTGTCTGAAAATAATAAAACAATCAGAACATAAGAAACATGATCTGAATAATGTGCTGCAAGAGAGAGAATCATTTTTCAACATTAGGCTGGATTCTTAAGATCGAGTTCCAATATCAATAAGAGATCTAGTAACTCATTGCTTCCATTAATCTTGTGGCAATGTTCAGTCGCTGTCGTGGGAAAACTACAATGTTGTCTAAAGTTTTTCTTTCTTTCTGATAAACTCTCAAATATATCAGGTACTTTCAAATAATATTAATGACCAATATAACCTTGATTGGTGATAATCGAGTGTTAAAAGAAAATGAAAATGTACATTTAATTTATTTATAATTTTTATTGAATGGTGAGGACATAATTATTTGAGGACAGATTGAATTTTAGGAATAAATATAAGTTTATAGACAAAAAAATCAACCCAAATTAGAACGTAGAACGGGTCGGCGAGTGCGGGACCTTTGGTAATACTGTGAGTTTACTGGGCCATAAATGGACAGCCAATGACGAGGAGAGCAGGGTTCAAGGCCCAGTCAGGTATGCCGAGTGAAACATGTAATGAGGATGTTGGAGTACATGAGATAGTAGAGGAAGCAAGGGTGAGATGGTATGGTCATGTAATGAGGATGTTGGAGTACATGAGATAGTAGAGGAAGCAAGACTGAGATGGTATGGACATGTAATGAGGATGTTGGAGTACATGAGATAGTAGAGGAAGCAAGACTGAGATGGTATGGACATGTAATGAGGATGTTGGAGTACATGAGATAGTAGAGGAAGCAAGACTGAGATGGTATGGGCATGTAATGAGGATGTTGGAGTACATGAGATAGTAGAGGAAGCAAGACTGAGATGGTATGGACATGTAATGAGGATGTTGGAGTACATGAGATAGTAGAGGAATCAAGACTGAGATGGTATGGACATGTAATGAGGATGTTGGAGTACATGAGATAGTAGAGGAAGCAAGACTGAGATGGTATGGGCATGTAATGAGGATGTTGGAGTACATGAGATAGTAGAGGAAGCAAGACTGAGATGGTATGGACATGTAATGAGGATGTTGGAGTACATGAGATAGTAGAGGAATCAAGACTGAGATGGTATGGACATGTAATGAGGATGTTGGAGTACATGAGATAGTAGAGGAAGCAAGACTGAGATGGTATGGCATGTAATGAGGATGTTGGAGTACATGAGATAGTAGAGGAAGCAAGACTGAGATGGTATGGACATGTAATGAGGATGTTGGAGTACATGAGATAGTAAGGAATCAAGACTGAGATGTATGGACATGTAATGAGGATGTTGAGTACATGAGATATTAGAGGAAGCAAGACTGAGATGGTATGGGCATGTAATAGGATGTTGAGTACATGAGATAGTAGAGGAAGCAAGACTGAGATGGTATGGACATGTAATGAGGATGTTGGAGTACATGAGATAGTAGAGGAAGCAAGACTGAGATGGTATGGGCATGTAATGAGGATGTTGGAGTACATGAGATAGTAGAGGAAGCAAGACTGAGATGGTATGGACATGTAATGAGGATGTTGGAGTACATGAGATAGTAGAGGAAGCAAGGCTGAGATGGTATGGACATGTAATGAGGATGTTGGAGTACATGAGATAGTAGAGGAAGCAAGACTGAGATGGTATGGACATGTAATGAGGATAGAAAAGGAAAGAATCCCAAGGAGAATAATGGAGATGAAGTAGGTGATGATTATGATTCCAAGGAATAGTAAAACTATATAATATTTTGAAAGAGTTTCCTGTCAGTGGTAGGACTACACTTTTAAAAAACAAACCTGTTGTTGTAGGCCTACTGAATACATAAAACTATTATCATTTGAAAGTACGAGTTTACAAAGCTTCAATTCCACATGTTGAACCAGATATTAAAAAAGTAAGCCTCCTATAATTGTGTATTTTTTTTTATAATATCTGATACAAGTTGTCCCAAGGAGTGTTGCGAACTGTCTGGTGGGTTTACTTACGTTTTATTGCTGCGAGCGGATGTTTCCTCTCTTGGTTCACTGATTCTTATGCTCCGCTTTCTAGCAGAGGATTTCCTTCGAACCATCGTTATTCCTTTTTAACAGTAGGCCTGCCACATATTAACAGAACACAGCAGTGAGGTATAAATAGGTTCAATGGAGCCTAGGTCTGTTTCCAGGCAGCATTTACATCAAGGCCCAGGAAGTTCTCTCATAACTCGTGTTGTTATTACACTAATTGGATATGATGCGATCAGCGAAATAGTCATTTGTATATAACGTGATCCTGAGAGGGCTAGTGGGATTTACAACAGTGGGCCCCTGTGATTCCCTGTGCTAGTGCCTTGTTTCTCCACCACTGCTGCTGAGTAGACCACAAGCGTTGGTCTCTGTGAAAGGGATCTAAGTCTAGTCGACATCTAGTGTCAACCTACCTATATTTCCCATTTCGATAATGTTTTGAATAACGCGATATTTGTTTTCCGGAACGTAGCTAAGCTGCGTTATAGAACTTCAAGTACAGTTTAAAATATTTAATTTTCTAATGTTTCAAAGTTGGTCATAACTTAAAACATTGTCAATATTTTGGGATTTTCAATAATGTTGCTTGGGCCCCATGACTTTTTTTGTATTAGACTTACCATGTGACATGGATTCACCGTGATTTGATCTGAAGCATACTTTCTAGTTTTCTTGTATCCTCCAGTTAGTGCCCCCTTTGCCCCTTCTGTTTGTTGAGTACCTTACCCGGCTCAGTGGTTCTAGCAATATAATGTATTGACAATGATGAGGATTAGGTTTGAATCCCACTACTGTTACAAGATTATAATATTTTATATTATTCATGGTGGTTTATTAAGTTGTTCCTTCTGTAGGTATAATCAACTCCGAATTTTACAGTGTTAAATTTGATTTTTCCTCTCATAATGTTGAAAGTTATTGGGCGAAAAAAAATGTTTTTATAATAATTTATAAACATATTGATAGGGTTATGTGGATTGACCTTCACGCTAGTTTAGAGGTCAAATTGTTCCAAACAATGTAATGTTAAAGAATATGGTGAAATGTTATAGTACCATTAAGTAGCCTAGGTAAGGGGACCAATAAATGTTTGTGTTTATTGTGATTAAGTTATATGTAGTGTCTATAGTCATGCATATATTCCTCACAAGTTGTAACTATAGTAAGTATTGGACTAGTAAAGAGATAATAAAGCTATTGTTTGAAAACTATTTTATTAAATGTGAATAACTCACCATCAGTTGCATGTCTAACTTTCATTACTTAGGCCTAGTGAGTCTCAGCGACTAGAATAACATAGTATTACTTTTCAACTAATAGCTTAAAAGGGTAGTTACTAATCTAAATAAATTACTCAGCTTCGATTATGGATAGTAAAATATCTGATCAAAATACTCCTGTAATGAATAAACTTGGTAGGCCTAGTAATATTAAACATAAAAACCGAAAAAACTTATGTCAACTGGAGGGAAATAGAATCTTGGACGATTCCCGTCGAATTGGGATGTAATATGAGCTTAGAAATAATGAAAATCTTTAGTTCTACCCGAAACTTGAACTGCACCTTCCAACCAAATCATTTGGACACCTTGGAATAAACATTTTTAAATAGAATTATAAATGTGGTTAGCCATCAATACTTGAATATTCATCAAACAGAGCTTCTAACAAATTAGGATTAACTTATTAATAATAAAAGCATTGAAATTACCAAAGTTTAAAATTTCAAATAAACGTATTTCGTAATTCAAATTTGTATTTTAGTTTTGTAAGCAGGGTTGCTATCTTGTCACAAATAAATTACTCTTTTTATCCAAACATTTCTCTTTTATATCCAAAGTCTAACTTATAGGAGTGTGGCTATATTTTAGTCCGATTGATCGAACTTTGACAACAACTAAAATCACTACTAGCACTGTATGAACAATATTAAAATATTGTATAAAAATTTGAAATCGGCGTATATTGTGCGTTGTGGGACCATTAGTAATAAATATCTTAAATAGGATAACAAAGCTGTTCAATGTAAGTGCAAATGCCAAAATAGTTATCATATTAAATGTGAAAACATTTTAGAAACTAATTATAAAACTATGACCAAGAGGTTGAAACGTGGAGATGCACTTTCCCCATTATTTTTTAATCTAGTCTTAGAGTATGCTATTAGGGTAATGTAAAACTCACTCAAGAGAGTATATAAGGGTTGACATTAAATTATACATTTCATCTATTAGTATATGCAGCTGATTTAACTTTGTTGGGCAATAGTGAGGAAGTTGTCTCAAGACATACATAAATTTTACTAGAGGGTAGTAAGGAAATGGGTTTAGAAGTGAATGCTAAAAAAAAACTGAGTATCCAATCAAACAGAGACTACATGTTGGGGGCGCTAATTTAGAGATTACTGCGAACAATATATGATTTGACACGATTAATGCGTTTAAACATTTAGCAACAATTTTGACTACCGTAGCAATAACGATATTAAGAAAAGAATACAGTCGAGAAATGCATTATATTCCACAGTCAGTATATTGTTGACATCCTGCCTGCTGTCCAGGAATGAGTGTGAAACATGGTATCTTACTTTACATGACGAAAACAAATTTAGATTATTAGAAAACAATGTTCTTAGGAAAATATTTTGTCCTAAAAGGGACGAGCACACTGGGGAGTGGATGAGATTACATGATGATGAGTTGCATACTTTGTACTCATCACATTAAATTGTTAGGATTGTCAAGTCTCGTAGATTATGGTGGGCAGGACATGCAGTGTGAATGGAGATTCTAGAGCCTAGTTCAGGGAGCTGACGGAAAAACCCTGTGGGAAGAGACCTTTGGTGAAAACCTAGATGCAGATGGAAGGATAGTTTAGAATGAACCTGAATGAGATAGGATGTAAATAGTTTGACTGTATAGAACTAGCTCAAGATAGAGATATGTAGCATACTTTTGTAAGTGTGGCAATGATCTTGGAATTCTTAATGCCTTAGAATAAGTAAGTACCGTATATACCTAAGTAAATAATGAGCAAGAAGAAGAACACAATCTTATAGCTGTACTACATGTACATTCTAAACTGGTCAACAGCAACAATTAGCTCTGTAGCCATGAGTGGTGCAGGAACGGGGGAATATAGGGGTAAATTTTACCCCCCCCCCCCCCAAAAAAAATAATATAGTAAAACTTTTGGATAATGTAAGAATCTTATTGAGGCAGGATACAATATTTACAGTAGGTTAACATAGTAGAAATAAAATATGCTTGGAGCACACACTGACGAGATTTTGAAAACTCTGATAGTGATACCAGTTACATCAGCTACTACAAAAAGAAGTTTTTCAATGCTTGGACGCTTTAAAAACTATCTTCGCTCCACGATAAGAGGCTCAACAAAATTGAAATTTTAAAACTAATTAGTGGTTTTATAGCTAGTAGCAAATATAGGGCAAAGGTGTATGGAAACCTATTTTAATTTTCAGTGTTGCATAGTTTTTAGTTGAGCGGCATCATATATAATTTAACTTAATTTGTTTTGTGTGTATTCATTATAATGTTTGGGATGACTAAGATAAATTAGAAAAATGCACAATGAGACCATTAAATACAGGTATCCCTTGTTATACACGATTTCACTTTACGCGTTTTTGCTATAACGCGATTCAAAAAAATAGTAAAAATAGTGCCTGGTTAGCTGTAATTTCGCAGTCACCCCTGTGCGGTGGTGGCGTGACCTTGTTCACGCACATTTCAGTGAGGACAACGATCCTTACTGTACAGTTTGGTGTTAATAGGGGGGTGGTATTGACAACAATGGAAATGCATGGGCAGAAGTTAAACAGTCCTATATGAAGGGAGTTTGGAAAAATATTTGGCCTGAAGTTTCTGCTTCTCATGATTTTGATCCTGAGCATGAGCTTTCCACTTCAAGACATGACATCGTTGACATAGCAAGATCTGTTGGATTTGAGGATATAGACCAGGCATATGTGGATGAATTGCTCCAATACCACTCAACAGAACTCCCCAATGAATATCTTCTGGAAATGAAGAATGGCATAAGTGATGAAGAGGAAGAGCTCTATGTTGTTGTTGACTGTCGACCCTATCAAACAACTTTCAACAAAACCAATTGCTTAATATTTTAAGCACATTGACAGTACAATTATAATCATTAAAAAGAATTACCCAAACATGGATAGAAGCGCAAAAGCTGCCAGAGAGATCCAGAGTTCTTTGGCTTGCCACAAAAGAATGCTGTCCGTCAGTTGAGTCTTTACCATTTCATCAAATAAGTTGAAAACGTTATTCTAAAGACCCAGGGCCTTTACAACAGCAAGAGCTTACCATTCCAGGACCTTCAAGAGAGCAGAAGCTTACCGTCTAAGGGTCTTCAAAAGAGCTAAAGCCTACCATCTAAGGGCCTTCAAGAGAGCAAGAACCTACCGTCCTAGGGCCTTCATGCCATCAAGAATTTACCGTCCCAGGGCCTTCAAGAGAGTAAGAGTCTACCGTCTCAGGGCCTTCAAGAGAGCAAGAGCTTACCATCCAAGGGCCATCAAGAGAGCAAGAGCTTACCATACCAGGACCTTCAAGAGATCAAGAGCTTCCCGTCCAAGGGTCATCAAGAGAGCAAGAGCCTACCGTCAAGAACAAGCTAGTGATAATCCAAGTTTGCCAAATCCAGTTAATTTATCATGCGATTGAAGATTAACAGTAATTGCAACTGTAGCATTGTATGAATTAGGTGAATTAATTAAAAATTGTGTTAGTTTACAAATTTCAGGGGATTGAAGATTGACCATAGGTGTAGGCTACCTATATCATTGTACAAGTTAGATAAATTAATAAAAATTGCATTCATTTACAAGTTTTAGGTTTTTATTTACTTTTTTCCGTTCCCTATATCACCCATGTTAAAATCAATTCACTTGCATTTTCGTGTTACGTGATTATTTATCAGAACCAATCATTCGCATAGTGTGAGGGACAGCTGTATTACATTTTCCTGGTATATTTTAATCTCAAAAACGTTATCTTCTATAAAAGCACATGATTATTTTTACCCCCCCCCCCCCCCAAATAAAAACGTTCCTGAGCCACTGGTAACCATGGAAGTAAAATTTGCTTCGATGTTGCTAACCATATTGTAACAAGATTAGTGTTTAACAGTGGGACCAGCGTGCTCTCATTGTTTACCCTAGCTGCGCTCCTTGTTCTCTCTGTCTCCCTCCTTGTCTAGCAGGTAGGCAGCGACATTCTCACTTGGCTGGGGGATTAGAGGGGCCAAGGGGGTGCGGGGAGGTGGGCGGAGACACATCTGGAAGGGTCGGGACCCATTTTATTCTGGACTCTTAACTTTAGAAATGGAGGATTCTAGACCCTTAGCTGTCACCGCCCCTATATAAACAAGCTCAGCGATAGCCATGCAGATTCAGTTCTTGGTTCTCGACTGATGAGTCCGGGAGTCACCGGTGCGAGTGTGTGGACCAGTGTGGACACTGTGTGAGCCGGGAGTGGACCAGCGAGTACAGTATTTGTGTGGCGCGTGCCAGAGTAGTGTGTATGGCACTAGGACCTGTGGCGGGGTGCCGTGAGTGTAGTTAGCATTGAAAGTAAAATTACAGTGAACGAACGTTTTTAGAAACTGATATTTGGATATTTAACTAGTTATTCAGTATTTTTTTTAACAAGCTGTTTACTTGACTCGATGTAATCCTATTTAATGTTTTTTTATTTGTGTATTGATCTACAAACAATTGCCTATATTACCTTAGTCAGTGAACTATTTAGTTATAGTTAATCCAGTGTAATTTTATTTTATGTGTTTTCATTTGTTTATTAATTTAAAGACAATTATTAGTATTACTTAACTAAGTGAACTACTCAGTTATAATTTATTCAAATTATTCTATTTATTATGTCCTTATTGGTTTATTAATTTAGATAATTAACTTGACTACCTAATTTGTTAAATTGTTTAGCTGTATTTTTAATTCTGTGAATGTTTTTAAGTGGTGTTTTTAATAATCAAAACCTTGAATAATCCGTGGGCATTTTTTATTCGTGTTTGGTCGGCAACCTACCCCAATATCTCTAAAAGAACTCGTGGTTCACACTTTCACGTGTGAACGGCACGTGACCCTCCCAGGTCACGTGCGCCCCACGTTACAATATGTTTGATGTCAGCCTTCACTTTTTGATGTTATGTTATGACATATTAGTATTTACACTATTCTAGGTCAACTTCTACATAGCAATAAACAATTATCCTAACACGAGTGCAGACTATGATGAACTAAATAAAATAAACTACTAATTTTTAAAACTAGAGCCCCTAACCCGAAATATAGTAATAAGAAAAATAATAATAGTTTACAACAAAAAGACATTATCTGCAACATACATACTATTGAATAAAATAATTATTTGCTCACGAGTATAAAATCATTTAATTTTCTTTGTAATTTATGGTCTTCGAAAACAAGGAGTTTGGAAAGATATTTGGACAAGAAAAGGATGAAGATACTGGGAAGTTGGGATGGTTACATAATTATGAGCTCTGATCTGTTGTTGATCTATATCGTTGAAGTCCACAGTGAGTATCCCCAATTATTTCCTCTGCGTAAGGCATCCATCTCATTATAGTTATGTTAAATAAAATTCTGTAGCATATTGATAGTATTAGTAGTGAGAGCAATGTATAATTAATACAATCGGTTTAATCTTCCCTTTAAAAAAATACTTTCCTTCCATTCATGTACTAATACATTATGGTTACATTAATGGAATATAGCAGGTTATGAATTTATATTACTAACATTTCAACACCTCTCTTTATTAACTCTTTTGGAATTGAATTTATAGGCTACCAGGATCTTTATTATTTCTTAACTTCGTAATAGCTTCTTTGACTTCATTAATATTTGGCTTTGTGACTAGTGACTTAAGGTAGTAGTATGGATTTTAATAATGTCACCCAATTAGAATTATTCATGACATTCAAAATTGAAGGTAGCAAGCTTATACCTTGAATTATTCCATTATGGTATTGCTTATAAGATATAAGCATAGTGTAATCCATCTATGTCGAACTAATACCTTTCAGGGTAAACGTAGTGCATTATATCTTTACATCTCCCTCTTTTTGCTATCAGTTAAACTTGATGTATCTCCAAGATGGCGAGTGAAATAAATATTACATTTATTTGGAATATACCTTTATTATTTTTTGGTGAAAAAATAGCGTACAAACATTTCTTTCCCACAAGACATACTTTAATAATACATAGAAAAAATTAGAGACAAAAATAAATACATAAATGTGACAACACAAGAGTTAATGTCTTTTGGTTGTCATTTGGCCCACCAGGAAGGACCGGAATATTTAGCCAGTCATCATCTCCATGAATTCTGAAAAAAAATACATATGCTATTAAAATTAATTCAATAAACAATTTTCATTTGTGGAGTCAAGGCCGTAGCCAGGGGTGGTTTTGGGGGTTCAAACCCCCCGCGAAATTTTATGAACAAAATATATATGGCTTTATTTATGGTTCAAAATAATATCAAAATTAAGATATAAATACAAATTATGGGGTTGTGTTACCATAAAAAAAAAGTACTTCAGAGAGCTTCTATAGGTGTTAAATATATAGAAATTTTCCTAACCTTCGGCATTTTGGGGGTTATTTTACCATACAAGAAACACTTCACAGAGCTTCCAAAAGTGTTTAATATTTAGAAAATCTCCAAGTCTTTGGCAGCTAGGGGGTTATTTTACCATGAAAAAAAAAAACCACTTCAGAGAGCTTATAGAACTGTTTATCATTTAGAATTTGTTATAGCTTCCGACAATTGGGGGATGTGCCCGCCAAACCTCCCCTGAAATTATTGGATGGCTAAGGCCTTGAGCGGAGTAACTATAAAACTAAAATACTTACGTGAAGATAAACGTTGAGATCATATTATATTTAGTTGCACTTATAACAATTCTCATCGAGAATTAAGGGTTTTCATTGGAACGCATCCGTAAACCTTCTTAATATTAGCTAATTTCCAAACACACAACTTCTAATCATTCGGAGCTACACAGTTTTAATGTGATTTATATAGACAGAGAAACATTACAACCAAGGCAAATAAAGCAAATATAATATCACCGTATCATATTTTAATAAAATAATACTTATTTTCAATTAAAAGCTATAAAGTGTTACTTTCATCTTCATTTAATAAGATTATATAATTTACTAAAATCCATCTCTTAATTAATGAATATGTCATGTTCTGAAATAATGGTTAGAAATACTAAGTTCCAAGTTTACTAATAACAATGATTCAGTAATGATAAATTATTAATAGTAATGTAAGCTTTTAAGGCGATCTTAATAAGTAAATCGTGTCATTAATGACAGTTATGGGACTAACTTCCTTAATCATTCTCATCTTCATGGCACTTACGTTTCCTTATATAATCAACAGAGAAAATAATTAAAGAATTTCTTCTTCAAAACTGATAATTAAAGTTCTTGACATCGTGGTATCATCAAAGATAAAGGGGATAACAGTTTTGAGTAAATTTATTTGAAAGTTACCATCGAAATCGACTGTCCCTGATCCATCGGAGTCGATCTCTTCAATCATCATATCGAGCTCATCACTCGTCAACTGGTCATCAAGTTCCCTTAATATCTCCCTCAGACATGACGTGGGGATATAGCCATTTCCTGCAACAATTACCAGAGTCATCACTCTGCATAAATATCCTTGAATATGGAGCTACATCGAAAAGATTATTTTGTTGTACATTTTAAAACCATAACTAACCCATATCCACTGCTCGGACGCAGTGGTTCTCAAACTTTGCCCAGTAGCGGGTGGACCACTTGACAAGTGTTCGATGCAGAATAATACACAGTAGTCAAATTTTCATAGGAAGAACAGTTTAGAAAATACTTTTTTTTTTTGCGATCAACAAGGACAACATGTCAATATATTATGAATATTATTTTTAAGTTATTGATAATCTATATATCAAAAGTGACAGTTGCAGATCACATGACTTGACGTATGAATATATTAAAATTGTTTTAGTAACTTTTGTAACTGTTAAATACCGTTCTTCCTACCTGAATTTTACTATACCTACCAGTCTCCTTGCCTAAGCCAGGAATTATATAAATGTAGACCTAACCTTCGTTTACCCCGGAAAGATAGTAAGCTTACCTTGCTTGTTTCCACTATAATATAACTTATAAGGGTCATAGTGTAACTGTCAAGGAAAGGTTGGTACCTTGAAGAGTAGACGAAGTGAACGTGTTTACCAAGCAATAAAAGTGAATATTTTTACCAGACTTTGTTCCTTATGCACATTCCACATGTAATGATATGGCAAGCTATAATTTATTACCACAAATATTAATAATTCGTGCATTACACCATCTCAGTTTTGATCCAAGACAACTGAACTCACCCTCCTTGTCGTACAGTCGGAATGCTTCCCTCAACTCCTTCTCCATCGCCTCCGCATCTTCCTCAACAATGAACTTGGCTGCCAGTGTGATGAACTCATCAAACTCAAGACGACCGGACTCTGCGTGAACATACAAACATATAAAACACGAGGATAAGTTTGTTTAGTAGACGGTCAGTTAGAGGAGAGGACAATATATACGCCCGGTCTACAACTATTCTCGCCCACTTTTCAGACTCGTAGAGTTTCCTTGTCTGCAATAGTATACGCTAGCGCTGTCGTGGGGATTGTCAGAAGTAGATGAACATTGCTCATCTCTTACGTTTACACTTTATATAGTTGCGTTGGCATTTGTTCAACCAATCATAAGCAAATAAAGATGTACTACTGTATTCAACTAAAACAATGAGTAATTTAGTCAAGGATAAATATTCGTGAAAATATATAGAAAAATCGATTGCATTTTAAATTATTTAATAACAGTAGTGATTTAGTAACATTTCACATATTTTTAATCTATCTTTTATCACCATGTCTTACTAACCGTTTGGGTTTCCACTTGTGTACTAATAACATTAATAATCATAGGGTACGGAAGGTAATATATATGATGTGTACACACATTTGCGTAGAGGAAGAGTGAAAAACCATTTTGTAAAAAATCACTTTTCGAACATCGATCTCCCCGTCATCGGAAGTTTAGTCTAATGTGAGACTGGCGAGTTAGACCACGAGGACACCGAACCAGTTTGTTAGTTTAGTATATTAATTTGATACTATTTAACTCTTGTTAGTAAACTGTAATATGACTTTGATTATGGGAGTCATATTGGTTGAAATTGAAATTACGTTTACAGATAGTTTATTGTAGACAGGATTTGTTTAGGCCGACTCCGCCTCACTGGACTATTAGTGAGGGAGAGAGGGGTCATGCCGACAGTCCCCAAAATAAGATTGCAGGGTATTTTTTATAACATCTTACTAGAAATAATTTAATGGCCTTAAAATATAATTGGAGTTGTAAGTTTTATAAGTTTGTTAATGCTCCAATAATACATTATAATAGGCTCCCCCCGTTAGGCTAGGTTTGAATAACACAGGTACTGCAGGAAGTTTAAATACATTATTTTCTAATATAGGGTCCACCATTACACCCTATATCTATCCTGAGATAGTTCTATCCAGTCCACCTCAATACACCCTCTCTCTATCTTGAGCTAGTTCTATCCAGTCCACCTCATTACACCTGTATCTTTCAAGAACATTCTAATGTTCTCTTCCCAGTGTGTTTACCAGCCTTAATACTGTTCTGGTTTCTTCCAATCCGCCTGCCGTGTCCTTCCCACCGTAGCCCAAGAGGTTTGATTATCTTAACCTAATGATCCACTATTCATAATATTGGCATGTTCAGTGTTAATGTTTTGATAATGATTAGTAACGCTCACTGGAAGGTGTAAGGGTTCAGTTCCCGGCACTCATCACAAGTACTCACTGTCAGCGTCCACTTCTTCAATAAGTTCTTCGAGTGTTTTCTTATTGAAGGGCTGCCCCATCAAACGAAGAATTTCCTCCACCATATTGCAAGAAATACTGCCAGACTTTTCACGGTCAAACGCGTCAAACGCCTTGCGCAAAACTGTACAACAACATAAATAACTTATTTAAGCTACCTACATTATTAGATTTCAATTCATTTAGGATTTTATTTTAAGTTACTTAAGAAAATTATTTCAAATAAAATATTTTTAGCATCGAGTTCTTTCTAAGCAGTACCATTACTTTTTTTTATCTAGCACCGCGTCTTACTACCCGTTCAGGTTATATGTTAAGTACTAATAATTACGCTAATGGATTAGGGATTGGGATGGTTGAATTTAGAAGAAGTGAATCCGCATTTGTGTGGAGGGAGGTTGAATATTTTTTTTAGGAAAAACCACCCTCAGTTCACCCAACCGAGATTCGAACCTCGATCTACCCGTCCTCGGAAGTTTAGCTCAACATAAAACTAGCGCGTTAGCCAACTACGCCACCGAGGCGTCAATTCCATAACTCTTTTTCTTTCAACTAACAAAAGTTATATATATATATATTCCTTTCCTAGCTCAGCCAGCAAACTCAAAGTTCATATATCCCTAACATCAATTTGAATACGTTTATTTAGAAAGTAACCATTTATACACCCCCTCCCTCACCCTCCTCATTCAAGTTAATAGTGCTATTTTTACCTTATATTTTGTTTGGGTTTTAAACAGTATTCTAATTATGATCATATTTAAAACACAAATAGTCTGCAGTAATATCGTATTCCTTCTCGTGCTTGGTTTTAAATGAACTGAACTAAGCCTAACATTTGTTTTATATAGGCCTACATCAGTAAATGGAAAATGACACCTTAGTATGGGAATCGAACCCGGGGTCTTTGGCTTAGTGGGACAATGCGCTAACTACTGAAGAATGACCCCGAGGACATGACAAAGCTTGGATAGCTAAGTGGTGGATAGATGGCGCACTAATACAGAGGTCCTGGGTTAGATTTCCGTGTCCTGGTGTCATTTTTCAAAATTAAAAACGAAACTATATTCGATGCGGCTACATTCGTAAACTAAAGATCATTTCCATATTATAGGATTCTCTGGATCTGTACAATTATTAATAATGTACAGAATAAGAGGTTTATTTCATATTTTTTGTAATGTTTTAACTCATAAGCTTAAAACATTAATTTATTAATTGAAAATAGATTACATTAAGTAAATAATACACATATCTAAAAAAAACTACACAATTTGTTTTACATGGAAACTGCTAAATAACAATATTCAAAACACTTTGATAAGAAAGTTACTTAGACTGGGTTTATATTCATGTAGGGGCCTATAACAAATAATACAGGGCACATAGTGTGCAAGAATTTGATACAAACTAACTTCAATGGCGGTGTTTATAACAAACTGAATAGCGCACAACGCATCAAGGCTATATAAACATAACATTTTATGCGTGATCCATGGAATTGAGCATAGACGGTCCTTGCTTGATCCATGGAATCGAGCATAGACGGTCCTTGCTTCAGCCAGGGAGGAAATTATGTTTATTCTGTTGGTGAGAAATAGGTCAGCCGTAATACCCGTAACAATAATACAATTAGAACCAAATAAAAATCAAATTTAATTTAATAATACAAGAAAAACATAAATTAGGTTAATTTCAACTTTCAAGAAATACAGTTTAATTTTTGTGTTTTTTGAATGAACCTTACATTGAAATATTTTTAGATACATTCTCTAGTAGTGCAAAAAGGTGAAACTTAAATCACCACGTCTGATTATAAACCGTCGTTTTTTTCTTATGAATTGTACACTGTACTGTTGTACTGTGTACAATTTACTATTAGTTATAAGTTATGACTGAATATAGACCCAGCCCAACGAAACAGTAAATTAAGCTACTTAAACTGTGGAATATTTGTGGACACTTACCAGCGATTTGTTCGGGGGGTAGTTCCTCTGTCTGAAATTAAACAAACCAAAGAAAAAGAAGGTTACTCTGTGATGATTGAACGTGAACACAGAACTACTAGTAAGACTGTAGTAACGATAATAACATGGAGGGAGGTCTACTGTTCACAGAACTACTAGCAAGACTGTAGTAATGATAATAACATGGAGGGAGGTTTACTGTTCACAGAACTACTAGTAAGACTGTAGTAACGATAATAACATGGAGGGAGGTCTACTGTTCACATAACTACTAGTAAGACTGTAGTAACGATAATAACATGGAGGGAGGTCTACTGTTCACAGAACTACTAGTAACACTGTAGTAATGATAATAGCATGGAGGGAGGTCTACTGTTCACAGAACTACTAGTAAGACTGTAGTAACGATAATAACATGGAGGGAGGTCTACTGTTCACAGAACTACTAGTAAGACTGTAGTAACGATACTAACATGGAGGGAGGTCTACTGTTCACAGAACTACTAGTAATACTGTAGTAACGATAATAACATGGAGGGAGGTCTACTGTTCACAGAACTACTAGTAAGACTGTAGTAACGATACTAACATGGAGGGAGGTCTACTGTTCACAGAACTACTATTATTTATTGCTTTTTGTAGATAGGATCATAGTCTGGTTAATCCTTATGGAACATTAATAAATCACTGCGGGTTTTTGAGAGAAGGTTAGTTATCGACATCAATTTAGTATAAATGTTTACGATATAAATAGACCACCCCACGTGGCATGGAGGTTGGTGGTAACGCTTTCATTGACCGAACTAAATCTCTGTAGCAGAGAATTGCGCGTTCTTTTTGACGGGTAGGTCTACAATAAATCATAGAAAATAATAACATGACTCACTAAAGACATAATATTTATTTTTGGTTTAATTTTCTGAAATGTGCAGTAAACTTTTAGGTGGACATTTTGATAGTTATCTTCTCTTCAGTCAAAACAGATTTATTTCATGTCATGTGACTTAGTTTTTAAACAAGGTTTTTATAACTGTCCTCTTATAAGAAAGATCCCTCTGAAAAACATTAGTATTGTTGTATTTTTTTACACCTATAAAATTGTCTAAATTCCAAATTTGTTTCACGCAAGATATTTGAACTTCAAATTTATTAAAGGACACATACAATTCTATATTAACAGTGGGAACCATTTGTACGATTGTTCATCAAGAAACTTACCTAAAAAGCAACTTTATTCCCTTTTATATCCCTTATATAGTCGCTTTTATTCTCGGACAGGGTATGTAGTTCATCATTATGTAACCTGTGAGATGTGATTTTCCTAGCAATGTTTGGTGATGATTACAGGGTATATAGTTCATCATTATGTAACCTCCACCCCTAGGCTATGGAGTAGAGCAAATATCTACAATAATAGCCAAGAGAGTCACGTGGTCATGTACTCGCACCGCTGGTCACGCAGTTTTATTGTTTGTTCCTCTAAACTACCGCCCCCAATCCTACTCCTAGCATTTAGTTGTCGGATGGCTACCCATCTGTTTATGTTTATGAACAAAACAAAAAGTTTGCTTCTCATCAAGGTTCATTGACAAACATTAATTTTAATTCAAATTAAAAAAAAAAAGTTCTTTAGCCAATGATGGAAAGTTGAGGTTCAAATTTCGGTCGAGTATACTGAGGGAGGTTTTTTTAAAATGGTTTTCCACTCTCTCTCCACGCAAATACGGGTACATTTCCTCTAAATATAGCCTTCCTAATCCCTAAAACTACTAGCGTAACTAGTACCTAAGCATATAATCCGAACGGGTAGTAAGAGGAGGTGCTTGAAAAATTTATTCGACCAGATTCCGTGGTCACGTTGTCTATGGCGCCACACTCGCAGTAGATCGGGGTTTAAATCCTGGTCAGGCGTACTGAGGATGCTTTTATTACTGTCCATTAACGCAAATGGAGGAACATTCCATCTACATTCTACCTTACTCGTCCTTACCCCACTAGTGTAAGAAGGTGGATTACGGGTGGTAGCGTGGAGTGCACAAATAATGAAGGGATTTGGTTCGAATCTGATAGCCCGTTAAACGCGAACAATTGTGGACTTGGCTGACCTTGAGCTGAGAGTCTGTTCAACAATGTTTACTGTACTTATATCATATTATACCTCCACACATGGACCAACCAACTGGTCGAAACACACACTTTCACTAATGTTCTACTCAAATAAACCAACTGGTCGAAACACACACTTTCACTAATGTTCTTCTCAAATAAACCAAATGGTCGAAACACACACTTTCACTAATGTTCTTCTCAAATAAACCAACTGGTCGAAACACACACTTTCACTAATGTTCTACTCAAATAAACCAACTGGTCGAAACACACACTTTCACTAATGTTCTTCTCAAATAAACCAACTGGTCGAAACACACACTTTCACTAATGTTCTTCTCAAATAAACCAACTGGTCGAAACAACACTTTCACTAATGTTCTTCTCAAATAAACCAACTGGTCGAAACACACACTTTCACTAATGTTCTTCTCAAATAAACCAACTGGTCGAAACACACACTTTCACAAATGTTCATCTCAAATAAACCAACTGGTCGAAACACACACTTTCACAAATGTTCTTCTCAAATAAACCAACTGGTCGAAACACACACTTTCACAAATGTTCTTCTCAAATAAACCAACTGGTCGAAACACACACTTTCACAAATGTTCATCTCAAATAAACCAACTGGTCGAAACACACACTTTCACAAATGTTCTTCTCAAATAAACCAACTGGTCGAAACACACACTTTCACAAATGTTCATCTCAAATAAACCAACTGGTCGAAACACACACTTTCACAAATGTTCTTCTCAAATAAACCAACTGGTCGAAACACACAATTTCACTAATGTTCTTCTCAAATAAACCAACTGGCCGAAACACACACTTTCACTAATGTTCTTCTCAAATAAACCAACTGGTCGAAACACACACTTTCACTAATGTTCTTCTCAAATAAACCAACTGGTCGAAACACACACTTTCACTAATGTTCTACTCAAATAAACCAACTGGTCGAAACACACACTTTCACAAATGTTCATCTCAAATAAACCAACTGGTCGAAACACACACTTTCACTAATGTTCATCTCAAATAAACAACTGGTCGAAACACACACTTTCACAAATGTTCTTCTCAAATAAACCAACTGGTCGAAACACACACTTTCACTAATGTTCTTCTCAAATAAACCAACTGGTCGAAACACACACTTTCACTAATGTTCTACTCAAATAAACCAACTGGTCGAAACACACACTTTCACAAATGTTTTCAAATAAACAACTGGTCGAAACACACACTTTCACTAATGTTCATCTCAAATAAACCAACTGGTCGAAACACACACTTTCACTAATGTTCTTCTCAAATAAACCAACTGGTCGAAACACACACTTTCACTAATGTTCATCTCAAATAAACCAACTGGTCGAAACACACACTTTCACTAATGTTCTTCTCAAATAAACCAACTGGCCGAAACACACACTTTCACTAATGTTCTTCTCAAATAAACCAACTGGTCGAAACACACACTTTCACTAATGTTCTTCTCAATAAACCAACTGGTCGAAACACACACTTTCATAATGTTCATCTCAAATAAACCAATGGTCGAAACACACACTTTCACAAATGTTCTACTTAAATAAACCAATGGTCGAAACACACTTTCACTAATGTTCTACTTAAATAAACAACTGGTCGAAAACACACTTTCACTAATGTTCTACTTAAATAAACCAACTGGTCGAAACACACACTTTCACAAATGTTCATCTCAAATAAACCAACTGCCGAAACACACAATTTTACGATTAAAAAAAATTCAAATTGACCAAACAATAAACCGGAAAAATCATTTAAACATATTTGTTTTCAAAACGAACATAAAAACTTAGAATTTGTTTAAACTTTTTTTTAGCACCGCGTCTTACTACCCGTTCGGGTTATACGCTTAGGTACTAATTACGCTAATGGGTTAGGAATTGGGAAGGTTGAATTTAGAGGATGTAGGAAGCCGCATCTGAGTGGAAAATAATTCAGGAAAAACCACTCCCAGTTTAACCGACTGAGATTCGAACCACAATCTCACCGTACTCGGCATTCTAGCTCAACACTAAACTAGCGCGTTAGATAACTACACCACAGAGGCGTGTTTGTTTGAACTTGAATTTCCATTTGATTCAAAACAGTTTCATATCAAGATATTATCACCCCATAAGATACGTAATTATGTAAAATAGCTGTATACAAAATCTATACTATAATATTATAAAGAGGAAAGATTTGATTTTTTGTTTGTAATGGATAAACTCAAAAACTACTGAACCGATTTTAAAAATTCTTTCACCAATATAAAGCTACATTATCAGCGAGTAGCATAGGCTATATTTTATTTCGAAAATTTAATTTATTCCTCATAAAAATGTCGATAGTTCTACACAAGGTATAATATAGCTATATTTATTGACATAATCTGGCTTAGTATTACGTTTCAGAGATTACGTTTCCATTTGAAATCGGGCACCATGGGCACAGTGGTCATGGCACAGTGGGTCATGGACAACGCCGGGCGGGATTGTCTAGTATTAGATAAAACTAATACCTTATATTTTAGCAAGTTAAGGGGAAATAATAATTGAGTTATATATTGTGAAACAGTTTCCTAGAAATGTATACAACTGCTATACATGGAAACACGCGTTCATGTCCCGGTTACAATAATTGTAACACAATAAACTTATAAAATGTTTGTAAATAACCTTTGCAGAAAATAAAACATTTGGAAATGTCGTTGTTAAAGTTTGATAGTCCTATTCAAATTCAACTTATTTGATCCCCCCTCCCCCCTTTGTGCTAGTGGTCACGTTATCTTAGGCGTCACCCTCAGCCAGTTTGGTTGGCTAGCGAATTAGCGGTCCAGGTTCGAATCCCTGCTGGACATGCAGATATTTTTCATTACATTGTTGCCCACTCTCCCTCTATGCAAATGCGGGTGCATTTCCTTTGGAGTTCTATCTTTCTCGTCCCTGGAGTAATTATCTGGCCTGTATTCAAGTGAGGGAAACAAGGACTATCTCCCTGGGGACTCCCCGAGCTAATGGCTCTGGGTGCTGACAAGTAACTAAACTAATTTACACCTCGTGTGGCGGTGTGAAGACGTTGGTAAGAAACGTGTGTGTAATGTAACATTGTACAGCCTGCACAGCTCTAACATAATCCTAGCGGGTAGTCAGGTCGTGTAACCATGACAACCAACATATCTGAGCTATTCCTCACCATGGTGTTATGTTTCAAGTTGTCTCCGGTAGAGGTGTTGAGGTCCCAGTCGCTGCACTCCCAGAAGACACTGTGGACCCTCCGCGCGACCTTTCGACCAATAATATCCCCCGCATGGTATAGCCGGTTTCACAAACCTCGTGGTGCTTTTTATCAGGGCGCCCCGCACGTACGAGCCGGTCCACAAGGAACAATACCACGCCTCTGCCAGTCAGCCAATCAGGGCACAGGAGACGGGTTGTTCGAAAACAGCAGTGAGGGAGGTATTTATAGCGCTGCGAGCGTTTCCCTTTACGAGTTATCTGGGGGGCAAACCCTAGAAAAACCCTCCGCGTCTTGTATCATGAGACGGAGGAAATGTCTACTGGTTTTCCGACTTTCAGGTGGGAAGGCAGATTGCGGGCTTAAGGCAGTATTTTGCTGCATTCTTTGTAGAAACAAAAATTGGAAAAATCAAAATATTGCTCCAGCTGAAACATTTACTCTATTTTCTTCAAAGGATGACATCAACAGTTGTTGAATACCTACCGGGGGTGTCCCGGAATTTAATGACAACTTTTCCTCTTATTTAACAAGTTTCTTATAAAGTTCTACACCCTCCTCAACAGCTATTCAACAATTGTTTATATCAGCACGTGAAGAAACCGGCTCCACGGTGTAGTGGTCCGTGCTCCTGGCTACGAACCTAGGGGTCCCGGGTTCAATTCCCGACTAGTATCTTTCCTGAAAGGGGAATTACCTCAACGATAACCAGGGTTTAGCTAGTTTCCACTGGTTCCACACCCTCATACTATCACCATCACACTCACTATCTCCCTCATAATCACTATCTCCCTCATACTTACTATTTCCCTCATAGTACTAACAATAAGAATTCAGTAACAAAGGCGGCCTACAAAAATCCAAACATTTTTATTGTTGTCAACATAAAAATACAAACACTTCATCTAAGTTTGTGTGAGCCCCATCTTACTACCCGCTCGGTTTGTACCGATAGCCTTAACGAGTTAAGGATAATGGAGGTTGAATTTCAGAGGTAGTGTACTCGCATTTGCGTGGACGAAGAGTGGAAAACTCGACCAGTAATCCAACCATGATTTCTCCTTTATCGGTAGCCTTCTCTCTTGGGAGTGTGACGTTTTATTACCACGCGGCCACCGAAGCGGATGTTTACGGATCTTGAGAATAGATGAACCTTGATTTGCTCACGAGTGGACACTTGCATCTTGTAAAACATATTTTGCTGCGGTCAACAATGATAAGATCACACTATTTTATCTGTTATCTTATATGTAGCTTAGTAATTATAACCATCAAAAGTTGCACCTGCATATAACATTACTTGACGTATGAATACGTGAAATTAGATCCGCTGTCAGATATATGCCTATTTTTACCTACTTTTTGTAAGAATTTTTATAATCTTCCCAACTGACGGATGTTTGACAAGATCTCAAAATAAATGGAATGGAAATATTATCATCGTCTTGTTCCTTTTGAGTGATTGCGTGTCATTGGTCAATTAGGCTAAACAGGCTAAGTCACAACCAATCAGAAGGAAGATTACTTATTCGTGTTGGATGAATCACAGCCTCCTGTTTATTGGCCGTTATTTTAATGTGACGCTTGGTAGGAGACGTGTTATTATCACGTGTTGATAAGAGGGAGTCTGAAAGGTTATCACAACACACGTTTTAAAGATTCCAGTTTGAGAACAACAATGGGTCCGGTTCTTTAACATTTATATTTACTTGCTAGTACCTAAAATGTTTTTAAGAAAAAAAAGCGTGTATAAAATTATTATTAATTATTTCATAACATGCCATAATGACCTTAATGTGTCGATGGACCTTTAAACCCTAATAATAATAATAATAATAATAATATTTCATAACCTCTATTAAATCCTGTGCTATCCAGTCAATTTAGCTTATTTCACATTTTACTTGTTTATATATATATATATATAGTTTAAATAAATGGCATTGAAGTGTTTCTAAAATATATCCAAACCCTCAACTAACTCAAGTATGTTCTTATCAATTATCTCAAATCTTTGCTTAGTTGAACTTCCATAAACTTTATACAATTTGGTTGTTTAATGTTTTATTTTCAAACGAATATTTCCCTCCTCGGTGGCCGCGTGGTCTAACGCGTTAATCTCACAGTGGACTTGACTGCAGATGACGGGGTAATCGGGGTTCAAATCTCGGTCGGGTGTATTGGGGAATTTATACAAAGTCATTTCCCAATTTCCTTTCACGTAAATGTGGTTTTGAAGGTACTATTGAAAGTACTATTGAAAGTACTATTGAAGGTACTATTGAAAGTACTAGCCACTTTAACATTTTGTTCGAGCGTGCAACAATTATGATTAAAATTAGTGTTTGCATGAGATATAACAATGCAATTTACGGGCTTAGGTATCATTGATTATAAGTGATATTTCTAAATCCGGCCCTCCTGGCTTCCTTACTACCTCCTGTAAGATAACAGGGAGATATGTACCCCCTCCTTGTTACCTCCTGTAAGATAACAGGGAGATATGTACCCCCTCCTTGTTACCTCTTGTAAGATAACAGGGAGATATGTACCCCCTCCTTGTTACCTCCTGTAAGATAACAGGGAGATATGTACCCCCCCCCTTGTTACCTCCTGTAAGATAACAGGGAGATATGTACCCCCTCCTTGTTACCTCCTGTAAGATAACAGGGAGATATGTACCCCCTCCTTGTTACCTCCTGTAAGATAACAGGGAGATATGTACCCCCCCCCTTGTTACCTCCTGTAAGATAACAGGGAGATATGTACCCCCTCCTTGTTACCTCCTGTAAGATAACAGGGAGATATGTACCCCCCCCTTGTTACCTCCTGTAAGATAACAGGGAGATATGTACCCCCCCCCTTGTTACCTCCTGTAAGATAACAGGGAGATATGTACCCCCTCCTTGTTACCTCCTGTAAGATAACAGGGAGATATGTACCCCCTCCTTGTTACCTCCTGTAAGATAACAGGGAGATATGTACCCCCTCCTTGTTACCTCCTGTAAGATAACAGGGAGATATGTACCCCCCCCTTGTTACCTCCTGTAAGATAACAGGGAGATATGTACCCCCTCCTTGTTACCTCCTGTAAGATAACAGGGAGATATGTACCCCCTCCTTGTTACCTCCTGTAAGATAACAGGGAGATATGTACCCCCCCCCCTTGTTACCTCCTGTAAGATAACAGGGAGATATGTACCCCCTCCTTGTTACCTCCTGTAAGATAACAGGGAGATATGTACCCCCCCCCCTTGTTACCTCCTGTAAGATAACAGGGAGATATGTACCCCCCCCCCCTTGTTACCTCCTGTAAGATAACAGGGAGATATGTACCCCCTCCTTGTTACCTCCTGTAAGATAACAGGGAGATATGTACCCCCTCCTTGTTACCTCCTGTAAGATAACAGGGAGATATGTACCCCCCCCTTGTTACCTCCTGTAAGATAACAGGGAGATATGTACCCCCCCCTTGTTACCTCCTGTAAGATAACAGGGAGATATGTACCCCCCCTTGTTACCTCCTGTAAGATAACAGGGAGATATGTACCCCCCCCCTTGTTACCTCCTGTAAGATAACAGGGAGATATGTACCCCCCCCTTGTTACCTCCTGTAAGATAACAGGGAGATATGTACCCCCTCCTTGTTACCTCCTGTAAGATAACAGGGAGATATGTACCCCCTCCTTGTTACCTCCTGTAAGATAACAGGGAGATATGTACCCCCCCCCTTGTTACCTCCTGTAAGATAACAGGGAGATATGTACCCCCCCCCCCTTGTTACCTCCTGTAAGATAACAGGGAGATATGTACCCCCCCTTGTTACCTCCTGTAAGATAACAGGGAGATATGTACCCCCCCTTGTTACCTCCTGTAAGATAACAGGGAGATATGTACCCCCCCCCCCCCTTGTTACCTCCTGTAAGATAACAGGGAGATATGTACCCCCACCTTGTTACCTCCTGTAAGATAACAGGGAGATATGTACCCCCTCCTTGTTACCTCCTGTAAGATAACAGGGAGATATGTACTTCTCGTTATTTTGTTCAACTCACCGCCAGAGAAGTAAAAACCAAAGAAACCAGTCCCCCCCCCCCTCTCTTCCTCCTCTTGGTTCTAAACAATGCAATTAAGACAAGAATAATGGTAACTAAAATAACACACGTATTGTCCTCAACTTGTGACTTAGTTCACAACAATGTGGTCATTGTGCGATGCTACCTTCTTCGTTGTTGGCGAGATTTATTGGCGGGGGTCGCTCGGCTTAGGCGTCACTGTCTCAGAGGATTGGACGTACGATGACTCGGTGATCGGGGTTCAAATCTCGGTCAGGTATACTGAAGGAAGTATTTCATTAATGGTTTTATACTCTCTCTCTATCCACGCAAATGTGGATACACATCCTCTAAATTCAACCTTCCTAATCTTAACACATCAGCGTAGTTAGTGAATATTAGGGGGCCTTGTATATATTAGCCCGAACGGGTAGTAAGACGCGGTACCAAAAAATAAATAAAACATATCAGATAGTAAAATTGGTTTTTTAAATAATAATCTTCATTTATTGCTTTTTTTAAATAGTAATATTTTCTGCAATACTTGGTAAACATTCGTAACAATAAAAATATGATTTAATTAAGTAAAAGTAAAGTTGGAAAATGCACCTCTATTGAAACTGTTTGATTGAATTGTAGGACAAATAAAGCCGTTTTAGGTAAAGGCCCCACATTCTGTACCAGCTCAGTTGAAGCGATTGTTGGTATTTGTGCTTGAACGGTCAGTTTGAGTATTTACTAACTCCTAAGATGGCTACGCATCCCCCAAGGTGATCACCACTACATTTATATCACGAGAAACATGGATTTGTAAAAATAGTCTAGTAGTGTTTATTTTTCAACTGCAATAATACATTCTCGTGTGGAGTACAACAATACTAGCTTAGTTTGTGGCAGTGTTGCCAACTGTACGCGCTGGATACTACTGTTGATAGAATTTCACCGCCTGTGCAATACAATTCTAGTATATTTTCTCATCAATATGTCAGAAAGTAGTATCTTACCGGTCAAAATACAATCCATTTCAGGTCCATATACTATCTATCTATAGAGACTATATAGTTGGCAACACTGGTCCATGGTAAGATCAGAAAGTACTAATGTACTGTTGTCCAGGGAACGCCCGAACGTACTAATAATAGTACACATCCTTTCTGTGGAGGCTCTTCCCATGTCAACTAAGACCTCCTGACTTTTGGGGTAATTCCGCTTTCAGCAAGTATATATTTGGTACCAGCCGGTAATCGATCCCGGAGAGCCTAGACCCGTGTCCGGGTGTATTTACCACTACACTACGGGGCCGGTTTACTGCGATAGCAAACAATTGTTTTCTAATATATTTGAAGTATTTTGTATATTGGTTGGGATTTTTTTTATGCGTTGTTCTCCACTCATTTTTGAGATTTGCGCATAATTTAAGACCCTTCTCAAATTTTCAACATTAAAACACGTTTAAAAAGAAAAGGGTGCGAATAAATACAGTGGGTATTTATCTGGGTGAAGTTACAGTGTAGTTCCTCATCTTTAGGAAATATTGTGGGGTTTATCCCGACAAACAATCCCTGGTAGCGCTCAAGTTTGTATTCCAAGAAGTGGACGGTAGACGTAGTAGCTTCTAGTTGGTTTGAAGATCAACGCTTCCTGGAATAATAATTATTACCAAGCGGAAGAACTAGTTTCCCAAAATAAAAATGAATGTTCCTGTGCGCACGTGGTGATGGTGGGTCTAGTCAACAGCTGAAGCGCGCTTGCGCAGCACTGAGGTCTGGGTGACACGTGCGCCATGTTATCATCTTTATGTAGCCATTGGCGGCGGAATATTATTTGTGAAGGGGGGAGGGGGTATTAACCGAAATAGGGATTAAAAATAATGTTTGGGTGCCTCTAGAATCATTTGTAATTTTGATGCCTTTGGAAGATATTTGGTGTTTGATTCGTATCATATTCGAGAATATAAAAGGGGAGTGAAATAAAACGACAAAAGGGGTGAATTTATTCCAAGGAAGATACATTCTTCACATCAGGGGGGAGTGGAAGTGGGTGGGGGAGCAATGCCCCCCTGAAGCCCTTGGTTTTCCCACCACTGTATTTAGAAAAACTAACAGTTAAAATAACAATGATGTTTTGGACAAGCAAACCCTCAGAATATTCCTGGATGGGTCAATTGCCCTTTGTTTGGTAGACATGCTCGGAGGTAGACATGCTCGGAGGTAGACATCCTTGAAGGTAGACATGCTCGAAGGTAGACATACTCGGAGGTAGACATGCTCGGAGGTAGACATGCTTGGAGGTAGACATGCTTGAAGGTAGACATACTTGGAGGTAGACATGCTTGGAGGTAGACATACTCGGAGGTAGACATGCTTGAAGGTAGACATGCTTGGAGGTAGACATGCTCGGAGGTAGACATGCTTGGAGGTAGACATGTTCGGAGGTAGATATCCTCGGAGGTAGACATGCTCGGAGGTAGACCTGGTCAGAGGTAGACATGCTTGAAGGTAGACATACTCGGAGGTAGACATGCTTGGAGACAGACATGCTCGGAGGTAGACATGCTTGGAGGTAGACATGTTCGGAGGTAGATATTCTCGGAGGTAGACATGCTCGAAGGTAGATATACTCGGAGGCAGACATGTTCGGAGGTAGACATGCTCGATGTTAGACATGCTTGGAGGCAGACATGCTCGAAGGTAGACATGCTTGGAGACAGACATGCTCGGAGGTAGACCTGGTCGGAGGCAGACATGTTCGGAGGCAGACATGCTCGGAGGTAGACCTGGTCGGAGGCAGACATGCCGGAGGTAGTAATGTTCGAAGTTAGACATGCTTGGAGGCAGACATGTTCGGATGTAGACATGCTTGGAGGTAGACATGTTCGGAGGCAGACATGCTCGGAGTTAGACATGCTCGGAGGTAGACATGCTCGAAGTTATACATGTTCGGAGGTAGACATGCTCGTAGGTAGGGACATTATGAATGCTATGTTACCTCCTCTTGAAGTGTGTGCTGACTCATCTCTTGAAGCTGTTGAAGCTCTGCTCCCGGTACTCTGGGATCATGGTCGTAGCATGTATTAGTTTAGTGTTAGGGGGTTGAATCATATGTTCATGAAGTTAAACCCTAAGAAATCATTTCATTGTCTCCTCTCGCCAAAGTAATTTTAGAAAATTGAAGCTATTTGTAGTAGTAATCGTTCGAAAAGAAAATTGAAAATTAAACTCTTTTAAAAACTATTTAGAATTTATGATACCCTTACATTTTTTTTTGTAATTTGGATACTTCTAGTGGCTATTTGGAGTAGTCGCTTGAAAATTTTTGAAAATTGAATGCCAATAGAAGCTATTTTAAGAAGTACTTACAAATTTAACAAAAAAAAAAATGTTACTAGAAGCTATATGAAGTGGTTTTCCACCAGCAAATTTTGAAAATTGGATACTTACCCTTATAATCTATTTGGAATGGTCCTCGCCTGAAATTAAAAAAAAAAAAAAAGTATCCCATGCATTAAGAGGTTATTTAGAGTTGTCTTTTCCTGGAAAAAGTTTGAAAAATGAATGCGTCTATAAGTTATTTAAAGGCCATCTTTAAGTTCCATATTAAAAACTTGGGTACATTTGGAGGTTGGTTCCCCTGGCTAAACCTCCCCCTCCCTGCGTCCACGATGTTATGCAATTTATATTCTAGAACTCAAGCTAGTGATAGAATCAAGGGATCCCCTCACTCAAACTATCCCTTTTATTGAATATCACAATAATCAAGTTACTATCCTGGACATATCTAAAATCCGAACAACAGACCAGTTTTCCAAAGACATGGCGGGGCAAACATTTCGGCTCGCTGTCAGCCTCTGTTCTTGTAAAGCCCGTCCAGACTAAAACAAAACAACATGTTCACGACAAGTGTGGACAGAACATTGTAACAAAATATGTTCGTTGCTCTGTTGGGCACCAATCCACCAGTTGTCGGTTTTTGCACGTACCTTCAATGATCCTGTTCAAATCTGGACATTCGGACACAGCGCATAGAACAACGAACATGTTCGTGGAAATATTAATGTTCGTTACTCTGTTCTAGTCTGGAAGTGGTTTTACTCTGTTCTTGTTACACTATTCTTTTTATACGGTTCTTGTTACTCGTTCTTGTTACACTATTCTTGTTACATTATTCTTGTTACACTGTTCTTGTAATACTTTTCTTGTTACACTATTCTTGTCACTCTGTTCTTGTTACACCATTTACTAACAAATACATTCACTTAGGACCAGTGGCGGCTCGTAGCTAAAATTAGTGGGGATGCTGCTCCAGAAAATGTTTAGCCTTTGTTTTAAAATTGTGTAAAAGGAAAAAAAATCTATAAAAAGAAAATTTATTCCGGAACCTGATAAAATCTTAACAAAAAAGACCTTTTTACTTACTTTAACTTCAATTGTTACAGTTCAAGCTTGATATATTCATTTAAAAATTAAATCCATTCTTCTTGTTTTAATTTGCGCAAAATTTAAATAATTTTCTGCTTGATCTCTAGATGACAATTGAGGAATTTTTTCTCCATTGAAAGTACTGCAAGTGCATTTAGTCTTTCTGTTAAATAAAAAAACAGAAAAAAATTAATCAAATAGAATAGCTGGAAGCAGAATAATAATCTAATCCTAGACTCTTTTCACTTTATCACATTCAAGAATATGGTACACGGTTTTTAAGCACAACACACGCTGAGTAAAAAAAAAACTTCCTTCCACCATCACGCCAGAGCCGGCACTGCGAGAGCAACAGTGCTCTCTCTCTATCTGGCAGTCCCACCTTCCTCCCCACCCCATCCTATGTGCGCATGCGCACAACAGTCAAACGCCACGTTGCTGACACTGTGAAGCGCACAGTTCCATACAAAGATTTTTGTATCTTTTTCATAAACTGGGGGATGGCTACTGAAGTACTGACGTTAAGCTTAAGGAATATATATTATACTACAAAAATAAAGAAAGAATAAAAGAAAAAAGGATTAATTATATTAAATGTTATCAATAATATCAAGTGCCGTTCCGCAGTGCCTATACACGAGCCGCCACTGCTAAGGAATGTACAGTAGCCCCATGACTTCTTTGGTGCTGACTGACAGCTGACAGATGACAGCTTTGTAAAGTTACCAAACCAAATTATGTATCCCTACGCCAAACCATATGATCTGCGAAAACATGTGTTTAGCAGCTGTCACTTCTGACTAAATGTTGACTGTCAGAAGTCAGCTGTGAGCTGTCAGTCAGCACCAAAGAAGTCATGGGGCTACTGTAGCATTCATAATTATATTTGAAATAAGAACGCTGCAGGAAGGTTTAACAGTTACAAAAGTTAGTCAAACTACTTGTTCTTAAAATTATGTAAAATAATTTATATTCATTGTCCTCTAGGATCATTTTATTAATAAATCAAATATGCATTTAATAAAAAGGATAGTTTAAACATTCCGTGCCATCTCATTTTATCGGTTGAGAACATTTTGACCATAAATTCAAACCGAACCTTCTTTTAAATTCCATAAAAAAACAACTGTGTCTTGTTTCAATCAAAGTAATGAACATGTTTTTCATAAACCCGAGCAAATATTAATGGTCGCATTCTCGACTCGGTATAAACATTAATGAGGAAACCAAACAGTCCCAAACTGTGTACATTCTTTTAAATAAATAATCGTCGAGTGATGTGCCAAATGTTGGAGTGAGAGACCGCCAATTAGTTTGCGACACAAACCAACCAACAGCTGCTCTTGTTATGTTGTATACTGGTGTATCAAAGGCGACTGTATTCTCGTCCACTGGCAGTATCGCTGGTTCAGTCCACACAAGATTTGAACAGAAATTATTATAATCAATCATAACTGCGTCATCATGCAAACAATATCTTTATAACATTAGGAAATGGAAAGCTCATTGCCGCACTTACGAATGTCCACCATTTATCCCTATCTTGAGCTAGTTCTATCCAGTCCACCTCATTACACCCTATCCCTATCTTGAGCTAGTTCTATCCAGTCCACCTCATTACACCCTATCCTTATCTTGAGCTAGTTCTATCCAGTCCACCTCATTGCACCCTATCTATATCTTGAGCTAGTTCTATCCAGTCCACCTCATTACACCCTATCCCTATCTTGAGCTAGTTTACCAGGCAGTATCCTGAACAAGGTTCTAGTTTCTTCCAAGTGGACCGCATGTCCTCCCCGCTGTAATCTACGAGAGTTGATTACCCTAACAATGTCTGGTAATGTGTACAGGGCATGTAGATAATCATTATGTTAACTCCTCCACTCCCCATTATCTTCATTCATTTTTGGAGCAAATATCTTCCTAAACACCTTGTTTTCGAGCACCCTAGATCTGTTCTCGTCATGTACGGTAAGAGAGCACGTTTCTCACCTAAAGAGAAGTTACCTGTGAGACTATTGTTGTGTATATTGTCAGTTGTACAGTCAACAGGCGCGCATTCCCCGACTACTCTTCTTATAGTCTCCACACTAGTACAGTCTGCTAATTAATATTATGACTACAAGGAGTAAGTGCATATTGTGATAGGATATTTTTACTTTGAAA
The DNA here is from genome assembly GCA_039000515.1 of Timema cristinae. Taxonomy (NCBI): domain Eukaryota; kingdom Metazoa; phylum Arthropoda; class Insecta; order Phasmatodea; family Timematidae; genus Timema; species Timema cristinae. The sequence continues at coordinate 126,177,343 of JBCFYV010000012.1, read as the reverse complement.
GAAAAACCCGGTTTGCTCCTTTTCTTGCAAGATTAATAGAACAACATCATTATTTAAAATAATAAATAGTACAGTGCACCTCACAGACTTTCTACGTTTGGCCGAAAAATGGAGACATTTACTCAAAACTCGTAAGAAACATGAAAAGAAATTGTAAACACTGTTACATTATTGTTCCCTTCCTTCACCTCTGACAAGACATCTTGTGAATGTGGGGAATGCCAGGCCTCCACCGTGGTTCGGATTCCACGTTAAACTGTAGGTCCTCCATTTCATCTCACAATCACCCTACCATTACACATTAGCGTAAGTGCGTATAACCCGAACGGGTAGTAAGACGCGGTGCAAATAATAATAATAATAATAATAATAATAATAATAACACATTCCTACAACTTTGAAATGGTTAAGTTATTTAATATCTCAAAGAGTTGTGGAGATATTGTCAACATTGGAGATATCTCCTGATGTAAAGTAGTCTCTAAGTCATTTTCACTCGAAAACGAGGTGCACCATTTTGTTTGTATTACTAAACAGTGCCTAAATAACAATTTCAATCAAATTCCTTACATTAAACATCGGTTCTTTTCTCTTTTCACCCTCAATTTTAGGGTTGGATATATTACTCCACACATTAGCCCGACCGGAAAAACTGTTTCGACTCTGGAGAGTTGTAGACCCGCAGATGACGTCACGATAACCACATTTTTGGGCTCAGAGAATCATGATCAAAACTTAAATTATATTTTATGATCATCACAATACTTCCTCTCTCCTAGTGGCCTTGAGAAATTAAAATATTAACACGCCACATTATCACTATATTAATTTAAAGATATTATTACATCCTGGTTCCTCCCCGAGATGTTTTTAAAAGTGATCTGATCTCTAAAAGAAGGCGAGTGTCTTCTAGTGAAAGACACGTGATATGACGCTGTGCCCAATTCGATACGAGTGTCGCGAATCTAACACACTCAACGGAGCTATCTAGAACTTCATTGTCCGTCCTCCACACCTCTAGGCTATTGCATCGCTTTTGGAGCAAACACATTGATTTACCATCACATGATTCACATCGCCTTTATTCCATCACTCCTCTACTGTATACAGAGTGAGACATTTAAGTTGCCACACCTGAATATCTCAAAAACAAAGCCTTTTAGAAAAAAAAATAGTACAAAATTAATTGGTTTTTGAGGGGTGAGAATTTCACTGAAAAAATAAATTTATTTATTTTAGATTTGGAGGATGTTTTCAAAGCTATTTCAAGGTCAACTTGTTTGTTTTTTTAAAGAAAACCTTTACTTTCTCTAGCTGCCTTATTCTACCCACAAGTGCAAACAAATATTGTTTGAATTATTTTTTACTTGTTTTCAAACTCCCAAGATATTTAACAAAACTCAAGGACTCTTTGGCCATTATAGAATTTTTAACTCAAAAACCATCAACTTTATAATAAAAGGTGCAAAGGTAATCAATCATGTTTTATTTAATCTATTAAAGCTTGGAGAGTTATTTTATAATTCTCTATAAACTTTTTTGTTTCAACAAAGAAGTTTTTTTACTGCAACCAAAAAGTTGATTAAAATATTCTGAAATAATTCTTCATGCTTTATTAGATTAAAATAAACATTTGTTTATTTCTGCCTGTTTTATTTAAAGGTTTTTTAAGCACCGTATCTTACTACCTTTCGGTTTGTACGCTTATTTAAAATTGATTTCTGAGTTGAATTTTTTTTTTAAGATAGAATTTTTTTTTTTTAATTTGTTTGAATATATTGGAAAATTGAAGCGGGACAAAGAAAATGTTTCAGGCAAAAGTAGCTTGTTTTTTATAAGTAGAATAAGGATCCGAAAAACGAATATAGGCATCCATTCAAAAGACAAAGGTGACCTTGAAAATGTCAACCAAAAACAAAGTAAAATTTTGTATTTTCTTTCTCCCAGAGAGACAAACAACTTTTGTCTGATATATATTTTTTCTTAGATGCTCTGGCTTTTAAATATTCAGATATGCCAACTTAAATGCTTCAGCCTGTATATTTCCCACTCAGACTAATAAGATTTTATAACCTTACTATTTGTCAAACATTTGTGTATTTCCTTTAATCCACCTTCCTGAGCGATTGTTTATTTGTATAGTTAAGATTTTAAATATATAGCATCAAATAGTTAGTATGCATCTTAATAGGCGATATCATTCGAATCGATCTTTTATTTTAAATTATAGATCGATTACTCGATGCATCGGTACCTACCATTGAGCTCTGATCAGTACTAGCAAAATCTGAGCAAGTTAATCGATTAACAATTATTAGCAACCGTTCGTGTATTCTCTGACCCTTTCATTCTTTTTGGATGTGCAGCACAGTTGGGGAAATGGAGTGGAAAGGGGGTGGGAGAAAAGTCACGTGATTGTAAAGCAATGTATTTACTCCAAAATAGGGATGAGAAAAACTGCTACTTTAGTGGAGCAGGACCAATCTGGACCTGATCCTTTTACCTGCTCTTTTTTGTCACAGTTACTATATTCGTACCTACTCTCAGTTTTTTTTTTTTTTTTTAGCACTGCGTCCACTGCCCGTTCGATTATATGCATTTATGATAATTACGCCAATGTGTTAGGGATTAAGATGGCTGATTATAGAGGAAGTGCACCCACATTTGTTTGGAATGATAGTTGAAAACGTTTAGGAAAAATCACCCTCAGTACACCCAACTGGAATCGAACCTTAATCTCCCTGTCATCGGCAGTCCAGTCTAGCGTGAGGGTGAAGCCAGAGAGAGACCAGAGGTTGGCAACCATTTTGATATCACAGGCCATATGGGCTTTAAAAATATATTTGGCCAGTTTGAAAAAAAGTAAAACAAAGAAAGTAGAGCAAAAAAAAGGTTCAATTTTACATTTCCCATGTAGTAATTAGTTAATAAGTCCATGTTTTGAACAATTTTTTTTTTTTTTTGCTAAATATTTTGTGGGCTAGATAAAATCAGTCAGTGGACCGTAGGCTGTTGGTCCTTGCCTTAAAATAATTTTATCACCAAGAGGATCCCATCACTGTTAATCATCAACGTAACAATTTATCGTGAGAATACATCACATAGTGTGTTTGTATTGTGGAAATATTATTTTGTACTACGAAAGCTTTCCCCTTCAAAACTCATTTGTGACTCTCCAAACCAAATCTAAGCTAGGCCTATATAATAGATAAGTAAGGTTGCGTCGGACCTGATCTCAGCGCTGTGACAAGAACACAAAGCATCCACTTCCTTTCTACTGTACGACTGCTCCAAAATATCTACGGAGCATAAAGGAACAAGGTTGCTCCGGACCTGTTCCAGCACTGTCTGTGTGAAAGAGAGAGACAAGGAGCAAAGGTTCCTCTGGACCTGTTACAGTGCTGTCTGTGACAGACATGAGGAGCAAGGTAAGGTTACTTTGGACCTGTTCCAGCGCAGCCTCTGACAGATAGATGAGGAACAATTTCACACCGGACCTGTTACAGCACGTATTTGATCCGTGGACCAGTGACAATAAGGAACAGCTCCTTTCATCTGTCAGGAACAGGTTGGGAATGTGACATCAGAGGAGCAGGTTGTGATTTCACAACCCATCCCTACTCCAAAAGCAATGTAATAGACGAGAGGTGGAGGAGAGGCAATGTATTTGCGGTCCCTAATTCTAGATAGCTCCATTGAGTGTGTTAGATTCGCGCTATCAAACAAGCGACAGGGCGTAACGAATTGGGCACAGCGTCAACTGTTTATATATGTCACGTGTCTCTCACTAGAAGACATTCACCTTCTTTTAGAGATTAGCTCACTTTTAAAAACTGTATACAACCCACATCAAATAGCACAAACATTGGTGGTCCAAACACGCCCCATTTACTTTTACAGTAAATCCTTCTCTTAGCCATATCCACTAGGCCACCCCTTTTATTTCTGTTTAACTCTCTTGAAATAATTTTGGCAAGTTGTTGCTTCAAGTGATCCGGCTCTTGAATAAAAACGTACACAAGTTGATGGCTCAGTGCCAGTAAGACGAAAGGAATATACGGTTGGAATAGAATGTTTTACTTTTGAGTCAAATTTTTAAACACAACAAGTTATGTAAGTGTTTACATTAAGAGTTTAAAATAAATTAACATTAGTGCATATCTGGGGACTACATTGCACGTGATTGTTAATCTATTGTAATCTATTACAAGTGTGAAACATGGTAAGCTAAACAGAAATATCCCACCACAATACTAACAAGAATGCTACTTAATGAAGTGGCGGCTCTTGTCTTTGTAAGAAGGTGGGGAATACGGTTGTGGAGGGGGACGTCAAATTGTTTGGTGGTTAAAACCAAGCGCTCTGGCATGGTTTCAAACATTTTCGTATTTATCATTAATAAATTATTTCTTCAACTAGAGATTGAAACAGACTCGATTACCATTTTGTTAAAACAAACCGTTTCAAAAATGTACGAAAGTTAACCTCACGGCTAATAGGGTTATTAACTTAAGAACACTTGTAACCTTCTAAGGTGGCCTTCTGTGGATCACACAATCATTAAATTAACGATATTATTTTGAATATTGTCCATAATTTCATTCTAACGATACTCACAATTTTGTACAGAATCGACACCACAGAGGGCCAATTTTAATAGAATGCACATGCACTCAAGAATCAGTATGGATAATCGATATCATGTCTGCCTCCTACTCTAAGAGTTCTAAGTTTGACACCCTCCAGTGCCAAAGGCTTGATGAAGGTATTCGTTAATCATTTCTCTACTAGAATGTTAGCAACAAACTTAATTTACAGCCTGGCTGATAGAGCGCGTTTGCGTTCGCCTATGTAGTTCAAATATATTCACTAGATGCCTCGTTTAATTAGTACACGCGCCATTTGCTAGGGAAGAGATGTTTTGCGGAAGTCGTTATAAACCGTTGTATTTTTCTTATGAATAAAGCTGAATTCACACGTACGCTGAAATTTGAAAGTAGTACAGTGAGTCCGCACCTCTTTTTTGGTGCAAATGTTCACACACTCTCGGAAAGTTGAAACTCTCTGTATACCCATAATGCATTCTAACATCAAACACAAAAACGTTAATATTACAATCAGTGCAAGTTACTATATTGAAAATAAAATGAGATGTTTTACCTACTGCCTGGGTTTAATTTTGTCATCGATAAACCCAATGGCTTCCAATAAACTGTCATTTTTAAATCACTACTTTTGATATATGCCATCGTTAGGATGTCCTATGTTTATAAATAACGCATGTCTGAAAGTTTGCGCATACGCTGATTGGGTCATCTTGATGGGGTTTCTGTAGAAGAGCGGCAAAAGTTGAAATTATAATATCTACTTGAGCAGTGCGGGCTACGATGGCCACGCGTACGTTTTGTGCTTGGATCAGAGCTTTCACGTGACTAAATATCAGCACTGCTATTGTTTTACAATCAACGTGTGAATCCACACTCCACAGTAATTGTGCACGCTACGCTATGCACATAGAAAAGGGATAAGTATATATACGCCACTCTAATAGTGGCAAGTAGAACCACATCACTAGCACTCGCAGCGTTAGTGCCATGAACTAAAAGATTCGAAGCGGGACGTTACACTTCGAACACAACACATTTTTTAAAAATTGCGGAATGCTAATTTATCAAATTTTATTATATTAAATTCAATCAAATGTAACTAAATTAATTATTTTATAAATAAACCACGTTATAAAATGGAAAATTTAGCTAAACCCCTTCTTTAAAATAAACGACAAATTGCTAACAAAACAGTAATGGCGAGTTTTACATAGGCTTTACACTTTTTTTTAATAGATTTCACGTCCACGCATGCGCATTCCTCTGTGACGTCATTGCAAGCTGCTCCTAGCGATAGTGTTCCAAACTAGTTTTCGAGATCGGCTAGTCGCTAGTCCTGTTTTTACGCCAATAATAAGAATGCCCACACCATTGCTATACATTTTGCGAAAAACTATATCTGTTGGCAATATCAGGCGGGAACTTGACAATAGTAGTGGTAGCACTGAACTACACACTAAGTATAAAAACACTTTGTTTACTATGTGGTGTTCAAATTTGGAGTATTTATTAGCATTTTTATTATTGACGACCAATAACCATCTATATACTCAAATTCCATGGGTAGAATTTTAAATATCTGTTCAAGAAGCTAGCCCATGGATATTATTCTAAATTTATTTATATAACTTTGATCATGCCCACAGTAATACTTTATGATGTCTCTCTTTCAATGTGTAAACCTCTTTTGCAGTCAGAAAATGGAGAAACCTTTTCGAAGAAAAATCTAGCACTGCATGGTGTAAATTGTTTGCTCGATTATTTTTCCGTGAATTCAAAACTAGAGTTTGTATCTGTGGTAAGTATAAACTAAATATTTCTTTTAAGTTAATTGAATGCATGAGGAATTTTATGTTTTAAAAGTCGACACTTTTTTCCTGGGGGGAAAAAATTCTGAAACTCTTATTGACTTTATTTAATTGACAGAATTTGCAAAATTAAAATTGTCAAATATTATTAGGTTGCTCTAATATTTATAAAATTTAATGAATTAGGCATTAAAATGATATTGTATGTGTCTATAGCATATATAGCCTATATGTACAGTAGGTTGCACATATTCTTCTTATTCAGAGTTGTGGACATCCCCAGAACTAGTTTTTGTTGAAGTTTGAGGGGATTCACACAAATTGGTACAATAGTGCCCCTGCCAGCTGTTATGGAAAATATCTCTACAATAACAAATAACGTTCATTGCAGTTATATAACCATGGTGTCCAGCGACCTGGAAAACAGGGAAAAGTCAGGGAATGTTTACATTTTGTGTATAAAAAGCCCCATATTTTGATTCACAATAGTAAAAATAACACTTTTCTTCCAGTTAGTCCCAACCTGGAATCACTTTCACACCATTGTCCCTGTTGAATATCACTTCTCAAGGTCAACAAGTGAGTTCTTTGTCTTTCCACCTTTTCTGTCAAAGTTGATTAGACCTGCATTTTAAATAGAAGGAACTAAGAATGGCTTGATACCATTTTTCTGAAATCTATGTTTAATTTAAAATAGTCCATTTCCCCGGAGACAGAAATCGTTTAATATTCTTATTTAGCGACGAAATTTCAGAATGTGTATCTAGGAAAAAAAACACTATAATAATCTGTGATCTTAAAAAATGGTTTTCATAATATACGTAATATTGATATATAGTGGACTGGAAAGCCTGGAAAAGTCGGGGAATTTAAAAATATAGTTTGGCTGGATAACTATAACCTAGTAGTATTTTAAATCATTGTGTTTATTATTTTATATTTCTATATTGTAAATTATTAGGTACTGAAGAAAAATAACAAAACCGGGTCAATGGTTTGAAAGTGGTTCCAGGTTGGGACTAACTGGAAGACTCCCTCTTATTTAACTAAATATTCTCACCTTCCTGAAAATATTGTTTGACCCTTTTTATTGTTGTTAGTGCGATAATGCCGAGTGAGTTCTCTGGAAACATGAGTATAGTTACTATGTGCATCTATTCTCCCCTCGTTTTATAATGTATGACCTTGTAAGCCTGCCTTGGTCCTGGAGGATGGAAAGGGGGCTATAGTGTGTACCCCCTCGCATACCTCCATCGTTTTACATACTCCAGATCACTTGAACATGAACAAGTTTCATTTTCAAAACACAAGGCCAAGATTCAAACCCTGACCTCCCTGTCACTGGCAAATCAGACTAAATAGGCTTAAAATTAAGTCCTTATTCTTACTGTTCATAGCCATAATTTTAGTTTCAAACATACTTTTTTTAATGACTATTGACTAAACTATAATTGATTTATATCAAAACACTGACAATGTTATTCACAGCTAACAGATCAAAAGAAAATTTACAAACATTTCTTAAATGTTTTTGATTCCATTTTTTTAGATTGCATTTTCGTCTTTATATGAGATAATATCACCCTTCACGCGTGACTTTGAGAGCATAAAACAGAAGCTTCAACAGTTGGAGGAATATGACAAGACCTCGATTGAAACAGCCTTGCATGGCGTCAACCGTCTGGTTCTTGGCGAGTGGGGCAGTGCGACGCCATGTCAGGTAACACTGCTGAGATGGTATGAACATGTAATGAGGATGGGAAAGGGAAAGACTGCAAGAAATAGAGGGGTTGATAAGATAACATTAAGTGTGTGAGTGAGAGAGAGAATGCTGGAAGTAAAAATAAAAATGTAGTCATTTTAGTAAAGTAACCTGGCCAAATGCTGAAAGCGGTTGTGCATAACTCACTTATTTTCAACGTTTAGAGCCCACAATCTGTTGTTAGGCTACTTGTAATTAATATATTCTCCTTATCATTAATTATTCCCGATAAGAACAAAAACAAACCATATTTATTCCAGGTGATACTTGTGACTGATGGTCACATAGATTTTGGGCCATTGTCCCTGAAGGAATCCCTGAGTAACGTACCTCATCATGACGGCAACAGTCAGTTCCCTCTCCCGTTTCTGTTTCCCGGCAAGCTGAGCGTGATGTGTCTCGCCACACCTCAAGAGCCCAGTCTTCACCAGGTATGTATGTAAACAGTTGCGCACCACAAGGCTGAGTGTGATGTGTCTCGCCACACCTCAAGAGCCCAGTCTTCACCAGGTATGTGTGTAAACAGTTGCGCACCACAAGGCTGAGCGTGATGTGTCTTGCCACACCTCAAGAGCCCAGTCTTCACCAGGTATGTGTGTAAACAGTTGCGCACCACAAGGCTGAGCGTGATGTGTCTTGCCACACCTCAAGAGCCCAGTTCCTTCAAGTGTTTCGTCCAAAGAAAGTTGATTTTCTACCATGGAGTCGTGTAGGGCATCAAAGCGCTCCATTTGATTGCTAATTAAACACGTTTCCCAAAAAAATTTTTTATGAACGACTCAAAACAGTCTTGCACAGTAAAAATGTTAATATTTGACCCCTGAAAAGAGAGGTTTAAACTGTTCATTTTTGAGAAACTGTCTGACAAATAGTCCAAAACATGAATCCACATTTGCTCTTGCATGCACTGTGCTTTTTGAAAGCGATGGTTGGTAAGAAAAATGAAAACTTTGTGTTTAAGTTCAAACAATCTTGTAAGAGTTCTTCCTCGAGATAAACAGTTGTACAGGCTTCCCATTTCCTCGCAAAGTGCTGAAAAAATCCGCCATTACAGAAAGATGTTGGTGAACCCCTTGGGGTTTGTGAACCGCTGGTATAGGCTAATGTATCAAACAATAACTAAAACCTAATTAACATAAAAGCTTACCAATCATTTACTCGGTGTGTTTTGTTCAGGTTCTACCTCTTTACCGCCGGCTGGTGGAAATGGCCGGGGCTAACGGAGGTGTGTTCACTCCAGAAGGTTCTCTTACGCTCAAGAGTGTTCAGGCGATGTTCCAGAAGATGGCGGAGACCAACTTTGCTCCCTTTGTTGGCACCCTCAAGTGCGGCAATCTGGAGTCGCGCGTCGTCCTTTCTCCGGCCCCGCAAGTAAGCTGCCATGTTTGGGAATACAATGGTAAGGTTCGGCCCCAAAGTTCACGTGACGACAGGAAGAGAGGGTAGTTTGTTGCGTGGACCTGATGTGAGTTGGATCTCTAAATGATAAGTAGACATTCATGAGAGAATAGAAGGGCAAAACCTCAAAGCTCACAACCAAAACATATCTCATCGGAAGAAAGTAGAACACTTGGAGTTACTAACATTGTTTTCATCCGTTCACCAAATCACTCAAAGTGAAATATGTGCTATTATGTATTAATTAATTGCAAATGTTTATCTTAGCTCTTATTTTTCTTTTGTTAGGGGATTTGAGGGAAAACTTTAGAGTTATAGATCACCATGATAAAGAGTGAGGGTGAAATGGTATGGAAAAGAAAAGAATCCCAAGGAGAATGATGGACGAAGGTCGCAAGGGAGACCAAGGAAGAGATGGGAGGAGCAGATAACAGCAAGTGTGTGAGTGAGAGGAGAAGAATGGTGGTGGAAGAGCTCGACTAAACATGCCCCGGCCACCGGCTGGAAACATAGGATAATGATGACTTATAAAATAATTAAGTCTTGTTTTGTCTGTTGCTGTTATTTAGTTGACTCTCTCTCTCTTACAAGCGAGTATTTCGGGATGGATTTCTGTCACTTTAACTAGCCCTACTCTGTGCATTTTCCAGACTTACTATAAAGAAACAGACTTTGAAATTGTCAAGAGAGCAATGTCCAGTACTATCGAAGTGTGCGGCTTCATGGATGTTGCGGATGTTGGAAGTCCGATGGCGATATCTCGACATTTGGTTCTCCCGCATACTACGACCAAGGTTGAAGGTATTTTACAAGACATTTCACTCATTTTGTGGCATCGTACTACCCTTTAAGTCTATAGCTGATGGGTTAGGTTAGGAAGGTTGAATTTAGAGGAAGTGCACCCAGAGACGGCCCCCTATACAACGCAAGTCAAATCTTCTCCGATGACAGCGACAGAGCCATGGGAGAGGGGACTATGTAAGGGTAGAAAGCCAGTGTGGTGGTGGTGAAGAGCAGATACAAATTATCATTTCTATTTTCCCGATGTATTTTTTTCTAACCTGAGAACAGGGCCAGGGGCAGTTGCCTCGTTAACCGTCGTGAGTATACCTACATTTGCATGGAAGAAGAGTGGAGTGGAAAACCATTTAGGAATATACACCCGACTGGGGTTTGAACCCCAATCTCGGCAGTCCAAGACCATTCGACCATCATCATCCAAGACTCCACATATTTAATTAACTAAAGGGGCCAGGATGAGGAAATGTTACTAATATCCATCCTTGGGACTTCACAGGTTTTTCACTATAATAAGCTGTCATCAAAGTCACACTTATAGATATCCGATAGAATGAAACTCAGATTGGTGAATTGGGCGGTAACGATAGAGTTTATCCCCAGTGGCAGCAGTGTAACGTGTGTTCATAGTAAAAGCCATATCGTGTTTGTTTTCATCCACCTGTCCTGTACCTTCTTACAAAACACCTCTAGAAGGGAAAAGTTTTGCAGCCACCCTGTGTTTGTTTGCCTTTCAGGGGATTCAAACTCTGTGAAAATGGAAGTGGACACAGAGGATGAGTCTGGGTTAGGGGAAGGAAACACCGCGTCCTTCTGCGTCTTGCTCCACGGGGCCCTCAAGGTGGAGAACATGGCAGGGCTCTGTCTCCTCGGAGAGAACTGGTTTGGCGTGGTGTACTCCTGGGCCGACGGCAAGAAGAAGTCCAACCTGATGTTGTCGGTGTTGGAGCCGGGGTCGAACCCGGTCCCCTGGTTGGGGGACCTCAACAACCTCGGGTCGACCAAGTCGGACACGGAGCCCACACCGACATTCCCTGTCCGACCCGTCGAGAAGAGAAGCTACTCGCAGAACTGTGTGGTGTGGATCCAGCAGGCGGGACTCCAGTCGGACATTCAGAAGATCTTGAGACACGCCCGCAAGCTGCCCGACAAGACACAGCATTTCTACAAGGTAACTACCACGGAGCGGATTGTTGGGCACCAGAATGGTCGCTCGGGAGGGGGAAACAACAACACAATAGATAACATAAAACTGATTTTACCACATACAGCCATTTCACATTGCTGTGGGTTTTTAGCACCTAGTCTTTCTACTCATTCAGGTTATATTTATGTTATACTCATCATCATCATCCAACATTTCCACCTCTGCAGGTCGTCTGACACATTCTCTTCTATTCCTGTCGATCTCTCAAACTCCTCTCTCAACCAAGCGTCTCCAGTCCTCTCCTTTAGTCTCCGTGTCCTTCTCTCCGTGGTCTTCTACCCTTCTCTTTGCTCTGTAAGACTCTCTGTCCTCTATTCTCGTCACATGACCTAACCACAGAAACTTTTTCTCTTCATTGTCTCTTCTAATGATATATTATCCTAATTATTTCGTCCCTCATCCTGTCTTGTTACATTCTCTCTGCCTCCCAGGAGCCTCATGATGTACTAATTACGCTAATATGCTAGCGGTTGGGAAGGTGGAATTTAAAGGAAGTGTATCTAAATTTGCATGGAGGGAGAGTGAAGAACCATTTAGTAAAAAACACCCTGAGTACACCGGACTGAGATAATGTTCTAGAGTTTCAGCTTTGAAATAAGTTATATATGTTTTTTACAATTTTAATAGCCTATTTCTATTTCACACGATTTCAAGAGACAATTTCAAATTTGCCATTTCCGAAGAAGTTTAACTTTTCTCCTGCCAGTGCTCTTATTGTCCTCCCCCAATTTACATTCCGTGGAAGGGTCTATTTTCAAACCTACTTCAAACAAGTATGCCACAACGTACATGTTCAAGAAACTGGACTCTCTCAGCAAAAAAATAAAATAAATTAATAAATGTAGAAAAATCATACTTTATGAAAAAGAGGTCAAAGCCGAAATAGGAGTGTTAGAGGGCTTATTCATTAAATAGGCAAAAACCAATACATTAGGCAATCGGAGGCAATATAAAATGACCATATGAACGTGAAACTCATACATATCTCAAATACCCGTTTTATAATCAAGGAAAATAGGCAAGATCTGGTCTTTGGTAATTGCCTGCTTTGGTGGTCAGACTATTTTAGTCAAAATTAAAACAACAAGGGCACATTTTTACAAATTTAATTTTGGCTCCATTCTTAATTAAAAAAAAAGTTTGTTTTAAAACTATTACAAAAAGAAACTTAAGATTGACAAATGCATGTCCGTAAGCCAAGAGTGGTCTGTTTTCTTTAAACACCCACCTGTATGTTACCAAACATTGCACATTTGTTTGGAATCTATTTCTGGTGAGTAATGAGTAAAATTTGGGTGCACCGACTTGACACAAATGATGACAAATTTCTTAATGATGAAATATTAAATGGCGTATCTCTAGCATAGGTTCATGTGTGTGTGGACCACAAGTTTGGTCTCCCAAGTGTAAGGTGTCGCTCTGTCAACAGACTGGTTGCGTATATCAGGGACACTTCCTCTAAATTCAACCTCCCTCATATGTACCCCACTAGTGTAGATATACTGATACCCAGGGCGGGTATTAAGCCGCAGTGTACGATAATAACTTACATTTTTCGATCAGTCATTTCCTCTTTTGAATTATTTTTCAGGAACTGAACCGGGTTCGAAGAGCAGCCATTTCCATTGGTTTCATTTCTTTGTTGGAAGGGCTAGCGGACATATTTGAGCGTGAGTGTACGCTACTCCCGGGGGCAGCCCACCCGACTGTGCTTTACAACTGACTCATGCCGCGGGTGTGCTCAGGAAACCGTACAGCAGAGACATTAACTTCAGTATTGCACCCCTCAGAACTAAGTTTGTGAGCGACGACTCTTAAGAAACATAACATTCGCTTTCAAGTAAATTTACCACGCCTAAAATTTCCATTAATATTCTTTTAGGTATGTAAATTATCCATCAGGATGAAAATCCACATAAATGAAGTAGCCAAACACAATATTGGCAAGCCCGAAGGTGACTGCAAGAAAGTAATGGCTGCCTCTTGAGGAAAATTGATCCCCTGACCTAGGGTTCATTTTATCAGGAGCGAGTGTGAAATGTACAACTTCCGAAAATAGGAAACCAAATAATACAAAAGGAAAATGTTATGGAATGATGGACACTAAGATAGGAACATGTAAAACTGTACTTTCTTCCAAATATAATGCACTTGCCTCATATAGAGAAGAGAGGTTTTCCTTATAGAGATATATTATATATTCACATCCAATGTCCTTTTCCTTATATTATACCTTTTACATGATCCTATCTGTGTGTTCTATTGGTCACAGTATGGCCATCCTAAATGCCAGACCAAACACATATTTTATTTAAATGTAGTTCCTTGAATGGGAACTGTTAATAGATATATTAAGAACATAAAAAACAAAACAATAGTGCTAGATACTTTATTTCCGGATGAAATAAAACCCACAAATAATAATGTTTGATACTTAATAAACATTGTGTATAATTTTACTAAAGTTTCTCATTAAAACCGACTTAGTTTACTACTATTCACAAATAAAAGTCCAAATTATAAATTAATAAATTCTAAAATGATGTTCATTTGAATGTCAGTAAAAAATATCTTGCCTGTTCCCCTCCTTGATTGGATTTTAAAAGCAATGTTTCATTTTGCCAGTATATTGTACAAATGAGTCCTAGATTTAAAGTAGGTAGGCGTCTGCTCATTCAACGATAACCAGAACACATGGGCCGCTCTTTCAACCTACTTCATTATGTATCCATAACCTTCCACACACTGCTTTTACTCTTGATTGACTTGGTGCTATCTTTAGGCTCAGTTTGTTATAGATCTCCTAGAAATTATTCACAGCATCTCTGTTGTATTTGTAGACTGGGTTTTGGATGATGTTTCTGCCCTAACATGTCAAAAAGACATCTGTACCATCTGTTATTAATTATTTCAATATAATCTTCAGTCCTAGTAGTTGTTACATATTATCCAAGAGTGTAATTAAAGGCTATACAAAGGTTTTATAAAGACTGTTTTTGGTAGTTCGGTAATAATCAATAAGCATTTGCTTTAACTCACAACTATTGTTAATAAAATATATTACATATTTTAACCACATTGTGGATTTGCAATGTTATATTTGCTTCTAGTTATTGAATTGAACAATATAAAATTCTAATCAATATTAGTGAAGCTTTGCACACCCCTACTGGCAAATGGTGTGTGCATTATACAGTTCTCTATCACAATTTAAGAACAATAGTATGAGAAATGACCTTGACTAGAGGTAGAGTTATAACCGAGTATTTGGTGGCCTTGTTTCATTGATGGACAGGAAAGTGATTCTCTACCAGCAGCTTAAAGAAACAGACGACTATAAAATATATATCCTCCAGTGATATTCTTCATTGTGTTAGTTTCAATGTCGATTCTTGCTTGATTCATTATAATGTTACATCGTCTTCTTATGATCAACCAAAGACATCTGTAAAACAAACTCAACATTCTAAAACTAGACAATTAAAACTAAACATTAATGATTGAGGCAAAGGGTGGAAGTAGAGGAGACAGCAGGGAGAGGTTTCTATAGGAGTGTAAGAGATCTGCTATGGAGAGTTGTTCTATAGGAGTGTAAGAGACCTGCTATGGAGAGTTGTTATATAGGAGTGTAAGAGACCTGCTATGGAGAGTTGTTATATAGGAGTGTAAGAGACCTGCTGTGGAGAGTTGTTCTATAGTTGTGTAAGAGACCTGCTATGGAGAGTTGTGTTCTATAGGTGTGTAAGAGACCTGCTATGGAGAGTTGTTATATAGGTGTGTAAGAGACCTGCTATGGAGAGTTGTTATATAGTTGTGTAAGAGACCTGCTATGGAGAGTTGTTCTATAGTTGTGTAAGAGACCTGCTATGGAGAGTTTGTTCTATAGGTGTGTAAGAGACCTGCTGTGGAGAGTTGTTATATAGTGTGTGTAAGAGACCTGCTATGGAGAGTTGTTATATAGTGTGTAAGAGACCTGCTGATGGAGAGTTGTTCTATAGGTGTGTAAGAGACCTGCTGTGGAGAGTTGTTCTATAGTTGTGTAAGAGACCTGCTATGGAGAGTTGTTCTATAGGTGTGTAAGAGACCTGCTATGGAGAGTTGTTCTATAGTTGTGTAAGAGACCTGCTATGGAGAGTTGTTATATAAGGTGTGTAAGAGACCTGCTGTGGAGAGTTGTTATATAGGTGTGTAAGAGACCTGCTGTGGAGAGTTGTTCTATAGGTGTGTAAGAGACCTGCTGTGGAGAGTTGTTATATAGTTGTGTAAGAGACCTGCTGTGGAGAGTTGTTCTATAAGGTGTGTAAGAGACCTGCTTGGAGAGTTGTTCTATAAGTGTGTAAGAGACCTGCTATGGAGAGTTGTTATATAGGTGTGTAAGAGACCTGCTGTGGAGAGTTGTTCTATAGGTGTGTAAGAGACCTGCTGTGGAGAGTTGTTCTATAGGTGTGTAAGAGACCTGCTATGGAGAGTTATTATACAGGTGTGTAAGAGACCTGCTATGGAGAGTTGTTATATAGTTGTGTAAGAGACCTGCTATGGAGAGTTATTATACAGGTGTGTAAGAGACCTGCTATGGAGAGTTGTTATATAGTTGTGTAAGAGACCTGCTATGGAGAGTTGTTATATAGTGTGTAAGAGACCTGCTGTGGAGAGTTGTTCTATAGGTGTGTAAGAGACCTGCTGTGGAGAGTTGTTCTATAGGTGTGTAAGAGACCTGCTATGGAGAGTTATTATACAGGTGTGTAAGAGACCTGCTATGGAGAGTTGTTATATAGTTGTGTAAGAGACCTGCTATGGAGAGTTGTTATATAGTTGTGTAAGAGACCTGCTATGGAGAGTTGTTCTATAGGTGTGTAAGAGACCTGCTATGGAGAGTTGTTCTATAGTTGTGTAAGAGACCTGCTGTGGAGAGTTGTTATATAGGTGTGTAAGAGACCTGCTGTGGAGAGTTGTTCTATAGGTGTGTAAGAGACCTGCTATGGAGAAGAGAAGTGTCCTTGAAGTGTAAGGATGTGTTGTACAGGGAATGTAAGAGAGACGAGGAAAGTGGAGGACATGGGAATGAGGTTTCTGAGGAGCTTGTTAGCTGTCACTAGGAGAAACAGGATTAGGAGTGAAGTTATCTGGGAAAGAGTGGGAGTACATGAGATAATAGAGACGGGAGGAGTAGATAATAGAGTGTGTGCAAGTGAGAGGAGAAGAATGGAAGAGATCAAAGGAGGAAGAGTGGTGGAAGGAAAGAGGGATGGAGGCATTTTACTAAACTGACCCAGCCAAAGACTGGAAACAGTTCATGATGATGATGATGATTTAAAATTAAATGGATGAATTAATTGAGTGCAAGGTCTTGAAATATTAATCCATATCTAGCTGATATTTGTGTTGGATTAAAACATCCTAACTTTAATATTTGTAAGATTCAAATCGTGTTTGGTTAGAGCTGGGCTGATCACTATTTTGCTGGCCCGTTATCAAAAGATAGGGCCAGTTAACAAATATTGGTTTTAAGAATCGGCGAGCAAAATGCCAATTGGCTTATCGATCGTGTCATTATCGGATTGACAATCAGCATTGAGGGAGGCCATTATCGTACTTTTAAATCCAAATAAATCACAGATTTGTATTTGATTGAATTTAATTCAAGATTCGAATCAAAAGCTTTAACTTATCTTATGGAAACTTAGGGGTGTACAAACTATAAAGTCCACTTTGATTGAATGAATTCATTCAATATTTGAAACCAGATTTAATGACGAAAAAAATATTATATAGTGCTTAGTTATAAGATTTAGGCATTAAATGTAATTCACAAAATGTTATATTACAAATACAATTAAAATATTTTTTAACTGATAAATCACATAATAATTTATTATTTAATTATTTTATATTTGTGTAGTATGAACATAAATGTGTGTTTTAACTTTAAATATTTTTACTGGCGAATCTTCGCAATTGTTGAATCTGGAATTTTACTTTCGAAGCTGAAGTTGAAGTTTTTGAAGCTTCAACTACTCCTGATAGTTTTTATCACTATTTGCTATTAAAATCTCTTTCTAAGCAAACAAAGAAACTTGTGAATTATGTAATACTAATTGCTTGGATTATTTTTTTACTGGGATGGATTTAATAAAATTTATATAACATATTTGATTGGAAAAAAACTGTCTAGTAAAAACATTCAATTCAAAATAGGAAATCTTGTATTTGTAAACATATGGTTCAAAATTGGTAGGACTCTGGTGATAAATAGTGTGCACCAAATTGTTAGGACTCGAGTGATAAATAGTGTGAACCAAATTGTTAATCCTCAGTGATAGGTAATGTAATCAACATGTTTTAAAAGCAACAGTTTACCTTTGGAAAATAAATTATCCAATGCTATTCTAGCTTGGTCGCCTTCCATCATTAGCATCTTAAGTTGTGCGGCTCTGAAACAAAGTTATTAATTTACTTCGTCAGTGTTAATTAGTTTGAATAGAATCAGTAAGAGAGAGAGAGAGCTTAACACGTTTTATGTGCACAACATCTGCCAGGGGTCGCCAAAGTATCAATCACACACTACCATTAGCTTGCAGCGGAAACTAGCAAGATATTTTTTTTATGCAACAGTAATTTACATCACAATGTCTAAGGTCAAGTGTCAGCACTTATCATACATCAATATCAGTTGGTAAGCGCAACGTTTGTGCGATGACGCTCAACTACACTACAAAACAAATCATACAGAGATAGACCAATACTTCCCTACAAACATGGCAAAAAATATGTCGAGCAGTGTAACTAGCGCACCCACCTCGTTGATGCAGCCCAAGACTGGAGAATATCGGTATAATGTGAAGCTCGGCTTAGAACATCAGTACGAATATTGGCTAAACGAGCCACGTTCAAACCAAAACTTTCATTGGCCAATCCTTCTACCACAGAGTACAATAGCGTGACTGCTTTCCCGTCGTCATCTGTAACAAGATGCTATAAGTACGATTTCATATCGCACATTCCTCGATCTGTGCACTTCATTTTGTTAATCATTTAGAAATTAAATGTTAATTTATTGCATAAAATACTTCACTTTAAATGTTTTTACTTGTATTTGTGCTTTATTTTTCTACAATTTTATCATGTTTGAAGCTTTATGTGAAATCTGAACTTATCATGAATTAATTTTATGAAATTTTAGATTTCATATAAAACTTCAAACATAAATTTAAGCAATAAATTAACATTTCATTTCTAAAATGTTGGCCAAATAATATTCTAAGATAATTTATCTTCATAGAAAACATAAAATAAATTGTACACAATTTACGCATAACAAAGTTTGATTGATAAAATAGTACTAGAAATATAACAGTTGAATTTTTGTAAAATATCAATGCATAAACATAAATTTTAAACACTAAATTATTTTTTATACAAAAAAGCTATAATCACACAAATTCAGATTCTTAAATAAAATTAATAAAACTAAACAAGTTAGGTTTAAAAAAAAAATCAAACCAAAGTAAATATTGAGGGATTATATTTATTATGAAATAATATCTTAAGGTTTGAAACAAATTGATTAAACTTGGAATTTTCTAGATAAAAGTGAAAATTCCAAATGTTTTAAGTCTTGTCAAATACTTGAGTACTCACAAACTCCTCTAAGACACCAAACACCCTAATAATGTTGCCTTGCCTTGCCTTTCTACAAGTTGACATGAATCATGCTAACACTTGGTTTCACCATGAACAAGTTGACATGAAACATGCTAACACACTTGGTTTCACCATGAACAAGTTGACATGAATCATGATAACACACCTGGTTTCACCACAAACAAGTTGACATGAATCATGCTAACACACCTGGTTTCACCATGAACAAGTTGACATGAATCATGCTAACACACCTTGTTTCACCATGAACAAGTTGACATGAATCATGCTAACACACCTGGTTTCACCACGAACAAGTTGACATGAATCATGCTAACACACCTGGTTTCACACATGAACAAGTTGACATACATCATACTAACACACTTGGTTTCACCACGAACAAGTTGACATGAATCATGCTAACACACCTGGTTTCACCATGAACAAGTTGGCATACATCATGCTAACACACCTGGTTTCACCATGAACAAGTTGGCATACATCATGCTAACACACCTGGTTTCACCATGAACAAGTTGACATACATCATACTAACACACTTGGTTTCACCACAAACAAGTTGACATGAAACATGCTAACACACCTGGTTTCA
Organism: Timema cristinae; assembly: GCA_039000515.1. Lineage (NCBI taxonomy): Eukaryota > Metazoa > Arthropoda > Insecta > Phasmatodea > Timematidae > Timema > Timema cristinae. Next base: position 126,157,506 of record JBCFYV010000012.1, on the reverse strand, counting down.
CCATGAACGCCACATGATAGTTCTGTGCAGAGGGCGATAGTACCTTCGTCAATTGTGTGACGGAGGGATAGTGAGTCACAAACAAGGTCAAACACTTGACCTGTCAAAACAAACGTAGACCATTTGAATGGCAGTAAATATGCCCTGGTAATAATTAGGTATATACAGGCAGGCAACCTCGCGATAAGAATCAAATCAAACCAGAACATTTAGTAATAGGGATGTGGAAAGCTTTGAATTTGCTTGAAATCTTTGTCAGCTTTGACTTTGATTCAAAAGTAAAATTCTGAGTATGATAATTACAAAGCTTCTCCAATAAACAAAATATTAAAAGTTTAAATACACATTTATGTTCAATTTTTGTAATTTTGTTCTGTTATGTACGGACTCTTGGGAAGATGGAAAAGAAATACTGGGAGAGTTTAGAAATCTGGGACAAGTGAACAAGTCCTTAGAAGATTGGATGAGAAAAGGGCCATTTTGGATGCGATTCTTCGGTACAATTCAAACTGAATCGGACACATACTTAGAGGAACTGTCCTCTGCACGACGTCATAGAAGGAAAGGTTGAGGGAAAGAGGAGCTGAGGAAGGAGGAGGATTCAAATATTAGATAACTCGAAGGAAAGAAGAACATTCTGGGAGCTGAAGGAGGCCGAGGAGAGGGCACATGGTGGTCTGAGTTTCACTGACAAACGGAATGAACCTGTCTTAAGACAGAACACCTATTATTGTTATTATTGTAATTATTTTTATTACTAATCACAAATTGATGTTAAAATTACAAAAATAAAATTATATTGGATTTGATCATAACTTATTAGTTCAGTACAAAATATTATAATCTTGCTTACATAAAACATTTAGTAAATGGTATTCAATACATAGAGTTGTTTAACTATGCAACATATGCATATATTTTTAGATCTTAAAACTTCAATTTAGCTTCAGGAATATTTCACTAAACCGATTTTACTAGGCTTCAAGTTTACAAAATGTACTTTGTACATTCCTACTTCAAGTAAAATACTTAGATAGTAATTTAACCGCTTCAAAAGATTAAAATTGAAAATACATTTGTTAAAAAAAAAATTAAAGCCTCGATTTAAAAAAAAATTAAAGCTTGTTAATATTTGATTCAAAATTGAGTTTTTTGAAGCTTCGTACACCCTTATTTCATAGGAGTATCTGAATAATATAAACTAAGTAGAGAGATGGGACGTGCCTTAGTAACGAGATGATGAAGAGTCGCTGTAGCGATGGCTGCACCGTCACACGAACTGGTGCCTCTTCCTAGTTCATCCATCAGCACCAGAGAATGTTGTGTGGCACAATTCAGAATAACTTGCGCCTCCTCTAACTCCAGGAGCAGTGTGCTGCGACCAGTGAACAACTCATCTCTAGCACCCATCCTGTGGTCATATACATTCAGAATAACTTGCGTCTCCTCTAACTCCAGGAGCAGTGTGCTGCGACCAGTGAACAACTCATCTCTAGCGCCCATCCTGTGGTCATATACATTCAGAATAACTTGCGTCTCCTCTAACTCCAGGAGCAGTGAGCTGCGACCAGTGAACAACTCATCTCTAGCACCCATCCTGTGGTAATATACATTCAGAATAACTTGCGTCTCCTCTAACTCCAGGGATAGTGAGCTGCGACCAATGAACAACTCATCTCTAGCGCCCATCCTGTGGTCATATACATTCAGAATAACTTGCGTCTCCTCTAACTCCAGGGATAGTGAGCTGCGACCAATGAACAACTCATCTCTAGCACCCATCCTGTGGTAATATACATTCAGAATAACTTGCGTCTCCTCTAACTCCAGGAGCAGTGAGCTGCGACCAGTGAACAACTCATCTCTAGCACCCATCCTGTGGTAATATACATTCAGAATAACTTGCGTCTCCTCTAACTCCAGGAGCAGTGTGCTGCGACCAGTGAACAACTCATCTCTAGCACCCATCCTGTGGTAATATACATTCAGAATAACTTGCGTCTCCTCTAACTCCAGGAGCAGTGAGCTGCGACCAGTGAACAACTCATCTCTAGCGCCCATCCTGTGGTCATATACATTCAGAATAACTTGCGTCTCCTCTAACTCCAGGGATAATGAGCTGCGACCAATGAACAACTCATCTCTAGCGCCCATCCTGTGGTCATATACATTCAGAATAACTTGCGTCTCCTCTAACTCCAGGGATAGTGAGCTGCGACCAATGAACAACTCATCTCTAGCGCCCATCCTGTGGTCATATACATTCAGAATAACTTGCATCTCCTCTAACTCCAGGAGCAGTGTGCTGCGACCAGTGAACAACTCATCTCTACCACCCATCCTGTGGTAATATACATTCAGAATAACTTGCGTCTCCTCTAACTCCAGGAGCAGTGTGCTGCGACCAGTGAACAACTCATCTCTAGCGCCCATCCTGTGGTCATATACATTCAGAATAACTTGCGTCTCCTCTAACTCCAGGAGCAGTGAGCTGCGACCAGTGAACAACTCATCTCTAGCGCCCATCCTGTGGTCATATACATTCAGAATAACTTGCGTCTCCTCTAACTCCAGGAGCAGTGAGCTGTGACCAGTGAACAACTCATCTCTAGCGCCCATCCTGTGGTCATATACATTCAGAATAACTTGCGTCTCCTCTAACTCCAGGAGCAGTGTGCTGCGACCAGTGAACAACTCATCTCTAGCGCCCATCCTGTGGTCATATACATTCAGAATAACTTGCGTCTCCTCTAACTCCAGGGATAGTGAGCTGCGACCAATGAACAACTCATCTCTAGCGCCCATCCTGTGGTCATATACATTCAGAATAACTTGCGTCTCCTCTAACTCCAGGAGCAGTGTGCTGCGACCAGTGAACAACTCATCTCTAGCGCCCATCCTGTGGTCATATACATTCAGAATAACTTGCGTCTCCTCTAACTCCAGGAGCAGTGAGCTGCGACCAGTGAACAACTCATCTCTAGCGCCCATCCTGTGGTCATATACATTCAGAATAACTTGCGTCTCCTCTAACTCCAGGAGCAGTGAGCTGTGACCAGTGAACAACTCATCTCTAGCGCCCATCCTGTGGTAATATACATTCAGAATAACTTGCGTCTCCTCTAACTCCAGGAGCAGTGTGCTGCGACCAGTGAACAACTCATCTCTAGCGCCCATCCTGTGGTCATATACATTCAGAATAACTTGCGTCTCCTCTAACTCCAGGGATAGTGAGCTGCGACCAATGAACAACTCATCTCTAGCGCCCATCCTGTGATCATATACATTCAGAATAACTTGCGTCTCCTCTAACTCCAGGAGCAGTGAGCTGTGACCAGTGAACAACTCATCTCTAGCGCCCATCCTGTGGTAATATACATTCAGAATAACTTGCGTCTCCTCTAACTCCAGGAGCAGTGAGCTGTGACCAGTGAACAACTCATCTCTAGCGCCCATCCTGTGGTAATATACATTCAGAATAACTTGCGTCTCCTCTAACTCCAGGGATAGTGAGCTGCGACCAATGAACAACTCATCTCTAGCGCCCATCCTGTGGTAATATACATTCAGAATAACTTGTGTCTCCTCTAACTCCAGGAGCACTGAGCTGTGACCAGTGAACAACTCATCTCTAGCGCCCATCCTGTGGTCATATACATTCAGAATAACTTGCGTCTCCTCTAACTCCAGGAGCAGTGATCTGTGACCAGTGAACAACTCATTTCTAGCGCCCATCCTGTGGTCATATACATTCAGAATAACTTGCGCCTCCTCTAACTCCAGGGATAGTGAGCTGTGACCAGCTCATCTCTAGCTATAAATTTTGGTCAAGTGCAATAGAAAGCGCAAGCCTTAACGGTACCACTAAACAGTTATAATTATCTCCAATCGTATTATCATAAATGGCACCCGCAAATGGAATCAAGGTCCATACTATCATTTTATTACAATTTGCAAGGATATTTAAGATTTAATATAGCCTTAGAAATGTAGTTCCGAAACTTACCTCACATAGACAGCATCCAAAAGCGAAATAGTGGCACTCTTTGCTGGTACAAATGAGCCAATGTGAGCCATTATAACGATGAGTGCCACTTGACGGAGGTAGCAAGACTTTCCCCCCATGTTGGGACCTGATACAATCATGCAGCATTGCTCGGAGCTCTGGAACATGAACATTACATCCACACCAATTGGGAGTTAGAAATGTGCTCTTGAGTTTCTAATCTAGCCACATCAAGTGTCGTATCTATAGTTTTGAAAAATAACACCCGGACACGAGAATAGAACCTGTGTCACTAGTTAAATAAATGAACTAGTGTTGTGTTAAACTTCAACTAGTGTCAAGTAGTACTACTACTCGCTGACGAGTGATGTTACACATGTTTAACTGTACTAGCGCTAGTCGACAGCACAAGGTCACGTACCCAACTAGCGCTCAACTACTCCTGTGTGAACCTTGCAAGATATTGCACTCTCAGACAACAACCAACCAGCATATACTGTACTCACTGCTAGTTCAACAAGCCACGTGTGACACAGCTAGTTTGTCCCATGCCCAAGGTCATTCTTCACTTGTAGTTTAAGGCGGGGTTTGTCCTGGATATGTCCCAGACTCTGGTAATCCTATGTTTGGGGGTACCTAAGTATCAAGCCCCTCCCGAGTCGCCGGTTGAATCAATTATAGCTCAAAGTCCACACAGCCATCACATGCTCAGCGCGCTAAGCCAAGAGACCCGGGTTTGATTCTCTTGTCCAGGTGCAAATTCTAAAACTAATGCTTACCACAAGCTCAGTATTATTGGGCACGTACTGCTCAGAATTGTGGGAGAATATGAGCGATACTATTGGATGTCTGCCTTGTTCAACTTTGATTACAGCTTCTCCTTTGTGATCCAATAATAAAGGTCTAAAAATAACACATGAGAGAAAAAGACCAGTCAATGCCAATAAATGGTTAATGTTAACCGAGGTAAAGAACTAATCGAGCTAACCGGAGACAAATATGGTTATTACGTTTCTTGGTTGGAGAAAACTTTAAGGTGATTAAATTATTCTGTTGAACAAATTACACAGACCGAGAGAGGGTATGGTCACGTAGTGAGGAAAGAGATGGGAGGAGCAGATAACAGCAAATGTGAGAATGAGAGGAGGAAGAATGGAGGAAGGGAGGCTAGAAACAATAATTGATGATAAAATGTACCGGTTGTCCATAAATTATCCACACTGTTGTGAGCCTTAATAAATAAGTTACTTTAGGAGCCATCTTAAAAATCTTTGTGACAGTTAATAAGACGACTCACCCGCTTCGGTGGCTGCATGGTCTAAGATGTAAGTCTTGCAATATACTAGGCTGCCTATGACAGGGAGATTTTGGTTCAATCCTGGTCGGGTGAACTGGAAGGTATTTTTTTCCCTAAATGGTTACTCACTTTCTCTCCACGAAAATGCGGGTAAACTTCCTCTAAACTCAACCTTCTCTATCCTGAACCTATTAGCATAGTTAGTAGCTAAGTGTAAAACCTGAATGGGTAGTAAGAAGCACTGTTAAAAACCAAACAATTCAAAACATTCTTATTTTAATGAAATGTCGACTACCAGAGCTCTGTCGATACTTCAGTAAACCAAAGAGCTACTAAAATAGTGAATTTATCAAGGCTCATTGATCATTGCTCATTGCTCGTTGCATGTAAAACAATCGAGTTCTACCTCGTGTGGTGTCGAGTTACAGCGGGAACAAATCAGGTAAATGGGGTTAATTTGGTGATCTCTCTTAAACTCGCACAGTTTCTTACTAAAGTAAGGTTACTCTAAGGTGGTTAACGACCTAACCACAACAATATAACTATCAATAGGGAGGGCACTTTTACACCCCCATTTTGGCATGCACGCACTTGACAAACTCGACTACGACAAATGGTCTTACATCTCACAAAGAGGACAACAAACTTTCCTCCTGATGCCTCCACACACTCGAAAATGGCAGTAAACTCCCAAATAACAAATAATAAAGAAAACTAGAATAAATAAAATGAAAATAGGCTAAACTAAAACAACCAAAAGCGCTTTTTTTATAAATCATGTCTCCCTACCAGTTTGGGTTGTACACTTCCATGACGTTCTAATTATGCTAAGAAGGAGGAGGGTTGAATTTAGAGTAAATTTACCAGTATTTGCATAGAGGGAGTGTAGAAAAACATTTAGGAATAAACACGAGTCCACCTGACAGGGATTCTAACTTTGATCTCCGTCATCAGCAGTGCTATCTATTGTAAGACAGTTCAACCACACAAGTAGCTCATAAAGGTTATTTTAAAAGAGATAATTACTAAGGCTGAACGCTTATACAATAATTCATGTACACTCTGTATATTATCATATTAAATACTTGTAGGTCTGCACAAAGATACAAGTTAATATGTTATTTGGGGTTGTTTGATGCTTAGCGTTCTTTAGAGGAGTATAAGGGCAGGGAGAGGTAGACATCACATAAAAAACTACCCCGTAACTTGATCCTCTCTTCTGACTGAGTCGATCTGCCAGAGCATGCGGTGCGTACCTAGGGAGTTTTGTCTCGTACAGTCCTATTAGACTAGAGAGAGAACAGCTCTGTATACTAACTTGCAGTCCTATTAGACTAGAGAGAGAACAGATCTGTATACTAACTTGCAGTCCTATTAGACTAGAGAGAGAACAGATCTGTATACTAACTTGCAGTCCTATTAGACTAGAGAGAGAACAGATCTGTATACTAACTTGCAGTCCTATTAGACTAGAGAGAGAACAGATCTGTATACTAACTTGCAGTCCTATTAGACTAGAGAGAGAACAGATCTGTATACTAACTTGCAGTCCTATTAGACTAGAGAGAGAACAGATCTGTATACTAACTTGCAGTCCTATTAGACTAGAGAGAGAACAGATCTGTATACTAACTTGCAGTCCTATTAGACTAGAGAGAGAACAGATCTGTATACTAACTTGCAGTCCTATTAGACTAGAGAGAGAACAGATCTGTATACTAACTTGCAGTATTCATTCTGTCTGGATACCTCGGACAACGACAGCAACACGTCCAAAGTGGCCAAGTTCTTGACCGCACGTTTGTGAGGAAAATAGAAAGTGTTGAAGTGTTCCAATGTGTGGAGCCAAACCTCTTCCCCATCACACAAAAGTATTTCTTGTAGATGTACGAGTTCCGTCACCAAAACATCCACACCCGGCGACCGGAAACGGTTAAACTGTTTGGTTCTGTATCAGAGAAACACTGTTAAAAACATTACATGTTTTAGTTAACTTGGGAGTAAAATCATCTGATAAAACCTCTCCTGTAAAACTTTCTTCTAAAATTGTTTTTTAGCTTCTTTTTGTTTTAGCACCGCATCTTACTATTCGTTCAGTCAGGACCTTTTTAAGAAATTGTAAGGCGAGGGCAACCAAATTTGATGCCACTCCTTTGTACACCAGTTTTTCAGTTTTAGCACTAAGCTGTTATAATATATTGATACGTACTCGATACTTATGTTACTTAATGATTTATAATGTTTTATGGAGTATTGATCAGCCCATTAAATAACTCTACTTTATTAACTACAAACAAATTGAGTTAACAAAAGTAGATACCTCCTTGCACCATTAGTTTTGGTTAGTTTTGTGTGGACCGACAGCGGTAGCCCAATGGTGGTGTATTCTACTGCAGTGCAACACATTACTCGAATAATGTAAATATTAAATTACATAAAATTTGGCTTTTCAGGATCTAAAATAGAATCCTATCACTAAGCTAATACTTGTTGCTGTTAATTATCTGTACACTATTTGATGTGAAATTTAGAATAACTGTAATTGAATTTAATGATGTTTGGGGGAAATATGGCCCCCCCAGAATGTGAGGCCCGGGGCAATTGCTCCCTCCGCAGACGCGGCCCTGTGTTTGGGTTATTCACATTATGTACTGATTAAACTTATGTGTTAGGGATGAGGAAGGATGAATTTAGAGGAAGTATTGCTGCATTAATGTGGAGAGAGCGAAAGAAAGATAGAGAGTGGAAAAACACTTTTAAAAAAACAAACACATTCAATAAACCTGATCGAGATTTAAATATTGAAGACGTCGTATTATTTATATTTGCACTGTTCCCACTTACTGCGACACAAGTCTCCACGTAGAAGGCACGGGCAGCGTGATCTTCACTTCGATGAGAAAGTCATGTCCTCCGACAGAGCTATACTCGAACCTTTCCGAGCCAATCACTAGAGCAATGCTCGGCTTCAAAGCCTCCAGTTGAGATAATAAAATGGAGACCTTCATCTGTCGGTCCACCAGGGTAGGGAACTCAGACTTGTCAATTAGAAGATTAGCTTTGTCTTCCTTCCTGAACAGGTGAGTAATGTTGGTTATTGCAACGATACTTTTAATAAATGAGGGGAAGATTATTGTAACTTCGGCATTTGGAACAGGAATGTATCTTGAGCTAGTTCTATCCAGTCTACCTCATTACAAATAACACTATCTTGAGCTAGTTTTATCCAGTCCACCTCATTACACCCTATCTCTATCTTGAGCTAGTTCTATCCAGTCCACCTCATTACACCCTATCCCTATCTTTAGCTAGTTCCAGTGACAAACCTATCTATGCCTTCTTAATGTTTCTTCCTAACAATCCGAAACCTTAGCTCATTCAGTAACGTGTCTGCCTACTGAGCTAAAGGTCCCAGGTTCGATTCCCGGCGTGACTTAAAAATGTATCATTGATGAAATATGAATTTACTCTTTAACATTGCTAAATTAATGGCTGGGGACCTGATGTTGTGCCTGTCCTAGTCTTAAGTTATATTATAATACATATGAAGCTAAGACAGGCCTTGTAAGCCATTAGCGGAAGATATGTGGCTTGAATAAAAAACTGACCCCAGGCTGGAAACCGTGATGGATGTAAAAGTTACTTATTAACAGAAAGCTACAACCCACGCCATGCCCTGGTATAATATTATTATAAGACATCAACATCCAAACCAAAAGAGTGCTTATGAAACAATGTTTTAGTTAGTGGTTCCAACTCATCCTACCTAGCAGCCTCCTGGTCAAGGTTATTAGCGAACAAGCCCACATCGGATAGCAACTGGACAGTTTCCGTGATAAGTTGTCTCGTACGATCATTGTGTCGCTCCGTGTCGCTGTTTAGGAGAGACTGGAGTTTAGAGCGAACATTTCCCAAGGAGGTTACAACCACGTAGAAACCCAGAGGTTTACACTGGCAAAACAAAATACATATATTAGCTCTCTTTTATTTACATTCACTGTCTCTACTCACTCCGACATCTCCAAAACCTACTGTCCTTAAGTGCGTATAATACTAACTTTCATGCACTCTCTCACTATCCTTAATCACGTAATATCCAGTTACTCAAAGGGTATGTATTATTTGCATGGTTACATTTGTCGAAATAAAAAGAGAGCAAATTAAATAAAAACACAATCAACTAGGGGTGATCTCCTTCAGTGGCCAAACAGTTTTAGGCATCACTCTAGTGTTAGGCTGGCCTTCTGAAGGCGGGGAGACAAGGGTTCAAATCCTGGTTGGGTTCATGAAAGGCAGTTTTCCTAAATGGTTTCCCACTCCCCTTCCAGACAAATGCGGGTATATTACCTCTAAAATGCTTCCTGCCTCAACCCTACTCCATTATAGTAACTATTAGATATGTGTATTACCTGAATAAGTATTAGATGTGAAGATAACATATATAATTCATTCATGACCTTAGTTTACTTGGATGACAGCTCATAAAGTTACTATAAATAGTCCCTAATATATCCCTACGCCAACAGCTGACATCTGTCAATTTGGAAGACTGTAATGAAAACAGATGGTAATATATTAATGTGATAGCTAACCACAGTAATTTAGGCCAATATTATTTATATTTATTTGAGGTTGGACACAAATCTTATTTATTTTTATATTCCACTTTAAAAAATATAAAATTCACACCTCTTTCATAAAAGGTATAACGAACATAGCTTCAAAACGGTGACTGACGAATTTAAACAAAGTAGTTGAACATGACGGAAACAAGTTTTTTACAATGGTGCACCCAAACGCAAGTGGATAAAAATATTTTATTCAGTTAAATATTTCAAAATACGATAAAATAATCTTAAAATCATTTATTGTATGTAAACAAATGACAACAATTTTCTCTTTTCCAAGTAAATACGATGCCTGTATTAAAAGATATTGATGTGTGCTGTATATTACACAAAATCAATAACGTTCTAAAACTAAGAATAAGTACTTTTAATTATGTTTAAAATATTGTTTCGAGTTGGATGAAAAGAAATTATTAAAAGTAATTAAATAGTATGAGAAAACTTAAGTTTGAATTATTTTAAATATTAAATATAACATGTGAGTAAAAAACTTACTATTCATAACAAAACAGTGATCTTTTACAAGAGTTAGCGACCCAAAACCTAAACGTATGATTTTTGAGCTGTCATCCAGGTAAATACCTGTCGTGAACAGACTCTATGAAACTATGAGTGTGTGAAGCTCCTAAACTTCGAATTTGATTTGTGTAAAATTCTAGTTTCAACACTAAAAATATTGCCAGCTAAGGTGATCAATTATTGCCATTCTGCGCTAATCATGTTTACTAAATATTATAAACAATTGTACAATATGTCACAACCCCGATCTGTGTGCAATGTTTATTTTGATTTGCATAACTTTATTGGACTTACATGACTGAAAGCACCGACTTAACAACTCGATTTGATTAATTAGAAAACATTAACGAGGAATGCTGACTACTCACAACAAACCTGCACTAGTTGTGAAGTAACTGGGCCAGATTGAGCTGTAAAAGTCTTTGTTTTATTGACATAGGAGCTGACACATGATCATTTATTTGGAGGCAGTTACTCTGTCCGATGCTGGACCATATCAGACTAGTAACTTCAGGTCATCAGTAGTACTCGCACTAGAGGGCAACCACTGAGCCCAGGGTCCCGAGTTCGAGTCTGTAGGAGGTCACGAGCCATGTCAGTCATTCCAACAGTTTATTGAAGTATTCATGACTAAGCCAGTTCTTCCCCGAGTGCAAACATCCGAGTTATTATTTATTTTATAACACCTTTAACATCGCATTTTGTACTAACCAATCACCAACAATACCTCCACTACCATAGCAGCCATCCTTCATACACGAGCCAAACGGATATGTTCAGAACCCGACGATTTAACTGAATATTGCAAACAACTCTCCACAGTTTTCCAAAGTAGAGGTTACCCCAAGCCTCTAATAGACAACCAAATCTACAGAGCACTCTCCAGGGATGACCACGACCCTCCAGAAAAAGTTGAGGACATCCCTCTCACAACCCAATACCATCCTGGTCTACAACGTATCAACACCATCCTTAAATGTGGTTACAAATTCCTAACCAGTTCTACACAGACCCAAAACCTTCTTAGTTCACCCCCAAGAGTTACTTTCAAACGGCCACCCAATCTCCACAATATTCTAGTCCATCCCAAACTTCCTGACCCCAAGAGAATCCGAGAAGAAAAACCTACTACCAAAGGTTCACACCCCTGCGGTAGCACCCGTTGCAGCACATGTGGAATACACCTACCAGCTACATCCTTCAACAGCAAAGTAACCAAATTGGAATACAAAATCCCTGGGTATTACAATTGTTGATATATCAACTACAGTGCAAATCATGTGATGCAGAATATATAGGCCTCACTACAGGTTCTCTCAGACAGCGAATGAACAATCATCGCTTTGACACAAACCACAAAGATCCGGACAAGCCTGTACCCATCCATGCTGGTACCCATAACCAGGACTTTCAAACCTGCTACACCACCAAAATATTAAGAGCATTTCCCAAACAGTGCAACAGTTCTCAACTTAGACAGTGGGAACTGGCCCACCAATGGATCACCAAATCAAGATTACCACCAGGCCTCAACAGAAGATAGTTTATTTCTATAGTATTATTATTTTTCAAATTAACATTATTATTATTACTATTTTTAAAAATATCATTTTTATTATCATTATTTTCTTATCTATTATTATTAATTATTATTATCATCATCATCTAGAAGTTTCTTTTAAAATTCAAAATGGAGTAATCCATTGTTTGTGTTATTTGTACTCTCTGCTTCTTTGTGTTTGATAAAGGCAACAATGCCGAAATATTATTATATTTGTGTTTAAAATGTGTGTGTGACTACTTCTACTATAGAAGACAGAAGAAAGGAAGAAGATGTCACCTTTGTGCATTGGATTCTTCCCACATCTTTCCTCTTTCCCTAGGTGGGCTTTCTTCATCAAATTTATTCTTAGTAGTTTATTTTTCCTTTTTCTTAAGTTTTATCAATTTCCTTTATTATAAAATTATCTAGCCATTGGGCCACCTAATTTTTGAATCAAGATTCAGATTTGAGATTCATAAAACAGTGGATTTGAACCCGCACACAATTACAAATGCACCACTACTCGTTTGAGTTAAACTCATATGAACAAATAACGCTGATATATTAAGGATGAGGAAGGTTGAATAAAACGACCTTAGTCCACCTGACTGAATCAATATGTCTCATAACAGATCAAATATAACTACCTTAAGATTGAGGATCGTAGTGAGGCCTCGTTCCAGATCCGGCAACCCTTCCAGAACATTGAGGAGCTCCTCCCTCAGACCTGACTCAGATCCTATCAGTTCCTCCACCATATCCTGGCGCTGTCGTACTTTTACCAAGTTACGTAGGGGCTGAGAGATCCACTGATGAAGGAGCCTGTCAACGACAGACCATCAACAACAACTTAGAAATACATTTGAAAACATTGTTCTTTGATAGGGATGTGCGAGAAACATTTTTTCAATTCAAGACGAGAATATAAAAAGTATCGAGACATGACAAAGAGACGAGAAAATGTCCTTTGAAAGTAAACAAATTTAAATTATCTCTTTTTGGGTTATTGTGGTATTATTGGAAACGAGATCGAGATTATTTTTTCTTGAATTTTTGAGTCTTGCATGTCCCTACTCTGATATATTTAATGCAACAAATTTGTTTAAATAAGGGTGGGAAAACAAAAAGATCCCTAGAATGATGGAGATGAAGAATGTAGGTAAAATACCACAAAGGAAACCAATAAAGAGATGAAAGGAACAGATAACAGCAAGTGTGCAAGTGAGAGGAGAAGAATGGTGGAAGGATAGAGGAAGATGAAGACATTTTACTAAACTTACCCGAACACAGGCTGGAAACAGTTCATGATGATGAACAAGTACTCTCCTTTCTGATTGGCTGTATGTGATGTTTAATTGACCAATACCGTTGTTAAGACACATGAAGGCGCAAACATGACCAAAGAGTTAAAAGAATATTTTTAAATGTATTTTTAGATATTTTCAAATTACATCAATTGCGAGATTATGAACCTCTGTAGAAAATGAATATAAAGCCGTACATTTTGTAATCTATATCCAAGCTAGATCTAGAGCTTAGAAACTGTATCTACATCTGAGCATCTTTGCATTGCAGTAAACTTGCCTTGCTCCAAACTTTGTGCGTGTGTGGTCAAGCACCGAATATAAGGTGTTCTTGGTTGAGCCCTCAGTGCTGCTGAAAACTGACAGGTTGCGTAAGACCGCGGCATCAAGCTGCAAGTATTCAGCACGGTCAGTGAACTTATGGAACCTGTAATTGTATTCGTTTAATTTGAATCATTAAAAAGGTAATGAAGTGTTGTACAGAGCGTACTTTGCACCAATTGTCACACATGCAGCAGAAACAAGGACAGTGGATGTAGGAGAGACAAGGAAAGAGATGGGAGGAGCAGATAGCAGCAAGTGTGAGTGAAAGGAGAAGAATGGAAGAAGGACAAAGTAAAATGAAGGAATTTTACTTAAATGACCAGGCCATAGGCTGTTGTTGATAATGATAAGTTAATAAAAATTAATTACATTAAAATATCTGCAGTTAACAAAGTGAAATTGTAAAACATATATCGTATGTTTACTACATAAATTGCCTACGGTAAATCTAATAAAAAATTAGGTTGTTTTATTCACAAACAAAATTTTAGCTATTTACTTTACGTCTTAAGTATCTACTTACAACACAAGTTTATTTATGATCAGATTAGTTTGAGCCTAAACCTTTGGGTATAAATATATCTTCAACTAATAAAGAAGTTTACCCTTCTGCCTTAAGAGATGATTCAAGTCCACATTCTTTGACATAATTCAGTAAAACCCCGACACAGCAGAGAGTTGTCGGCGCAAAGTCCCCCAAGTTCTGAAAGTTGGACGAATTGATTGTACCCTCCGAACTGAAGAAGGATGCCACTTTAACCAAACAGGACGTAAAATCAAATACTTCATTAGGTTGTCTACGTATACAAATAAACCTGAAAAAAAAAAGTAAATATAATATCATTAAAGCATATTCTACTTTCAAGGGTACTATTTAATTTGATTAAATAACAGGTTCTTGTTAGGCTCATTAAAGAATTGCATTAAAAAAAGTCTTAAATTTGAGGTTATAGTATTTTAGAATTTTGGCCCTATTTTAATTTTCAAAGTTATACAGTCATCAAATAATATGATTTATTTGTTTTCATAAAGAGTGGTCGAAAAGTCACTAAAAAGTATTTATTATTATTATTATTAATTTATCACTATCATCATCATCATCATTATTAGCACCGCATCTTACTACCCGTTCGGGTTATACGCACTTACGCTAATGTGTAATGGTAGGGTCAGTGTGAGATGAAATGGAGGACCTACAGTTTAACAAGTTGTGATTAATACACGTCTTGTCAGAGGTGAAGGAAGGGTTTGGCACTCAGATAAATCTGTGCTAGGACCGAGGATTGAACCGCGGACCCCCAGCAGAGAAGTCCAACACCTTACCCCGAGACTACCAGGTCAACCAATACAGAGTATTTATTGTCAAACATTTTACGTAATCTTTATAACTATTTACCCGCTTCTCATTGGGTTTGCCAGGCAGTAGAATTTCCGCTGCAAGTCCTTTATGAGACGTGATTACCCAAACAATGTCTTATGAGTACAGGGTATGTAACTAATCATTATATAACCTCCTTTACTTCCCAGTATCTTCATCCCTTGTTTTAGAACCTCCTAGGAGCTACCAGGTAAATGGTATGGAACGCTACCTGAACATAATAAAGTAATTTTACCTGTGTTGTAATAACTTGTGCGTGTTGGCTGATACATTCTCTGCGACAATCACTTCAGTTGGGTTCAGGTGTTCTAATCTTCTCTCCAGCTCATTGCGGTTTGCTCCGTCTTCAAACATATCGTATATCATCTCGCCAGTGCTCGGGTCAAACGCCTGCCAAGTGTGAACAGACACGGCTTACCACAAGTTGATTACAGCGGAATGGTTAGAAGAGCAAGGCCTGCACACTTGACCAGGAAACTCAAAGATCACAATTAAAACACATAATTATGTAGTGTTCAGGGCACGAAGTATGTATAACACAGACTGGAGTATCTATCCATGGAAAAGATGTGGTTTACACGGACAAACAGCACGACTCCTAACATGGCTGACCATATATTGGGTTAATCAGGGAAACCGACTTACAGCCATTCCAATAGTTAAGCTGTCCAGGGTCGATCCCTGTCCCTCGGCAAGACAAAGAATGTAGGCAGCCAGTCCTTCCTCGGCGCAGAGCAGAGGGTTAACATGTGACATTAGGTTAAGAAAAATAATCATAGAAATGACACAGTGACAAACACTAACCATCTCCATTTTGAGCTTGCATGGATTATTTAAAAAACACTGTGGTTGCTAGTTCAAAATGGAGCTGGTGTTTTTCTTCTTTTTTTGCAATTGTATTACTATTACTACTATAGAAAATATAAAAATGAAGATGATACATTTATGAAATGGATTCTTCACACAATTTTCCTCTTTCCTTAGACGGATTTTCTTCACTCAATTTTCACTTAAGTAGTTTATATATTCTTCAATTATCAATTTCCATTAATGTATATCTATTAATTTAGCCATTGGTCGTCACAACGTCAATGTCTTGATGTCGAGTTGATGGATGACTGAGTGTGTTTCGTACATTACAAATTGTGATATTAACTTGATTTGTCAGAGTAGCACGAAATATCTCAAACAATTGTGCAATAAAAACTTTTACAAGTAATTTTAATACATAAAGTTCTCTAAATAACTACAAATTAATATTTTTTCATCATAAAACAACTAAAATAAAATATATAAACTTCGATTCAGCTTATAGAATATTTCAGATATTCGATTCGAATTCACTTCAAACTGAAAAGGTGGACTTCACACCCCCCTAATGCCTATAACCGGAACAGATAGTGAGACGTGGTGATTAAAAAAAATGGTTGCACCAATATTTCTCAACTATTGTGTCCTTGTAGTACAAGTCTCATTAACCAATACTTCACTAAGGATATCATCTCCAATCAGAGTAGCTTTCGAGTAGACACCGACAAGTTGTCGGTTGAACACGATATTCTTGTTCTCACTGGTCGATCTTGTAAGGGAAGATTCCACTTGGTTCACCACTCCGACCTTATGTCCTTGAACAAACACCAATGTTAAGGATACCCTTGTCAAATGATAACATGTGGTTTGGATCCCTTTGTATTTCTTTTAGCCTAACTAACAAAATGGACAGGAGCGATGCAAAGATATGGATTGGACATGAATGTGGAAAAGAGCATGATAAAAGTGGTAATAAACACAAATCCAGCAAAGGAAATAACAATCGATGGAAAGGAACTCGGAAAGGTGGAAGATTTCTGGTATCTATGAAGTAAGATTACCGCAAACTGTAAGATCCAAGAGGACAAAGGATATGGACGAGTGTACGATGCTACCCCGTGGTTAAGGATATAATGCAATATAGGAAGAGAGAACAAAACTTTGTTATGAAAGGCATATTATCCTCCAATAGTCTCACACGGCTCTGAAACCTGGACTTGGACGAAGAGAGATGTAAGTAGATTGAATACAGCAGAGATGAGGTTCCTGGGAGGCAGAGAGAATGTAACGAGACAGGATGAGGGACGAAATAATATATCATTAGAAGAGACAATGAAGAGAAAAAGTTGCTGTGGTTAGGTCATGTGACGAGAATAGAGGACAGAAAGCCTTACAGAGCAAAGAGAAGGGTAGAAGACACGGAGAGAAGGACACGGAGACTAAAGGAGAGGACTGGAGATGCTTGGAGAGATCGACAGGAATAGAAGAGAATGTGTCAGACGACCTGCAGAGGTGGAAACGTTGGATTATGATTATGATGGTGATGATGATTATGATCAAAATAATGTATTTGTCAATTATTTTTATTTATAATCTATATATATATACATACTTGGTATATAAATGTTCTATAAGTATTATAATTTGAAGGTTAAGGTTATAAAAGTGTGTTGACGCCAACATTGTTTTAAGGATGTGAAGTGTGGGTTTGTCAGGAGAAACACAAGATCAAGGTGAATGTGGTTGTAATGAGATATCCAAGAAATGTTTGTGGAAAAACTTGTATGGACAGAGTAAGTAATGAATGGGTGCTGAAGGAGTGCGGTTTGAAAGGGAACCTGTATGGATCGAGTGGCAAAGCAAATATATGAAGGTAGAGTGTGTGGATCAAAAGGAAGGGATAGGCCCCCTAAGACGTGGCTAAATGTTGTAGACAAATTTGTGAAAAAGAAAAGCGTTAAGAGTTTTAATAATAAAAGAGCATGTTTGACTTGGTGTAAGGATGTTGTTGAAGAGAAGGGAGTATGCAAGGATAGAGAAATGTGGAGAAAGTTAGCGAGGATGGATTAAGTTCGGAGTTGTTGTTTTTTGAGCTATATGCAGTTTCTTGCTTACCTCGTAAGGAAGAGCATGATTAGACCTGTAGGTATGCAAATATAACTTAATTTTTTATCAAAATTATGTTGAATAATGAAATGCTCAATAAGAAGTGAAAACCAGATAGTTCCGCAAGTGAACATAAGAAACTCTATTTACTTTGTAGTTTTAAAATGAAACAATATTTATTGGGAATATTAAAACACTTACTTGAGGTAAATTTACTTGGTGTAAAACATGCTTACAGTAAATATTAAAATAATACCTTCTTCTACAAGTCTCCGTAAGTGCACGTGAAGTCTCATAGTTGGTATTACTGCAGTCAAAAAGTTGTTATACATGGTAGTGCAAATATTTAGTACCTTTCCGGCAATCTGCAATATATATATAACATATACATATATACTATATGAGTTAACATGGACTAATAATTATAATTTATAAAAACTACAACCAATACAACTGAGAATTTAAATTAATAACACTTGGATCACAAGTGAACCATAATCAACACATTTATTGAGGTAAGAGGAGAAACTTATTTTAAAACATTAGAAACTCAATTAAATAGGTAATGAAAATATACCCTTTATTCACATGTGTAAGTTTTCAAAAAGGAACGCTTTAGGATGAACATTTCTAAATATTGGACTGGATATAAAAGGTATTAGTAATTCTGTGAGAGATCTCACAGCACCCAGTGAGATGTGTGAGATAAAGGTGTTATGTAGCGTAGTTACAATACACAAGTACATGTGTGACCGAACCCCTGATACATGTCGCTTTGTGCCTAGAGCAAGACGTAGTTTTAAACCCATCTCCTTTTAATGAGTATTAATTTATATATATTTTAACTTCTAAACTGTCAAACCATTACCATGATTTATTATGTTTTAGTTTGAGTGAATGCTCAAATGTCTTTAGATTTAAAAAGGAAAATAAAACCCTTTTTGTAAAAGAAAGATTCTATACAAAATTTTAAAATAATATGTATGAAATTAAGTGCAGTGAGTAAAAACAATTTTGTAATAAATAAAATGATGAGATATTAGTAAAATGGTAGAGCACAAATAAAAGTAAAAACACTAACACTAGTCTAATTACTACTTCCTGAGGAAGATGCTGTAAATAGCATCAAAATATCAAAGTGTGTGTAAATATATGTTAGTGTTTTTACTTTTATTTGTGCTCTACCATTTTCCTAATATTCTATCATTTTATTTATTACAATTATACAAATGTTTAGCAGTTTTGAAGAAGGGGGCACTTTACAGTATATGTATCTAGTAACACCCTCTAAAAGGTCGCTGATGGACACTTTTATATCTCCTTATATATTATCGCAATCCCGATCGATTTGACATAACAAATGTTAAAACAAGCACCACACAAACATGTTTGTAAACATTTAAATAAAACAATTATTTTGTATGTTTCCCCATGTTGGTTGGGCCAGCCTGGTAATTTTGAATGTTCTGATGTCCGAGTTGAAAGGGTTCTGCAAACTGTGTTAAGTAAACCATTTTTCAATGAAGTTTCTAATGACTCCCCATGAATTTATTTGATTTACTGTCACTGGGTTCAAGATTGTGAGGTTTCTAAAAACCACCAAGAGACTATTATTTGTACTTGTAGAAGTGTTTGATAATTTCCCTCGAAACGTAGTTACCTATTTCTCCCCTCCCCATACCTGTGCATCCTCACCGAAGAATGTGTATTTGTACGCATTCTGCACAAGTAGGATCATCCCTGGATGTTTCCTCTTCAGTTCCACAACTTGTAGTTCCAGTGGAGTGTACTTGGAGCTACTGCTCTCTGGAATGTACTTGGAGCTACTGCTCTCTGGAGTGTACTTGGAGCTACTGCTCTCTGGAGTGTACTTGGAGTTACTGCTCTCTGGAGTGGACAGAGTCATGGGGACATCTTCGCTGGAAGATAGAACGAGTAGAATTGTTTGGGAAAAGTAAAATTGATCATTCAACTTAGCTCGGTAAATCATAAAGTTGTGCGCAAAAGGGTATAAATAGAAACCCTGGCCCTCATATATCTATAGTGGGGCCCTTCAAGAGTTGGTGTGACATTTTCTCAAAAATCAAATAAAAATCCGAATATATGGAATGTAGAAGTCAGTAATGAATGACTGCTGAAGGAGTGCGGTTTGAAAGGGAACACAACAGGTCAACGTGAAAGAAATGTCTTACGTTTGTTTGAGAATGTTGAGAGGATGAGTGTGGATCTAGTGAGGAAGCAAATATATGAAGGTAGAGAGTGTGGAATAAAAGGGAGGGGTAGGTTATGTGAGACGTGGCTGAATGTTGTAGATGAATGTTTGAAAAAGAGAAACATTAATATTTAAAAAAATAAAAGAGCATGTATGACTCGGTGTTTGGATGTTGAAGGGAGTATACAAGGATAGGGAAGTGTGGAGAAAGTTAGTGAGGAGTTGTTGTTTTTCGATCTATATGCACAGTGTCTCGCCTATCTCGCAAAGGGAACGGTGGGATTAGGTATGTGTGTATTATTTCTGGATAGTTATGGTAATATTTATTTTAATATAATTTAATAAATATAATAATACATTGCTGCAGATAAGAACAAGCATCATTTAGTTACTGTACAACTAATACTATCCATCATGCCATTAAATGTGTAGGCCCTACAGTTATACAGTCCTCTTCAGCTTTAAGATGATCATAAAGTTGTATCAGTTGACAAAGATGAACCTTTTTTGTTTTTTATTTATTAATTAACACAACCAAATTACACCATTTCTAGAATGAACAGAAGAACAAGTTAAAGAATGTTGATATCAATTACTAAAACTAATTTTTTTTCTATATTCCATGGAGTTTAATTTCAATATATTTCTTGTTACGTTGATGGTACCTACTTTCTGTCATCAATGGATGTACAGTGACCAATGTTTAGATTCTGATCTGATAAGTAAATCCTAAAATCTCAATAATAAATGTCAAGTCCCAATTAAAGGTAAATAGAACCTGGAGTGTACTGCACTGTACTGCACTGTACTTTACTGTACTGAAGTCAAGTTTAATACATTGAAGCATTTTGAAGGAATATAAAATAACCAATCAAATAAATGGTAAAAGAATAAACTAATTGATACAAGCCTGATACTTATTTTTATAAATTGTATAATATATTATCGACTGCCTCTGTGGTCAGAGCTCCTGGCTACAGACCCTCAGGTCCTGGGTTCAATCCCCAGCACTTACAGGTGTTCCTGTGAAGCAGTGAGTTTGGAACAGGATCAACTCAACCTTGTTAGAACAAATGATGAAATAATTCAATGACAAAGTAGCAGCTCTGGACTGGAAAACTGAGAGTAACGGCTGGAGGTCTTGTTGTGCTGACCACATGACAACCTCTATCCACATAAGTTGGCACTATATTTACCAACAGATGGCAGTAACTCGGTCGGTATGGCTTGATTGCCGAATAACACCATTGAGTGTTTTTTTTATAATATTTTATCAAATTATTGGGATGAAGTCCAAGAAGAGGCTACGCAAATTGTGTTTCCATTTTTACAATGAGATGAAGTTTAGCTTGAGTACCTCGCCGATGAATACGTTGACATTTCTTCAGTTCCTTTATTTTGAGAGAGTAAGCTATCTACGCTGCTGTCATCATTTCCAGTAGAGAATGTTTTAAGTTTGTTGAGCGTTTGAGCGGCCAGAGATCTTGGCGAAGTTGCTTCTGTATTCCTCGTTCCAGAATAGCCAACTTTAGGCCTTTTAGCATCGTCATCATTCTCTCTTTCATCAGTTATTGTTTTATAGTTTGATTTCATCTGAAACCACACAAAAAAAAGAGCATTTAAAAATAATCGGAAAGTTTTGATCAAGATGGGAGCTTTGTTGTTTGTAGCACATGAAGGAGCAGAGGTCAGCAACCTACGGCACATGTTCCAGGAGTGGCACGTGGAATGAATTTCAATGGCACGCTGAGCGATTTGAATAAAAATAATATTAAGACTTTATTTTTAATTAAAACCATTGATGTAAGAAATCATTTTAATTGCGTGTTTTATGTTTCAATGATTCAATTGTTTTGTTTCAAAATTTCAAAATTATGTTTTAAGAATTTAAATTTTGCAAAACACATTTATAACTTTTGTATTTATTCTGATTTATATTAAAATATTTAATATTCAAGAAACAGTAGTTATTTAATGTAAGACCTATTTGATTTAGAAACAATGTAATGATATTAGTTTGGATCCCTCTAAAATATGTAAAAAGTCATGGAAGAAGGTAATTTTTCTTTAAAGTAACATATGTAGAGTATCCTTTTATGATTTATCCATGAAGAAACATGCGCTTCTCATAAATAATGTGAAAAGGATTCTACCAGTAAAATATATTTCTTATACCATTCTTCCTGTTAAAGGAACAACTCCGCAGTATTTGGCAAAGATGCCAATTCCCTATACCAATAAGAAGCTAGCCTTCACAACACCTGTCGCCAGGACTCTTTCTATTAGTTAGTTTTTACACTGTTGATGAGGGGACCAAGAGGCAAGGGGTATGTCATATATAAGCCGCTTGTGCGTATGCTTAAGGCACAAGCAACGCACCCAAACACCTACCCACACACTAGCACTGGCTTTCACAGTCTAAAACAGAATACAATAATGTACGTTAATATCACAAGTGTGCATTAGAGTAGGTATCAGTAACTAACAGATGTCATTTGAATAAACTGTGTGTGAATAAACAGACATCAAAAGTTCTTTTTCTTAATTATATTAATTATACCGATTCAATTAGTGCTCAACCACGGAGAAATTAACAGCTGGTTAAACGGTATCTATTCCGTATAGTGATGATAGGCGCTCGATCACGGAGCTATAGACAACCTAAACATCATCACAGCATTATTATATCTGGAAAAAATCCATAGTGTTACAACATGTTGTTATGTATACAATTTACCAGATCAACTTAGATTTGTTTTAATAGTTGTGCTAGTTAACTAGTATAAAAATATAAACAATTTGAGTGGGCTTAGGATTGTTGGCACGCTGAGCGACTTTGCGATACTACTTCGACACAACACT
Organism: Timema cristinae; assembly: GCA_039000515.1. Taxonomy (NCBI): domain Eukaryota; kingdom Metazoa; phylum Arthropoda; class Insecta; order Phasmatodea; family Timematidae; genus Timema; species Timema cristinae. The sequence continues at coordinate 126,134,517 of JBCFYV010000012.1, read as the reverse complement.
AATAAAAGGTTGACAACCCTTGGGATTTTGTTTAGTAGAGTGTTTATGAATCTTGAAGTTAACAATTCTAATACTTTCAAAGCAACCAACCCATAATAAAGATAGTGAGTAGTGCCAACTGCAATTCCTCCCAGCAAATTCTGAGAAATATCCACTAGATATCCAGACACAACTTTACCTTGATCATCTCTTAAACTTTGGCAGACATGCTGGACTTGTATTGTGATCTAAGTCAACTTAAAAAAAAAAATTAATCGGTGGAGTTGGAGTAGGTAACAATGTACCAACCCCGGATCCAAAATAAAAACTTTTGATACGTTAACAATATGTGGAAAATGTAGGCCTATCATTTTAATTTTATATGCCCTACTTTTTTTTATGACCAATATTTGTAATTTGAATTTACTAATTTATTTAAGTATAAATTGACAATTCCGAAGAAAGTTCCCATGAAGTAATCCGTATTGGAGCATTTTACTGGAGTATATTTGTTATTACTAATTAATACATATTTATGAAAGAGTCGAAGACTCCACAGAGGTGATGTGTGTCAGAATGTTTGATGTGTTCCAAGATCAACCATAATCAACAACATTATGTGCTGGTGAGACACAAGGGAAAAAACCCTATACAATGTTTCTGTAGGCCCTAATTTAAAAACGTATCTGGATCTGATGACATTACTTTATTTGGTGGGCATGCAGACCAGATGTCAAGCTCGTCTAGTTGGTACACCGATGACGGGAAGGACAGGGTTATGATTTCAGCTGGGTGAAGCTAAATGTGGTTAGACTGGAGGGTTGATAGGATGCAATGAGACAATATGTAGGCAGGGTTACCACACATCCTCTTTACCCGGGATAGGTCCTCTTTTGAAAACGTAAAATAGCCTACATGTTCAGGTGGAGTTTTATCAAAACACTGGACAGTTTTTTGACCAACAATGTTACCACGAAGAAAAAAACCTTACCAGTTTTTATATAAATAGGCCTAGTATTTAAGATTTAATTGGTCTCTTATTTGGTAATTTTAAAAATGACGTCATCATTTGGAGATAAAATGTTTTTCTGAAAATGTCAATAGCATAATTGCAAATTTACATTCAAACATCAGAAAAATGTTTGTGTTATAGGTGTGGTCAACAGAAAAAAAAAGATAAAAAAGGCTGTTTGATCAATCTCTAAGGTGAATTTTAATAGTGCAGTATAATTTTAAGAATATTCCATGTGGACGGTTTTATAATTATAATACATCAGTGGTAAATATATTTGTGAAATTTTGGAAATTTTTTAAAACGCATGAGAAATACCCTTGGGCAATAACTTGTGCGTGTGTGTGTGTTTCAAGAAACCTTCGTACTATCTCAAATAAGGTACTATAGGAAAAAACAAAACACCTTGACATACCCTACTAGAGTTAAGTTTGTCATGAGGAGTAGGATTACTTATAATATTGACATCATTTAAATTGAAGACAGCTTTAAGATTTGAAACGCTTTTCTTTAATGGCCTTTTTCTCTCAGAAAAAAATCTTGATTTCATATCGAGCACTAAAATATAATTAAGGATTATGATAAGACATGCATAAGTAGCAAGAACTTAGAGATTGCCTGGATGGATTTTATGTTTTTAAAAATGCTGTGTGTACTCTAAGCAATGCTACCAGCATTTAAGGCCAGAACGAAATATTGTGTTAACAGACGGGAATATACCTCATACTTGGAAACACTTGAAGGCTTGCTAACTGGTAGTTTTGTCTGTAATTTTAATAAGATAAATATTACAGAGGGAAGAAAGATTAAACAAAACAATGTACGAGGGTTATTCGTATTTCAATACAGCCTATTGCTTTAATTGCTTAAAGTGAGACAGTGAGTGACTGTTTGACAGTGCCTTCTAGTCGGTTGGTGGGGAAGCCATAAACTTATTAACCACGCTACCACTCCTATGACACTCTACTCAAAACCACGTAAAAGTTGATCAGACTTTGAAGCTTTTTAGTTGCATGATCTGCCGTTATATGAAAAAGCGTTGTGGTCGTTGTGGGTAGTTGTGACGTTTTATAATAAGAGCAATTCAGATCTATAAGATTTTATTTCTGTACAACAATGTCTTCACATGTCAAAATAAAGATAAATGTAAGTTTCCAGATTGTTTTAAAACTGACATGTCATTGGTTATATGCCCTTAAAGGCCAGTCTACAACCAACATACCCGCTTGTCGGACTCGCAACTACGCAATCGCAAATGCACTCGTAATTACGCTTTTATTAAATACAAAATAGACTGTCTACAATGAAAAGTCGTAAAACGTAATTTCAACCAATAGGAACAAACATCAATGATGACCATAAAAGTCAAATTCATATTAATGTTTTCAAATAAGAAATAAATATTTAAAAAATATTTAACTGGATAAATACACATGATTTTAATTGGAAATCCTGTATTCATTACTATACATTTCCAATCGTTTTTGTCATAGACCAATTAACTTCAAATTATTTGATTTTAGTAGTCCATCCATATTTGTTTTTTGATTGGCTAAACGCAAGCCAACGCAACTACATAAACGCAAGAGATGGACAATGTTCATCTCCTCCCGACACGCTGGTCCGACAGTTCCGACATACGATTGTGTTTGCGTAAGCTATTGTAGACAGACAAAATTACGTTATTGCGTAGTTGCGAGTCCGACAAGCGGGTGCGTTTGGTTGTAGACGGGCCATAAATGTCGAGACACATGATTGTGAGAAAAAATACAATAAAAATTTCTGGTCAAGAGAACTTTAGAGAAAAATAATCTTATTATAGATTTTGGAGAAAACAATTTTGGCCAAAAAATATTCTACGAGAGTGGATTGTAGCAGATAGTGATGAAATAATTTTGCAAAAGGTAAGTGTGGAATAATTAATTGCTTTTTATAATTTAAGATTAGTTTTTCTCTTAATGTTTCCCACATTTGTTGATCAAGGTTTGCAATAAAAAAAAAAGTTTCTGCTATATATCAACTACCAGACTTACCATCACTCCTATGTCGTTGGCTACTTGTATGTTTATTTATAAATTATAACAGTGATTTTTCCACTGCCTTAACTTTAGACATTATCTATATACCTACCAAAGTAAAAAAGTTTATTTTTTAATTGGGGATGGTGCTCTAGAACTCATACAAGTAAAATACCGTATTTTCTCAAAACATCAAATCATTAAAAAAATTATTTTACCATTTATACTTGTAAGTAAACGGGAAATTAAATAATACTATAATTATAATTAGGCCTAGGCCCATTTAATATAATTTGATTTTGTAATATTCAGACATCTCACTAGAATCAAAATCTAGACGAAGGGCATTTGTTTGCAAATGAAAGTTTAGAAAGGTTAAGTAAGAAGTGGACAAATGAAAAAAAGTAGCATACAACTTAATTACATTTGTTTGAATGCCAAACTTTGTGTATTAGTTCAAATTATCATTTAAGTTGTAGGCTTGTATGAAGTATTACTAGATTATTACAATGTGTTTAAAGTTGGCTCTTAGCTTGTATAGCCTATTGCTTTCAAAAAGCATATTACATTTAATGTTCAATAACTAAAATTAAATGGGGTAGCTTAAAACTTAGTTATATGTGTTTGAATAACAAACTAACATTTAGGTTATAGGGTTTGAAGTTGTTAGTTTAATACCATTCTTAAAACCACTAAATTCACTATAGTTGTAATAGGCTTTCAAGTGTCCAGTATTTATAATATTCAAAGACGTTTAATACCATTTTATATATCGTTTTACAAAATCCCCCTCCCCACCCCCCTAAGTTTACTATAAATCATGTTAACACTATCAAGATACTGAGAGTACTACACTTATAGTGGATTGTTGTTTTACAATCAGTTAGGGCTGTTTTAATGAATAGCCTTCAGCATCTTCAATGTATTACTCTTTTCTAGGCCTAATTTAATCTTTATATTACTATAAGATGTTTAATTATAAGAATGTGTGGGGTTTAGTGTTAATTATAAGTTGTCTAAATCATAATCAAAGCTGTAAGCAATATATGTTTTAAATTTCACTTCATTAACTTCATTTTTAGGCCATTAACTTTTAAATCTAGTAGTTTTCATTCTTGTAAAGTCTTTGTTGAAATCTTAGCGTAATCTAAATGTATTACCTTCTAAGCACCGTGCTGTTTTATTTTATCTGTACCCGGAAGCTGTAAGATGCACATGTGTCTTCATAGTGGAAAGGGGAGGTTTGGCGCGAACAGCCAGCCAATCAGCACATCAGATTGGAACGTCTGTTTTTGATACTATTAAGAAAGGACACACTGGCTGGTTATCTCGCGAGCTAGTAAGATGCACCAAGAGGTACGAATAGTCGTTCTTCACATGTAGTCTTTAGGGTGTTGAGATATGGGTGGCAGAACAGGGAGACCACCATGTGGCCAATTTATCACCACTATAACCATTTTATGTCTATCTTCAAGTACTAATTAATCTTCTTTCTTTTCATTATGTAACGAGTGGTTTAAAAATGTAATGAAATGTCTATTAACTTTTCTCCAAAATAAAACTACCGAATCAACCTAATAGGTTTCAAGTTCTTTATTCGACTACGTTCTGCACCCCCAACCATTATTTAATTAACCCCGAGAGGCTCTACCGAACCAGCTGGCTGCAGGGTAAAAGTTTTGTGTGTTCAAAACTCACATTTTGCGCCCCCTCACCCCCATCTGAAAAAGCTGTGGAAAATACTATATATGGCCATTTTAAAAATAGACACTATGTATACCATTTTGAATGCTCATTTCCAAATGTGTTACACATCTGAGATTGTCTTTCCCCAGAGTTCGGAAAATACGTTCCTTCATAACAGGATTGAGTTTTGAAATCAACTCTAGGATTCCGAAAAAATTTCCATTGTGTTGGACAAGGTGGCAAAGTCTCGCGAGGACATTTTCCCGTCGCAATTAATTTTTGATTTTCATCATCAATTGTCTTTCCAGTGTTTACCTCCTTTCTGCTTCAACTTTTCACTTTGTGGTTAGAGGACGTCTCATGTCGGGAAAGAGTTTTTCCGATGTGCCTTCAATCACAGTTTCCATTTCCATCAGATAATGTAGTTCTGGTGATTGCCGTGTTAAATACCTTGCAACAAAAACAGTATACACTTATCTTAGACTGGGAATACATTAGACATCGTCCTCTAATTTTCACCCGTTGGAAACAAGCCAATAATAGAATACGTTGGAAAATGATCTTTTTGCACCGTCTCTAGGGTAACTGTCTACTGTTGAGATTGGTCCTTGCGAAATAATAAAATCAAGTTCAGTTGCGCTTATCACTTTGGGCCAATTAGCCGGATCTTTCACTTTGTCACATGAATTATTCATTTCTTGTATTGTATCAGTCACATGGCTCTTATCACTGTAATCAGTAATTTCCTCATGAATTATTCATTTCTTGGATTGTATCAGTCACATAGCTCTTATCACTGTGATCAGTAATTTGCGTGGTGTTATTTATTAAATCTTCTGAGCGCTGTTTCAACAGATGATCATCGTTTCATTCAGTTTCAATTTCACTTTCACTTTCTTTACTAGCGCTTGCCTTCATTAAATAATTACACGTTAGTTTAGCGCTTGACTTAGTTTCTTGTCACGTTTTTAATTTCCATTTTCTATTTTTGGCTGCAGAAAGTTTGGAAAACATTTTAGAAACTGTTTTAAAAAATAGATTTAATATTATTATAAAAACAGAAATGACAAAAAGTAAAAACATAATAATGACAGCAATAAACTTCACAGAGTACAGTACCTGCTAAAACGGTTTGCACCAAAATAATAATTGAAAACAAAACTTATACAAAATTTCACAGAACACGATATAAACTAAATATAATAAGTAGTGAATTGCAACACGCCGAACTATAAATAAAGCGAGTAAGCGATTGTCAATAAAGGACTCGCACGGAGGTTGGGTGACTGATTGAGAATCAAAACTAACATTACACCTCCCCCCATCCCCTGCCGCCCCCTCATAGATCGTACAGTCTAGACCTGGCAACTGGTATAGTCCCGTCACCAACGTAGTTGACAGGGGTACATCACACCGAACAACATTCAAAATGTATTTACTTTATTAATGTATTCTACTGCACTAATTTGAAATTAAAAAAGTACTTTCCTTAATTATAATTATACTTCCCCAGATAAAAACAAAAATATTTATTTTTTGGGCCATTTTGGCGCGGTTTCACACGTAGAACACACCTTAAACCGGCCCTGATAACTCATCATTGATAATCTGTTGTAGTACTATTATATATGACCTTTTTACTTGAAATATATTTTTATAGGCTAAAATCAATAACTTCCTAGCTATAATCAACCATATTTATTTTTTATTCTGGTATTTGAAATCTGAAATTGATTGATATCCTCTTTGGTGGAGTGTTTCTGCAACATTATATGTTATTTCGTTCTACACATCCTACAAGTTTTAATAAACCTCTCTATTTTAAGATAAAAGAGTAGGTATGTGTTTATTTAGTATGTGTGAAGCAAGGTAGCTTTTACCACAAGGCAAAATTTTGAATCAGTACGTTACTAGAAAAATGAAGTCAAATTAAAAATGTACTGATGGCGCTAGCTATTTTAGATTTATTTTCTGTGATCGCTCTAGTAGCAATAATTTTACAAACGAATGCTATGTATGAATTGTCTAAACGTGTGGCACATGTTTGAAACATTATTGGAGCAAATTAAAACTAAACAAATTAATGCTATTTCTTAAAACTCCTCAAAAAATGTCAAACATTTGCTCAACATATTTTTATTATTATTAGCACCGTGTCTTACTACCCGTTCGGGTTATACGCAAACATATTTTAAAGACAACTCTATTGTAAACATGCAAGACGATTTTACTGAAATACCAAATCCAATAAAAAAAAGTTTACAACGAGAAATTGTCCATAAATACAAAACCATTTATTTCTAAGCTCTGCTGCTGCCAGTAGCTCCTTCTTACCCCGGCAAACTCCCTTCCGGCACAACCAAGAGCGGGGAGCTTGGCCAACTGAGAGAGCGGGGAGCTTGGCCAGCTGAGAGAGCGGGGAGCTTGGCCAACTGAGAGAGCGGGGAGCTTGGCCAGCTGAGAGAGCGGGGAGCTTGGCCAACTGAGAGAGCGGGGAGCTTGGCCAACTGAGAGAGCGGGGAGCTTGGCCAACTGAGAGAGCGGGGAGCTTGGCCAATTGAGAGAGCGGGGAGCTTGGCCAACTGAGAGAGCGGGGAGCTTGGCCAACTGAGAGAGCGGGGAGCTTGGCCAACTGAGAGAGCGGGGAGCTTGGCTAACTGAGAGAGCGGGGAGCTTGGCCAATTGAGAGAGCGGGGAGCTTGGCCAACTGAGAGAGCGGGGAGCTTGGCTAACTGAGAGAGCGGGGAGCTTAGCCAACTGAGAGAGCGGGGAGCTTGGCTAACTGAGAGAGCGGGGAGCTTGGTCAACTGAGAGAGCGGGGAGCTTGGCTAACTGAGAGAGCGGGGAGCTTAGCCAACTGAGAGAGCGGGGAGCTTAGCCAACTGAGAGAGCGGGGAGCTTGGCTAACTGAGAGAGCGGGGAGCTTAGTCAACTGAGAGAGCGGGGAGCTTAGCCAACTGAGAAAGCGGGGAGCTTGGTCAAACTGAGAGAGCGGGGAGCTTGGCTAACTAGAGAGCGGAGCTTGGCCAACTGAGATGAGCGGGGAGCTTGGCCAACTGAGAGAGCGGGGAGCTTGGCTAACTGAGAGAGCGGGGAGCTTAGCCAACTGAGAGAGCGGGGAGCTTGGCTAACTGAGAGAGCGGGGAGCTTGGTCAACTGAGAGAGCGGGGAGCTTGGCAACTGAGAGAGCGGGGAGCTTAGCCAACTGAGAGAGCGGGGAGCTTAGCCAACTGAGAGAGCGGGGAGCTTGCCAACTGAGAGAGCGGGGAGCTTGGCTAACTGAGAGAGCGGGGAGCTTGGTCAACTGAGAGAGCGGGGAGCTTGGCTAACTGAGAGAGCGGGGAGCTTAGCCAACTGAGAGAGCGGGGAGCTTAGCCAACTGAGAGAGCGGGGAGCTTGGCCTAACTGAGAGAGCGGGGAGCTTAGTCAACTGAGAGAGCGGGGAGCTTGGCCAACTGAGAGAGCGGGGAGCTTGGTCAACTGAGAGAGCTGGGAGCTTGGCTAACTGAGAGAGCGGGGAGCTTAGCCAACTGAGAGAGCGGGGAGCTTGGCCAACTGAGAGAGCGGGAGAGCTTGGCCAACTGAGAGAGCGGGGAGCTTGGCCAACTGAGAGAGCGGGAGCTTGTCAACTGAGAGAGCGAATATAAAGCGTTCCCCCATAAAACCTGCGGTTCCCTCAACAATGATATTGGGTGTAGTGAGTCTGAAGGTAAGGACGAGCTTGTTGATAAGACCAAGATGTTGGTTTCAAACTTTGTATGAAAGAACATTCCAGCTTCAAAAAATGCTCTAAGTGTTAACGTTGAACATTTTTTGTTTTACATGAAATACCAGCGCGATCTGGATTCTTCACTAACCTGAACTCCACCGCTTTCAAATTCCTAACGACTCTGCACGCAAGTAGCGTGTCAGAAGTTTGTTTCTAAGCTTCAAGTTCTCAAAAATTGATTAAGATAAATATTAAACCAAATTCTTTTATCTCTACTCTTGTTAATATATGTTGGAAAATACTATTTTCACGATCTCAACAAATATTAAAAATAGATTAAATAGCTGCATCCAATGAAGAGTTTAAATTATTACTTTGACAAGAAAACTTGTTATTCTTTCTCTCAACGCTGGTATTTTTAGCGTTGCCGATTATGTATTGTTACAGCGCTAAAGGTATAACTTTCTGCATTGTTGCAATACATTCTGAAACTGCTTTTTAAACATGTTTTATTCACTCAATTGTATATTCTATAATATTATACAGAGCTATAAACTTTTTAATGATTGATTAACAAATATATCCTTATTATGGTTAAAGGGATGCATTATGTTTTATTTGTTTCTTATTACATTTTACTAAGCTGTACATTTGTATCTATCTTTAACTGTGTGAACTAAGTTATTTCGATTAGCTGAATATTTGTATTTAGTTTTAAACTTGGCAGTTAAGTTATTTCAAGCTTAGTTTGTGTAAGTGCAGTTAAAAGTGTATTAGATTGAATGTTTTCCCTCTCAAGAATGATAATTCGGGTTTGACGGAGGTGTATCATCTTTATTGGAAACCATAATCATTTCTTTGGTAATTCATTTTTATTTAGTATTAAAATGACATTGTATCGATACGGGTTGTGGGGGAGGGCCTGAAGATGAGCCAGGCCGACACTATTTGAGGATGTGGGACGAGATTGTCTGGTGGGGGAGTGTTAAATAAAACAAAACATCCCAAGTGTCCGAGATTGCGTGAATGAACGGCGGAAACCGGCTGACATCAATAGCTCAAAGACGCAAGATATAACAAACTAGACAATAAACCCCCTCCATCTTTCTCCTGGTAGCCTCACGCACGTGTTTGCGGAAGGTTACATCCAACAAGTTATGTGGGGTTACTTTTGCACCCTTATAAGGGGTGTATGATGGAACTACCGCTCAGCATCCGGCGCCTGCACGTGTTGTGAGAATGTGTGTGTGTGTGTATGTGTGTGTGTGCGTGCGTGTGTGTGTGGCTCAATATAAGGTCCAAGCATACGTGTAGAACAAGTTGCATATGAGCTAGGCGTGGCACTGCACATGTAATAATGGCAAGCACTTTCTGTGATGTAGAACCGTTAACGATGACCCTCAGAAACGTATTCCCATTTCTAGATGGACTAGAGTGTAGTTTACTATTAACTGTGGTATGTTCTGCTGCCGTGCTACAAGATGTAGAGGTGTGTAATGTATCGCGCCAAACTCCTATGCAACCTGTTGTACACACATGCTTGAACAGCTTTGCTCTCCAGGCCCTGTGCGCCGAAACTTTGGATACAATATAATGGTAATAGGTAATATAACATATATTCTGATATTACATTAGAATCAATAATATATTTTTTATTAGTTATAAAACAAATGTTAGCGTGGTTATTCCACTCTTACTAGTAGTGTTATTGTTACTACACATATTCCTCCTTTCCCCGCTGGTATATTCACACTCTAGCCTCATCTAGAGACACCGTACACAAAGATAGTGTTCCTACCAGCTAACTGAAGAGAGTAGTCAAGGTGTACTCCCACCACAGCTTTATTAGGCTGTCCTAGTCATCAAATATCCCCCCTTATTCTCTCTAGCGTTATGCTGCTTGTATCCAGTATTGGTCGACCTTGGAGAGGTATCGATGGCAAGGAGGGGTTTACTGACAAGTGGAACATAACACTGCTTGCTCCTGATGGGAACTCATGTCCCATGGTGTCCATCACTGTCTAAACATAACAACTAAGCTTAGTCAAGACTTCAGTCTATGATCTATTTCAACTTTACACCTGAACTTTGCTTGTAAATCTAATATTTACTTACTCAATTGCATTAGGAACTCGTACCAAATTACTTCAACTATTTATATCTTTAGTTAGTTCTATCCAGTCCACTTCATTACACCCTGTTCCTATCTTGAGCTGGTTCTATCCAGTCCACCTCATTACACCCTACCTATCTTGAGCTAGTTCTATCCAGTCCACCTCATTACACCCTATCTATCTGACTAGTTCTATCCAGTCACTCATACACCTATCCTATCTTGAGCTAGTTCTATCCAGTCACTTCATTACACCCTGTCCTATCTTGAGCTAGTTCTATCCAGTCCACCTCATTACACCTCCTATCTTGAGCTAGTTCTATCATCCACCCATTACACCTATCTCTATCTTGAGCTGTTCTATCATCCACTCATTACACCTATCCTTCTGAGCTAGTTCTATCCAGTCCACTTCATTACACCCTATCTATCTGAGCAGTTCATCCATCACCTATGTCACCTATCTTACTAGCGTTCTATCCAGTCCACCTCATTACACCTATCTGTTTCAGGTCCATCCAAATTCATAATATACCGTATAGTCACACTTTTCACAACACCATACCTTAGAGCAGGGGTTTCCAAACATTTTGTTACGTGGGCCACATAATATATTTTAAACATTTTCGTGGGCCAGATTAAAAAAAAAACAATTTTAAAATGAATTAATAACATTTATTTGATATTTCGTGAAATAGCATGATATTATTCATAACGAAAGAGAGATGTAACAATTACAAAGAAAGTCAGTGGGCATACAATATCGGATAAATGTGTTCGATAGTTGGACTTGACATAAAATTCATACTTAATTATTGAGAATTTTTGTTCACGCAGGTAGTTTTACTAAAAACTGACACAAATCCACAAGCAAGTGGCTTCAAACTTTGAGACTGTTCAGTTTGCAAAGATTTCCTTCTTTAAACTTGAGTTTCAGCGTTATCTGATTCAAAATGAATCATTCCCATTTGAAACTGACTTGTTAGTGTTTCAACATGGCCGTCAAATGGGTTTAAATTAACCTTCCTTATTTCACTAGTTTTTATATCGAGATCAGAAAATCGTCCTCGAAATGGATAATGCCATTCTGCTTCAGGCTCTTCATGAAATGTTTCACAACATTTCACAACACGGGATATGAACCCAGTCATGAACGTTCAACTGTTCAAGTAGTCCTGGCATCATTCTTGCCTGAATGACTTGACATGCCAATAAATCTCAAATACAATTTATTTCAGTTTGAAACTTTAGATTAAATAAATTCATATGGCCGGTCACGTCTGCAGAAAAAGGACACTTTCCAAACCCAGTCAGAGCTTGATGAAAGTGATTGAGGTTGATTCTTCTTTATGGGAAATGAATCAATTTAATAATTTATATTTATAATAAATAGTAGATATAATGACGTATTTTTAAAATTACGTAGAACATTTTGTGACTTTCCTTAGCTAGCCCTCTGACGGGAGACTTGGAACTACCCGTCACAAGCCGTCCTGTTGTGGCTTTAAGGGAGCGACACCAGCTGTCTCTCATACCGTGGTTTGAGATGTTCAACCAAATGACAGCTGTCTCTCATACCGTGTTTGAGATGTTCAACCAAATGACAGCTGTCTCTCACACCGTGGTTTGAGATGTTTAACCAAATGACAGCTGTCTCTCATACCGGGTTTGAGATGTTCAACCAAATGACAGCTGTCTCTCACACCGTGGTTTGAGATGTTCAACCAAATGACAGCTGTCTCTCACACCGTGGTTTGAGATGTTTAACCAAATGACAGCTGTCTCTCATACCGTGGTTTGAGATGTTCAACCAAATGACAGCTGTCTCTCACACCGTGGTTTGAGATGTTCAACCAAATGACAGCTGCAGCTGAAAATGGGGGTTTGTAAGTCTGTCAGCACTATGGCTATGTGGGGAAGTTCGCGTGCGCAAAGGAAATGCACATGTCAAATATACTGCATTAAGAAATAAGAAGGGAAACAATTAATATAGAGTTTTATAAAATGTTGGGGTGGGCTGGAAATAATCCTGTGGCCCACGGGCCGTAGTTTAGAGACCCCTGCCCTAGAAGCTACGATTACATTCTCAATGTATTCTCTGGCCTATTCTATTTGTTTGTTACGCGAGAAACAAACAATATTTTCTAATGTAATTTACATCAAATTATTCAAATGTGGACATTATTATTCATAATCCAGTTCCAACTATAGCGTTCCGTTGTGAAAACTTTACCGGGAAATAGAGTCATTTCCACTTCTTGCTTTCTTGCGATATTTTATTTTTAAAATATTCATATTATGAAAAGTTATCTATAAATATCTCTTGTACTCTTTGTTTACCCTGGAAGTAGCAAACTTACCAGGCTTGTGTCCACTATGGTGCAGCCTATATGATAGGGCCATAGTAGAGCCCGTCAAGGTAAGACTAGACACCAGAGAGTCGAACCGCGACCACAATTATAAATGTTAATAAAGGTTCTTACGCTTTATTTAATAATATATATGCTTGCATTTTATGTTCTTCTTTCTGAAGCTTAATTTTATTTTGAAAATAAAATTTTGTGAGGTTAACAATATATATTTATTTTCCAGTGAGACCATCAAAGTATTAATGAGCACTTTTTAGCAGTAAGCGCTAATTATTTCAGATTCTCGATTCCTAGATTCCTAAAGTACAAACAATTGAAGTGATTGTTGGAAAGTCGGTTTGCTTTCAAAGACATGGAGAGGAATCGACATAACAAGGATATTGTTAATATTGTTAATATTGTTGTTAAGGGGGGAGGGAAGGGGGCACGAGAAAAAAACGGTGTTTTTGCAGTTTTTACGGCATTTTTTTATTTTATTTTAGCCAAAATAAATTTAATATTGCTCCTGTACAACTATAGAATTTAATTTTCTTCTCATGATGACCTAAAAATGTCTTAAATATCTCTTAAGGGTGTTCTGGAATTTAATGACAACTTTTTATTTTCATTTAAAATGTCTGCCATATAATTCCGCTATACACATGATGAACTGTTGATATCAACATGTAGAGAAAATTACAACTCCATGTTTTTAATGAAGCAATATTTTATTTATGTTTTGCTATAAAAACTGTAAAAACACTGGCCTTTTCTCGCGTCACCTACATCCCCACCTTAAGGTAAATTACCGTACCGGTACATAAAGTGTATAATTTATTGTAACCCTGCAAAATTATTTCTTATCTTAGCGTGGCTGCAAACTAAGGACTTCAAGAAATTACTAACATTTTATATTTAAAATATTTGAATTGAAATCTAGAATATTGCAGTAGAATTATTTAATACCCAATTAATTAAACCTAAAATAATGTTTTATACATACAATTAATTGACAGACACACAATAGAGCTGATTTAGTTTTTGTATACAAATTAAAACCACACATGTGCACACCATCTCCTTTTGTTCCCGACATGGCAAGTGGCTGGTTTGGCCACATCAAACCACACATGTGAACACCATCTCCTTTTGTTCCCGACATGGCAAGTGGCTGGTTGGCCACATCAAACCACACATGTGAACACCATCTCCTTTTGTTCCCGACATGCCAAGTGGCTGGATTGGCCACATCAAACCACACATGTGAACACCATCTCCTTTTGTTCCCGACATGGCAAGTGGCTGGTTTGGCCACATCAAACCACACATGTGAACACCATCTCCTTTTGTTCCCGACATGGCAAGTGGCTGGTTTGGCCACATCAAACCACACATGTGAACACCATCTCCTTTTGTTCCCGACATGGCAAGTGGCTGGATTGGCCACATCAAACCACACATGTGAACACCATCTCCTTTTGTTCCCGACATGGCAAGTGGCTGGATTGGCCACATCAAACCACACATGTGAAGACCATCTCCTTTTGTTCCCGACATGGCAAGTGGCTGGATTGGCCACATCAAACCACACATGTGAAGACCATCTCCTTTTGTTCCCGACATGGCAAGTGGCTGGATTGGCCACATCAAACCACCACTAGATCATTTATTTACTTTTTTTAAATTGAAAAGACGAATTAAATAAAGTTTTATTAATTAAAAAAATGAAATTATTGTCAAAAACTATAAAATAAAATTCCATGGCCTACAATCGAGCCATACCGAACGAGTGGTTTTAATATGTTCGCGAAGATAGTGCCAACTTCTGTGATGCCATGCAGTCACAGCACTAAGAACCCTCCAGCAGTTAATCTCAGTTTTATAGGTCGGAGCTGCTACTTATTAATCAAGAGTCTCCTCATTTGTCCTCACGGGGCTGTAGTTGACCTCATCCCAGACAAACTGATTCACAGGACATTTGTAAGCGCCGAGGATCGAACCTGGGACCTCGGGATCTGTAGCCAGAAACTTGATCAATAGACCACAAAGGACGTACTTTTATTATTTTATAGTTCTGGCCAGCAATTTAAAATAAACACTGAAGTTTAAATAAATTGTGCAACTAACAAGCTCCTGAATTATTTGTATTTCTTATATAAATAACTCGTCTGGTAGAATTTTATATTTTAATACTACTAGAGCCAGTTTCTTTTTAACTGGAACCTTATTAAGAACCGAAATAATCAGGAACTCTTATTTTTCTAGAACAGGAACTTTTAAAATTCTGTTTAAAGAACCAGAACTGGTACGTAACCCGAACGGGTAGTAAGACGCGGTGCTAGTAATAATAATAATTTAAACGTAAAAGGAGTGGACGCACATGTGATCATGAGTGAGTCACACAATTTACTATTTAATAACTACTGTAAAGTCAGAGAAGATTTTATCTGTGTGTTCATGGCTAGAATATTATAACCATATATGTCGAGAAAAAATATTTGGGGGGGGGGGCGCTATATAAAAAATGGGTCTTGGTTATATACAATAGGCTGAATAATATTAGCGACCAGAATATCGGCAGGCTCTTTCAAAGTTCTGAAGTTTAATACCTGCTTAGGTCAAATTTATCAGATTATCACAAATAAAATAATCTTTAAAACAATTTTTGTTTTGGTTGTATTAAAGTTGAACAAGAATACACTTTTTTTATACAATATGTATTTTCAACCCAAAATAACCAATGATATGACTTCATGTCACTGATGTTTTATAAATTGAAATGCTCTATAAACACGTTATTTGACACGAACAGATTGTGTATCACTGACATAAACAACTCGTTGAGCGCAATGTTTGCTGCGAGCAGATAGAACAGACGATGATGATGATGATGATAGAGCTCGGGTCGTGTGACGTCAGAATGTTTGCTGCTCTATTCTGCTCGGCGAACAACGCCTGGTAGTGGAGGTCTAAGTGCAAGTGTCTGTGACTAGGAGCAGCTGCACTTGTCAGCGGGACACTTGGACGGATATATGATACACTGGTCCTGGCAATAGACATCGGCTCCTTCCCGACCTCGCAACTCGCCAATCGCATCGCACACCTCTCTGAAACACAGGGTCGACACACTCGGGGGTGTTTCAATATCACTGCACCTGGATATGAGTCTAGGACTCCCGGGTTCGTTTACCGGCTGGTACCTAGGGCATCCTCCACAAGGGAAGTTACCTCAACGGTCATCAGGGTTTGGTTGGTTAGGCCTAAGATAGGTTGTGTTTTCCCTGGTACCACACCCTCATACTCACTATCTCCCTCACCTTGTCTCATCAAGACTAGTAAAGAGCCTCCACAGAAAGGATGTACTATTAGTACATTAGTACGTCCCCCGGACAACGGTACGTTAGTACTGGTTGATATTTCCACTACTGGGCTACGAGGGATGTAGCGCATTATTATAACTAATTGTTATATTTATTAGAATAAATAATCATTTATGAATACATTAGAAAAATTGACTACACGTAATTGTTTGAGTACCTCTATTTTGGCGGGAAGAACTAGATTTTGGCGGGAAGAACTAGCTGGAGCAATTGTTTTCCTACCAGAACTCTATTTGGTAGAAGAAGGTATTAAAACATAAAGACCTTCAGAACTCTATTTGGGAGAAGAAGGTATTAAAACATAAAGACCTTCCAGAACTCTATTTGGTAGAAGAAGGTATTAAAACATAAAGACCTTCCAGAAGGTTTTCTGTACCAACATCTTGTTTGTTTTATCGGATCAATATTGGGGCGATAAATATCACACGATGTTTATAAACTTCGTTATATTACACAGACGTGAGTTTTAATTTTTAATAAGTCATCTATTAAAATGAGCGCCTTAACCCCCTCCATTTATTGATTGTGAGCTTCATATCATAAAAAAATATAAGCATTCGTGAAAATAACCGAAAAGTACTTAGTACCGACATCCTTGGCCACTAAACTATTCCTGATTGTTTTGTAAATACTCAACATCCTTGGCCACTAAACTATTCCTGATTGTTTTGTAAATACTAAACATCCTTGGCCACTAAACTATTCCTGATTGTTTTGTAAATACTCAACATCCTTGGCCACTAAACTATTCCTGATTGTTTTGTAAATACTCAACATCCTTGGCCACTAAACTATTCCTGATTGTTTTGTAAATACTCAACATACTTGGCCACTAACTATTTCTGCTTGTTTGGGAATACTCAACATCCTTGGCCACTAAACTATTCCTGATTGTTTTGTAAATACTCAACATCCTTGGCCACTAAACTATTCCTGATTGTTTTGTAAATACTCAACATCCTTGGCCACTAAACTATTTCTGCTTGTTTTGTAAATAATCAACATCCTTGGCCACTAAACTATTCCTGACTGTTTTGTAAATACTCAACATCCTTGGCCACTAAACTATTTCTGCTTGTTTTGTAAATAATCAACATCCTTGGCCACTAAACTATTCCTGATTGTTTTGTAAATAATCAACATCCTTGGCCACTAAACTATTCCTGATTGTTTTGTAAAATGCTCAAACTCGTAAACTCACCCCTAACCTTTACTAATCAGTATTATTGCATCTTAAATTGTATTTAATTCAAAGATGAAACTAAAATAGTTTTCTTCTGATCTGGTATAAATTGCAGCTATTATTATTATTATTATTATTATTATTATTATTAGCACTGCGTCTTACTACCCGTTCGGGTTATACGCACTTACGCTAATGTGTAATGGTAGGGTGATTGTGAGATGAAATGAAGGACCTACAGTTTAACGTGGAATCCGAACCACGGTGGAGGCCTGGCATTCCTCACATTCACAAGTTGTGATTAATACACATCTTGTCAGAGGTGAAGGAAGGGTCTGGTAATCAGATAAATCTGTGCCGGGACCGAGGATTGAACCCCGGCCGCCATGCAGCGGTTAATCTACCATTGTTACTACTTACGGACACTGACAAAGCATTGGGTTGCAGTTGGGGGGATATCGCAAACAGTTCTCTTGGCACCACTGATCCATTCCTGGCAGTCTTTTGTAGAACGGCGTAGGAAGGCAAACTTGAGATCTGTGGGACAAAAACAAACCTCGTATTATTACAGACCAGTTTCAGTCCCGTCCTAAGGGCTAGGAGATTCTATTGTCGACAAAATACAAACCAAAGGAATTTCTAAGGACGTTATTATAAGCTTAAAGTTAAAATTAAATTGCGTTAAAATTGTAAAAAAAAGAATCACTATAAAAGTAAAAACACTAACACACACATTAACAAAGACATTAATAATTTAGAGCAACATGGAAGACTTCCTGATAAAGATGCCATCTAAGCATTGAAATATTAAAGTATTTGAAAATTTAGGTTGTTTTTACTTTTATTAGTGCCTCATTTTCCATAACTCTATCATATGTATACAGTTTTATTCTGTTTAAAGGAGCTTATTTCATACATATAGGGTTATTAAAACTTATACAGGCTGGGGGAAGGGGCGTGTTACAAGTATCTCCACGAGATGAACTTGGGGCTGACGTCTCAAAATAGCGGCGCTACGAGACGTCCAAGTTGGCACTGTATGCGCGTGGACAGAACCTCTTAGCAATATAATATATAATATATACTAGAGACTCGATAGGAGGATAGTAGTAACTGACAAATACAAACATTACTAAGGCTTCTTTTAAATAGTCATATTTCAATTAATATAATATGAAGTAACAACTTTTGATAAATACTATCAGTACCAATAAAATAGTAATATCGTAAATTGTTATCAATATTGATTGAAAGAAGATTTGTATTTTCTGAAATGTCATACTGAATAAAGTTCACTGTGTTCGAAAAACCCCAATGATTCCTAAAAATATACAATACTGTTTTATTCGTGTGAGACACTCTCACCTGATTACACTCCACTAAGATGTTTTAAATACATGCACGTGTTAAAAGGCCGAAATGAAAGGAAAAGCTTTTTATGTTTTCTTCCAAGTGAAGGCAGCAAGTCTACCTCACATAGTTTCATTATGGTGGGGATTGACTTAAGGTCTCAGTGTTATCTATCAAGGTAATATGATACCTTGATGGATAAATGAAGTGTACATGATGATTCCTTTAGAACAATTCGTAGCACTCGAGAATATGACGAGCCTAAACAAGTCCTGCTGCAGAACACTCAGCTTACTCGTGGGTCTCCTCACTTAACTGATGACGAGCCTAGACATGTCCTGCTGCAGAACACTCAGCTTACTCGTGCGTCTCCTCACTTACCTGATGACGAGCCTAGACATGTCCTGCTGCAGAACACTCAGCTTACTCGTGGGTCTCCTCACTTACCTGATGACGAGCCTAGACATGTCCTGCTGCAGAACACAGCTTACTAGTGTCTCCTCACTTACCCGATGAGAGCTAACATGTCCTGCTGCAGAACACTCACTTACTCGGTCTCCTCACTTACTGATGACGAGCCTAAACATGTCCTGCTGCAGAACACTCAGCTTACTCGTGCGTCTCCTCACTTACCTGATGACGAGCCTAAACATGTCCTGCTGCAGAACACTCAGCTTACTCGTGCGTCTCCTCACTTACCTGATGACGAGCCTAAACATGTCCTGCTGCAGAACACTCAGCTTACTCGTGCGTCTCCTCACTTACCTGATGACGAGCCTAAACATGTCCTGCTGCAGAACACTCAGCTTACTAGTGCGTCTCCTCACTTACCTGATGACGAGCCTAAACATGTCCTGCTGCAGAACACTCAGCTTACTCGTGCGTCTCCTCACTTACCTGATGACGAGCCTAAACATGTCCTGCTGCAGAACACTCAGCTTACTCGTGCGTCTCCTCACTTACCTGATGACGAGCCTAAACATGTCCTGCTGCAGAACACTCAGCTTACTAGTGCGTCTCCTCACTTACCTGATGACGAGTGGAGCCACGAGGTTGGATCGGAAGTCCCTGTAGAACAGCATGAAGGGGTTGTCCTGAAATCCGGCAAATTGCGGGGGAAGTCCCGATGTGCTCGTGACAATAGTTATGTCTGCACAGTTCCTGAAAGTTTCCGGTCGACCACAACCAACAGCTTCAGTCCCGTTAGCACATGTTCCCCACATGTTACCTGGAAGAGGGATTACACAGGCTATTACAAATATAATGTTGCTCAATTTGAGAAACCTACCAAGCCCTGGTCAGACTAAACGAGAAAGTTTACACCGTTGCCATTTTTATCCAACTATTTCAGTAATCAGGGTAAATCTGTTTTTGATCGGCTAGGAGACCAAGAATTATATTTATTGGGAAAGCCAACATTTTTCGATGTTTCTAGAATGAAACTTACCTGCTAGGTTGGTACAGCACCAACCAAAATTATTGAGAATGTGTTTAGGCTTTGAAACGAATGTAAAATAGCAAATGTATGTTACCTGTAGACTGTCCTGACCCACCTCAACTTGTAAACTTGCCCTCCTACCTAGGTACAGTACATTACATAGATATATTCAATGATAGATAAAACTCTATAGTGTGGTCCGAAAATGAGCCATACCGAGCGATTGGCCACCTGTTAGCGATGATAGTGACAACTTTTGCGCGTAGAGGTTGGCACAGTAAGGCTTCCTCAGTTTTATAAATTGAAGCTGCTAATTCTGGATTCAATTATCGGTTCATTTGTCCTCACGAGGATGAGTTTGACCCAATCCAGACCCAATATTTCACAGATAAATTTTGGCCTTGAGGACCTTGAAGCTTAAGCCCATTAAACCCTATTCTGACACATAACCTCCTTCCAACACATTCTCACACTACCCACCCATCGACGTCTCGGTCTACCAAGGGGTCTCGTATCTTCAGGTTTCCCAACTAAAATGTTGTGTACACAACTGTCGTCAATCAAACGGGCCACGTAATTTCAATTGTTAGACTTTTAGTGATTTGGGTACAAACTTTATAATACAACTTTTATTTATGTCTCAAGTTCATATTTAAGAGTGATTGAGAGTGTGTTATATATATATATATATATATTTTATATATATATATATATATATATATATAATACCCCTCCCTCCTTGGCCATTGTGATTTATTTCGGTTATGAGCTATCTCACATTCAGGATTTGACTAATTTTAGTGCCTAAAAGTTAATTAGGTGATTTGATATTCCTTTCTTAATTCAACTGGCTTTGACACTTTACAATAAAAGGTCTAATTGGTTCATCGTATCAAGAATTATTTAAAATAAACAATATTTTAATATTAAAATGATATCACTTTGTGTGTGATTATAATCATCATGAAGACGTGTTTTCCCCTGCATTCGTTGGTCTAAAAGGAAGCTGAGTTGCCTGACCTGTGGAATAAGCCTGACCTGTGAAGTAAGTCTGACCTGTGAAATAAGCCTGACCTCTGAAATAAGCCTGACCTCTGGAATAAGCCTGACCTGTGAAATAAGCCTGACCTCTGAAATAAGCCTGACCTCTGAAATAAGCCTGACCTCTGAAATAAGCCTGACCTCTGAAATAAGCCTGACCTCTGGAATAAGCCTGACCTGTGAAGTAAGTCTGACCTGTGAAATAAGCCTGACCTCTGAAATAAGCCTGACCTCTGAAATAAGCCTGACCTCTGAAATAAGCCTGACCTCTGGAATAAGCCTGACCTCTGAAATAAGCCTGACCTCTGAAATAAGCCTGACCTCTGAAATAAGCCTGACCTCTGGAATAAGCCTGACCTCTGAAGTAAGCCTGACCTCTGAAATAAGCCTGACCTCTGAAATAAGCCTGACCTCTGAAATAAGCCTGACCTCTGAAATAAGCCTGACCTCTGAAATAAGCCTGACCTCTGAAATAAGCCTGACCTTTGAAATAAGCCTGACCTCTGGAATAAGCCTGACCTGTGAAATAAGCCTGACCTCTGAAATAAGCCTGACCTGTGAAATAAGCCTGACCTGTGAAGTAAGTCCATTGCACAACGCACTGAGAGCAAGTGACGTAGGCTGGGAGTCGAACCTTGTACCGGAACACAGCCTTCTTCTTTGTTTCCAAAGGAATCTGGAAACCAACATCTTTGCTTCCTGATAAATACAGAGGAAACCTGCAACAATAAACACAAGTACTCTTGCAGTTGATGCAGCAAGAACCGTCCTTCTCAGAAAGTCTAGTTTTCCCGCGCGATCCAGACAGGCAGACACAATTCATGAAGTAACACAATTTGATAAACAAAGCACATCTTACGTTGGATCATTACTATAGTTTGAAATAAAGCTCATCTTACGTTGGATGAATACTATAGTTTGAAATAAAGCACATCTTACGTTGGATGAATACTATAGTTTGAAATAAAGCGTGGGCCGATGGGAAATTTTAAATAGGTGATGTGTAATAGGTGACTATCCGGTCGGATTCATAATTTCTACAGTGAAAGTGTATACCATGTTGCTACATATATGCCGTGTTACATAATGTTGTCCTTTTGCTTCAAAGTAGATTTTACGAAGTGATTTTTTGTGATACTGTGCGTGTATGGTGTGCTAATTGTTAATATAAGCTATTAAAGATGGAATGTTTTATTGTTGTAGTTCCTTCCATCCAGCTGCTTGTCCTGTCCACCGTAACCAGCGAGACTTGGTCGTCCCAACAATAATCTGGTGATGAACACAGGGTATGTGACTCATCTGTTATTCCTCCACTCTACATTATCTCCACTATCTAGGATCCGTGATATCATATTCCCGGTACGAGTTATTGCTGTTGATAGCGATAATGAGGAGAATGAGATCTCACCTGTCGAAACAGCTTTGTGTCGCCTCTTCTCTGGGGTTGTTGTTAGGACACAGGTACATCTCGAACCTCCCCCAGTGGTTCGCCGTCAGCTCAACTTCCACATCGATCTCCTACAATCAAAAACAACCCCAGTTGAATAGTAGTTACAATCATCGAGCATGAACCATTATCAATTATTTTTATCATAAGATATCTCTGATGTGTTTCAAGACATTTATGTGTGGTCTCTTTCCTAATTTTAATTTTAGTTACAAATTATATAGTTAAATATAAACATGATGCTTTGGCAGCTAATCAACTAAATAGTACCCAAAATTGTCATCTCGGGACATTTAATATAATTAGACGTCTTGAGACGTTGAACATCTTCAAGTTCATGATAAACTTCCAATGAAGGTTCTAAAGTCCTAAATACTTTATTTACCCCTCACTTTAATTTAAGGAATAATGTGATTACTAGGGTCATTACTATTATCGTTGTAATTAAATTACACACAAATAAAAAGTAACTTATCCTATCAATGCATACAAACATAAATAAGAACTTTAGTAATGTATTATAAAGATATAGACCAAACCTTGAAAATTATAGGCTTAAATAGCCGGATTTAATTAATGTAAACAATATTATCTATGTAATTTATATTTTATCAGCTTTCGAGGATTAGGAAGATAATAGTTGATATTTATTCTCACTTATTTATAAAAATTAAATTGAGATACTTTTGGAAATATTAAAACTTGTTATTATAATATGAATACACGTATAATTGTAAAATGTGTGAATTTTTCCCTCGGGAGAACGTCCAGTTACCTGTCCTGAGGTGTAGTGTCTGCCTATGATGCCCTTGGCGTACTGCCCTCCAGCCTCGTGGGGGCGCGGGTCTATCAAGTGAAAAGGGTCCCCACAGACGCCACAACGGCCCTGGTTTTGCTCCCACTGCACTGAAAACACACGCCGTTATGAGCTTGTCTCGTTACACTAGCAATCAACAGATAGTTTAACTGGAGGACGGGACAGGACTGGAGTCTCACCTGCATACCCGCCACAGAACAACTGAAAACACACGCCGTTATGAGCTGTCTCGTTACACTAGCAATCAACAGATAGTTAACTGAGGACGGGACACAGAACTGGAGTCTCACTGCATACCCGCCACAGAACAACTGAAAAACACACGCCGTTATGAGCTTGTCTCGTTACACTAGCAATCAACAGATAGTTTAACTGGAGGACGGACCACAGGACTGGAGTCTCACCTGCATACCCGCCACAGAACAACTGAAAACACACGCCGTTATGAGCTTGTCTCGTTACACTAGCAATCAACAGATAGTTTAACTGGAGGACGGGACCACAGGATGGAGTCTCACCTGCATACCCGCCACAGAACAACTGAAAACACACGCGTTATGAGAGTGTCTCGTTACACTAGCAATCAACAGATAGTTTTAACTGGAGACGGACAGGACTGGAGTCTCACTGCATACCCGCCACAGAACAACTGAAAACACACGCCGTTATGAGCTTGTCTCGTTACACTAGCAATCAACAGTAGTTTAACTGGAGACGGACCACAGGACTGGAGTCTCACTGCATACCCGCCACAGAACAACTGAAAAACACACGCCGTTATGAGCTTGTCTCGTTACACTAGCAATCAACAGATAGTTTAACTGGAGGACGGGACAGGACTGGAGTCTCACCTGCATACCCGCCACAGAACAACTGAAAACACACGCCGTTATGAGCTTGTCTCGTTACACTAGCAATCAACAGATAGTTTAACTGGAGGACGGGACCACAGGACTGGAGTCTCACCTGCATACCCGCCACAGAACAACTGAAAACACACGCCGTTATGAGAGTGTCTCGTTACACTAGCAATCAACAGATAGTTTAACTGGAGGACGGGACAGACTGGAGTCTCACCTGCATACCCGCCACAGAACAACTGAAAACACACGCCGTTATGAGCTTGTCTCGTTACACTAGCAATCAACAGATAGTTTAACTGGAGGACGGGACCACAGGACTGGAGTCTCACCTGCATACCCGCCACAGAACAACTCGTTGTCGTTGTAGTTGACAGGGTTAGGAAATCCGAACCTCCACATACTGTTCCTCGAGGGTGGGTCCATGAGGCGACCATGACCTTCGACACCAGCCTGACGCAGAGCCTGGAACAAGGTCACGTGTCATGACAGATATACCAGCCGGCAATAAACATGTACTATATTACACATATTATATTATCATTTATTGATAATGAGATTGTCTCACTTTCTAAGAACAAGAGAAGAGAGAAAATAATTGGCACTTGTCAGTATGTGAATATATTCTGTACATGCGCGTCGTTAGCGGGAATATACTCAAATGGTACATTCTCAGTATCGTGGGGGAAAGAGTGAATTATCTGATCCAGGGAATTGATAGCTTATAGCATTCTTTCCCTTGCCATATTGGTCGTGTTATTCATTTGGTGTGAATTAATGTTTATTTTCTGATATAAAGTGAAAATGGGGTCGTTCTGTCCTCCCCAATAATAATGAGCTAGCTGGGCTCGTGAAACTCTCTCTAAGATTGTCAAATGTTTCACAACCGTGATGATTAAATTTGGACAAAGTTTTTGTTCATTACTTGAGATGAACGATGTATTCTCAAAGTCCCGAAAGTGGGTGTTTACCTCTTTGACGATCAAGGTCTAATGGTCCACGTTCCAGCCGTCGAAACGAACAGCGGCTGTGCCGTGAACTAACTCATGCCTCAGTGAGACCACGGCACAACTCCAGTTGTCTAACTTGTGAGACCCAGATTGCATTAATGGCTTCAGGTTCCTTTTCACAAAATGCCCAAGGACGGGGTACAGCTTTGACTTGTTGCAAGAGCTCTTGTAAGTGTTTTTGAAAGTTTCAGCCGATCAGTTATTTTAACAATCGCAATGGACCTAACCTAACCTAACCTAACCTAACCTAACAAGTTCCTGCCAACAGTCTACAGGAACTCAACTTAGACAACCCAGAAATGGGGGTGGGACTCACTTCAATGTTTCAAATATTGTAACGGGGAGTTTTTAGCCCGTCGCTACTCGATAGTGCAAGTTTTACAAGTCCATTTCAGTAAATTTAAAGAAAAACAATTTTTGAAGTTATTTCTATCACCGTGTATATATCTGTTCCGATTGTATATACATGCACTAGTCAGGTTAATGTGTTAGGAATTAGGAAGGTTTAATTTAGAGGAAGTGCAACCGCATTTGCGGAGAGGAAGAGTGGAAAGCCGTTTATTAAAAAAACTTTCAATACACCCGACCGAGATTTGAATCCCTATATCCCCGTCATCAGCATTCCAGTATATTACAAGAGTGATGCCTTAGACCATGTGACCATTAGACCATTTTAAAGTTTAGTTTGTTAATCAGTGAAGGTTACGTCTTATTTGAAGGGAAATACAACACAGCAGCGGCATTTACTGTTATTCTGTTACTAATTTAGACATTATTTTCAGAGATGACAGATTTATATTTTTAAAAACAATTAAACAATAATTGGTGATAATGGGAATGCACCATCATTTTGTAGACGGTGGTGGCATTGTTTAACAATTGTTTACAATAACACTAATCTTTAGTTCCATGGAGAAAGTACTAAACAAAAGATACCAAATGTAAAAGGTTAAAATGTTCACCAATATTTTTACTGGCAGAGTGACGTAATCACGGCACTTAATTTATGACAGCATCTGTTATTCTAGTAGCACGCTCCGAGGGCCGCAATGATTCATTATGGGTTCTAGTATTTGGTTTACATTAAAGGTTAATTTAAGTCTCACCTGGACGGCGCTTAAACACGAATCTCCAAAGGACTATGGTGTGCCGATGACGTAATTAAGGCCATACCGACCACTTTTTAAGGTGGGAAAGTGTAAGGAAGGTGAATTAACTGCAGTATTTTTGAAGCTCTTACGACTTTTTTTTTGCCAAAATAAAATAAAAGTATTGCTTCATTAGAAAACCTAGAGTTTAATGTTCTTCACTTGGTGATATCAACAGTTGTTGAATAACTGTTGAGGGTGTCCTGGAATGTAATTACAACTTTTTCTCCTCATTTAAAAAATGTACCGTCTAATACTGATGTGCTATTGACAGATATTCAACAACTGTTGTGCTCTAGATCTTGGTCATTCGGCCTTCTCTGACCTCTGCCCCCCTGACATTCCTGAGGGGGGGGCACCATTATCCCCAGATGGTAGGATGATACGTGAGAATGGTGAAGGTGGAAAGCAGGGGGGACCTACAGCTTAACGTGGGATCCGAACCACGGTGGAGGCCTGGCATTCCACACATTCACAAGTTGTGATTAATACACGTCTTGTCAGAGGTGAAGGAAGGGTTTGTGTCGAGACCAAGGATTGAACCCCGGACCCCCAGCACAGAGGTCTGACACCTTACCCCTAGACCGCCAAACAGGTCCACTTATGAAAGTAATATTACATAGTAGAATTTTGTAAGGAAGCACCTTTTTGAAGATACAAACATTTGCGGCCGACATTGATAATTTGATGTATTCTACTTTATTATTATTATATATATTTTGTAACGTTACTGATCACATGACCTCACACTTTCCCAGGCTATACCTATATGAACTATTTACGCTAATGTGTTAGAGATGAGGAAGGTTGAATTTAGATATGATGTACCTGGATTTTCTTGGAGGGAGAATGAAAACCCATTTAGGAATAACCCCCTCATTGCACCCAACCGGGATTCTAACCCCGATATCCCTGTCATCGGTAGTCTAGTCTATCGAGAGAATGACGCCTTAGACCATGTGGTCACCAAAACGGGTGCCTGATCTACGAGAACTTGAGAGTTCTACTAACTTTTATATTCAGTTAAGGCCTTTATCAATAATATTGGACTACTTTAGAGATAAAAGTTCTTAGGTCCAATTTTTTAAAAGATTTCTGTTACTTACATTTAAATACGAGGCCTAAATTAAAAATAAAAGAAATATATCAAAAATAAAGCCTGTTGTATAATATACAGCTTACATAGAAATAGTTCTATTTACTACAATTCAGCTCTTAAACATTTGGAAAAAATAGAAAAAGCGAGTCTATTTACGTTATTTTGGCTTTGAGTATAAATACGTAGCTTCCTTTCTAGTAGCATTTGTTGTTGACTTGTAGACATGTAGTTTACCAAACGAGTAGATGTATGTAGACCTGTAGTCTATCCGTCTCCAGTAGATTAGAAACGTGTATCCATTTATAGATATAGAATGATTATGTCTCTAACAAATCTAACAAGCTACATGCTCTATGATCTAACAAGCTACCACTATAACAAGCTACATGCTCTATGATCTAACAAGCTACCACTATAACAAGCTACATGCTCTATGATCTAACACGCTACCACTATAACAAGCTACATGCTCTATGATCAAACAAGCTACATACTCTATGATCTAACACGCTACCACTATAACAAGCTACATGCTCTATGATCTAACAAGCTACCACTATAACAAGCTACATGCTCTATGATCTAACAAGCTACCATTATTACAAGCTACATGCTCTATGATCTAACAAGCTACCACTATTACAAGCTACATGCTCTATGATCTAACAAGCTACCACTATAACAAGCTACATGCTCTATGATCTAACAAGCTACATGCTCTATGATCTAACAAGCTACATGCTCTATGATCTAACAAGCTACCACTATAACAAGCTACATGCTCTATGATCTAACAAGCTACATGCTCTATGATCTAACAAGCTACATGCTCTATGATCTAACACGCTACCACTATAACAAGCTACATGCTCTATGATCTAACAAGCTACCACTATAACAAGCTGCATGCTCTATGATCTAACAAGCTACCACTATAACAAGCTACATGCTCTATGATCTAACAAGCTACATGCTCTACGATCCACTCCACCAAAGGACATGTACACTGACCTGTACCAGAAGGACCCAGGCAGTGATTATTGACCCACGCCAGGACTCTGTGGAGAACATCTTATCGCCACCTCCTGAAACACAACCATATAACTAGCAGTATTTGGTGGCCACGTGCTTTGTGGGCAGAGCGCATTGCACATTCTCTCTCAATTCCGAGACTTCCGGTCTGTTGTGATTACTCGCTAGTGGTTGCTTTACAGATCGGAGGAGCATAATACACTCTCAAACTAGACCAGACACAACACCCAGCCCCCGGCCGGCAATTATTCACTGTAAAAGGAGAAACGCACATTTCGCTATTGATCAATTTATTGGCCAAGCCAGAATTCGAACCCGGAACCAGTAGATCTGTAAACAAACACGCTGTCAACTGAGCTAAGGTACCGGACAACTCGGACTTGAGGTTAACATAAAAATAGGTTATTTAAATTTACATCAGCCCATTTAATTCAGGATAAAAGCTGATCATTGAGAGATCGGGGTTTGAAGACCGATTGGGTGAACTGACGGTTTTTTCCTTGTTTTTCACCCTCCATCTCACAATTTCAGGTGCACTTCCTCTAAATTCAACCTAACTCATCCCTAACAGGTTATTGTAATTGTAAATTAGAACATAAGCGTATAACCCGAACAGGTAGTGAAACATGGTGATAAATAACAGTGAGCAGTGGTTCCCAATTGTTGTTTCTCCAGACTGTACACAATCTGCTCATCCCAGTGTCCCAACTGTTGTTTCCCCAGACTATACACGATCTGCTCCTCCCAGTGTCCCAACTGTTGTTTCTCCAGACTGTACACGATCTGCTCCTCCTAAAGCGGCGTCATTCCGGGCCGGATAATGGAACAGCCGGATAATACGGAGGGCTGGATAATACGGAGGGCTGGATAATACGGAGGACTGGATAATACGGAGGGCTGGATAATACGGAGGGCTGGATAATACGGAGGACTGGATAATACGGAGGGCTGGATAATACGGAGGGCTGGATAATATGAAGGGCTGGATAATACGGAGGGCTGGATAATATGAAGGGCTGGATAATACGGAGGACTGGATAATACGGAGGGCTGGATAATACGGAGGACTGGATAATACGGAGGACTGGATAATACGGAGGGCTGGATAATACGGAGGGCTCGATAATACGGAGGGCTGTATAATACGGAGGGCTGGATAATACGGAGGGCTGGATAATACGGAGGGCTGGATAATACGGAGGGCTGGATAATACCGAAGTCTGGATAATACGAAGGACTGGATAATACGGAGGACTGGATAATACGGAGGACTGGATAATACGGAGGGCTGGATAATACCGAAGTCTGGATAATACCGAAGTCTGGATAATACGAAGGACTGGATAATACGGAGGGCTGGATAATACCGAAGTCTGGATAATACCGAAGTCTGGATAATACCGAAGTCTGGATAATACCGAAGTCTGGATAATACCGAAGTCTGGATAATACGGAGGACTGGATAATACGGAGGGCTGGATAATACCGAAGTCTGGATAATACCGAAGTCTGGATAATACGAAGGACTGGATAATACGGAGGGCTGGATAATACCGAAGTCTGGATAATACCGAAGTCTGGATAATACCGAAGTCTGGATAATACGAAGGACTGGATAATACCGAGGCCCGGACTCGGGTGGATTTTTTAAAAAATTTTGCGCCCCTAGGCACAATTATAATATGCGCGTGCCCCCCATTTTTTCCCAAGGGTTTTAGGAGTTTTCAGAGGAAAGATACGTTGGGGGAGGGGGAGAGGGATAGCGGAAGTTATTATTCGAGATAAGATTTTTACGAAAGAAAATCAAGCATATACACGCCATAAACGTAATTATTAAAAACAAAAAATTAAAATAATGTTATCCAAAATGTGCCGTCCCCCCTATGCCCGCGACTAGTGGGCCTATAGTGTGAATACGCTTCTGTGCCCGGATAAGCGAGACTCTAGTCTAAATTCTCTTCTAGACCCGGATAAGCGAGACTCAGTCTAAATCCTCTTCTAGACCCGGATAAGCGAGACTCAGTCTAAATCATCTTCTAGACCCGGATAAGCGAGACTCAGTCTAAATCCTCTTCTGTGCCCGGATAAGCGAGACTCTAGTCTAAATCTTTGATTATTTTACAAATTCTTCCTTTATCTCTTTACGTTATATTCAACTAATGATATAATTAATTAAGATAAATGTGTTATTGTATTTATTTTAGTTTAGTTTTTATTAATACTGCGTCTTACTACCCATTCGAGCTACACGCATACATTAATTACGCTATCGCTGTAAGGATGAGGAAGGTAGAATTTTAAAGGAAGTGTAATCGCATTTACGTAGAAGGGAGAGTGGAAAAATTATTTATGAAAATCATTCCTCAGTACACCCAACCGTGATTCGACCCTCAACCTCTCCGTCACCGGCAATTTAATATAGCACTAGCAAACATTCTAGAAAAAAAGCAGCCAACGCTGCGTCTAGAATAATATAAATAGAAATAATACTTCAGGTAAGTAAGTTGAAATGTAAACATTATTATGACCATACCAACTCAGCCAAAATCTATTATTGTCAAAAAAATAGAGCTCAGTTATATAAAATTATTACGTACCATATTTAAGTAAGAACGATATTTTTATTATTATTTGTATTTAAGTTTATTTAAGTGTTTGTATTTTTAAGATACATTTTAAACCATACATTCTAGAGTAGATATTAAACATAATGTACGTGTTTTGAATATAAAATACCAAACTTCCCTCAGCTCAAATATGAAACAAGTATTTGTGTTGATGAAGAGTCGTTCTCCGCCATTTAAATTGATGTAGCGTGCTTTGCATAACTAACCAATCGCCTCCGAGCAAAGTTATAGTTCATTCGCCATAGGAGTGGTGATAGCTGACAGCTGACAGAAAATGAAGAAACGGTTAAAATAAAAACATTAATTATAACAAATTGTTCGTTGTGAAAGTTTTGGCCGTCAAATGTGACCACAGATCAATATCAATTGTCTTGTAGATCATTGTCTTGGCCAATGCTTACAGTGAGAGTAGATCTGTCACCATCATTCCTACTGTAGACGGTGTATAGGTCTACACGTAGATCTTGTTATTACATCGGGGTGGTTATGACCGTTGGTTACCGGAGAAGATTCTGACCAATTTGTGAGGTCGTCAGTGAAGCGTTCACCTTGTGATCTTTCACCTTAACACTGAAACAAGCGTCAAGGTCTTCCAACTGGTTTACAAGAGGCACCTGCGTTCGATGACGTGTATTTATCATTAAAATAGCGCTGAATTTAGTTAAAGTGCTTAATAAATTTAGGCTCTAGATAAGGTAAAACTTTGTGGTTAGACATCTCCCCTAAATTGTGCTTCTTTTAAACCTGAGTCGAATGTATCTGTGTGTAAGAAGAGATCGTCTATAATTATCCGATCACCAGCGAGCGATCAGATCCGATCACTCCACCAGATGTGTCTAGAAACATATATTTATTACAAGGGAGAATGTGTAATAGACTAGCCCCTTACCGACATTTCTATAGCTAAAACAATATCCAACATGCTTTGGCAAACCACTAAGGTGCTTTTATTAACCACTTGTGAGTTGGCTCGCTAGAGATGGCCAAGCCAAAAGTGAACAAAACAGCTCAATACCCTCAACTATCATCGTGATAACCCTCTCTAAAGAGCTTTCAATCGCATCCACTCTCCAAACCTTTTTCAAAGGTTATTATAGCATCTTTTAATGTGGGACTTTGGTTGGGTTTATAATAGTGCATAACACATAAACAATAGCACATAATGCGCGAAAGTTGAAACACATTATTTTCAATTATGACGTTCATAATCGATACACAATAAATAGAGAACAGTGCACAATGCATAAAGTTGATTTGACTTTAGCTGTTTACGTGCTATGCGTGGACTTGAGCATAGACGGTCCTTGCATCAGCCAATGAGAACGAGAGGAAAGGTTCGCCAACTAAACGCCGGTATAAAGAGCAGACCGAAAATATCTTCTGTTCATGTTTGAAATTGTTCTGAAGTATACATACGTGTTTGTTATTAACAACTTTTCTTTGTTTTAGCTTCAAAGAATATAGTTATGTTTATAATTGACAATAAATAGGAAATATTACATTTTAGATTCTGTTATTGAGAAATAGGTCAACCTTAATATGCATTACAATGATAAAATCATAACAAAACAAAAATTTAAATTTGATTTAATACTACAGACACCACTTGAATTAGGTTAATTTTATATTTCAAAATATACAGTTCAATGAACGTTTTTTTCCGAATGAGTCCTCAAGAGATATCTATTTTAAACACCTAATCCACTAGAGCAAAGCGGTTAGGCCAGATTCTAGATATAAAATAAAATCAATCTATTTAAGTATGACTATTCACTTTGATCCATTACAAACAGTTGTATTTTTCTTGTGAATTAAGCACTACGCGTTATTTGTTAAGCGTTGTGTATTAATATAAAAAACATTGCAGGCCGTTAAACCCACTTTTCTATTCTCTACCTGTCCCTGAATGCAGTTGTAATCATTATATTTTATATCCCCATCTTTCTACTAAACATTAGCATTGACTGAGCAAGCTTTTGGTTGTTTATACTAGAACACACAATAGTTCAACAATGCTCGCAAATAACATTATTAAGGCTACACATTTGTTATTTACACTGGAATGCATACTTTAAAATAGAAGGTTTGCTCTAGCAGAAATGTTTGAGCTAAACATCTATCTTGTGCTCATAATGAATTAATAATAGAGAATCAAGATTGGTGTAATGGATGCGATACTGACTCTAACTCAAAACAAATAGTTGTAATATTGTTGTAATGGATAAATAAATAACACTGAAACTGACTTTAGTAGTCCCCACACTTAAATTACCTTGTCAAACTACTAAATATTTTCTGATCCATGTTGTTAACGGGAAACTTTAATCTACCAAACTTCCTATACAACAGTATCATGTCAAAACTACCGTAAATCTATTACTACATTGTTGCGAAGAGTAATTATCTAAATACACCATGACCACCACATTGTTGAAGCTAGTCAACAAAGAACTTACACACTTCTTCTATTTTATTGCAAGGCGGGAAAATAAAATGGATTCAAGGGCTTCTTTTTTCGCGACAAGGCCAGAAGGTCTCGAAGGTGTTTGAACTCACCGAAGCAGTCAGGCCACAAAAAAATAAAAATAAACTGCTTTCCACTCAAACCAGATTTTATTTTCATCTCGAGCAAACTTATACTGATAGCCTTGATTTCATGTATTCAAAGTTGTAACCGTTAATACGCGTACAATTTGCCTAGAAATATATTTATTTAAACTATTTTTTAAACCAATACATTCTTATTTTGCCAAAATAAACCTCAAAATGTTGAGGAGGAGATGATTTTATTGCTAATAAATAAATTAATTAATTAAATAGTGATCCTTTGTGACGTCAGTCTTAATTTAAATAAAACTTGATTGAATAATAAGTCAAATGAATCCTATTAACGAGAAAATATTATCGTTCTAGATTTGAGGTTATTCGTCGTTACAAAAAAATATTTGTGGTAATACAAGGATTAGGTCCTTCCAAGGATTCGCAAGTTTTAGATTTTAGATTAGTGAGTATTTAGAGGTAGTGTTTTGCTTGTTTGTGGTTTATCACAACATAATTATAGCACAGAAAGATTCATGACCGGTAATTAACTATTAGCTCACGCTGTAGAAAACAAAATATAGTTTAGCTATAATTTCTAATACAACTAAAAATTGAATCTGTAACATAATTATAAGAGTTAATGAAGACTTCATACACACTTGAGAAAGTTCATCTCTTTTGCTGATAATTGTGCTAAGATTCGTATTCAGATGATAGATTTCCGGGTAAAGTGAATATTTGAATTTAAGAAAACCCTAATTCTCAAGATGATTTGCCGTTCTTATCGCAACTGTGGCTAACAAAACGAAGCTTTGCTTTCTGCCATCTTGTTGAGGAAGTGATTTACAACAGCAAATCTATAGATGGCGGAAAACCGTACAAAGTTAAAAATAAAATTAATTCAAAAGAGGTTTTTCTCAACATAACATTTTTCAAGGAAATAATAACTACATACTATTTTGACATTGGTTTAATATCAGATTTAGAGCCTATTTCCATGAGCGTACCTAGCAGCGCTGCTGTCGCGCGGACAATACTAAACCCATGTTTCCTTCCAAGATGTCAGTAATAAAATCACATTTTTGGCCATTTTGGACCCTCCCTCTAACAGGAATCAAGATTATTTCTATTCGTTATATAAATTACTGGTAGTTATTAACGAGACCTGTAAATTAATGGTGCGAAATAATTCACAATAATTCACAATAAGCATTGTTGTACATTGAATCTAAATTTATTGTATTAAACTGGTAAAATTTAGAAATGTATAGCATTATAATATATTTTTAATTTATTCGCGATTCTTTCTTGTCGCTCTTTGTGTTACGTAAGCATTGTTCTGACCTCCCCTCCCCTCCTCTCTCCTCCCCTCCCCTCTGAGGTATTTACGTAGTACTTGAATTTGGAATAAACTTTCTGCACAATGATTCCCATGATCTTGTTTTTTTCTTGCTTATTGTTGTGATTATATGACTTTGAATCCCAAACGGCTGATAGTATCTCTATCTCACTAATAAACATTTCCACATCCAAGCTCTCAAAGGATTGTTGGGATGACATTATATAGTAATAAATAATACTGTAATTGTTAGCCTGTCACAACAACACGTGGTTCTGTTTGAAAGAGTCGCGCGTATTTTTGCCGCCCGTGGAAACAGCACCATTTAGTTTAATGTATCTACACTGGCAGCGCTGCTAAGAAACGTCGCGGCTAGTCGCGAGGACGGGCGATCGTGCGCGGCAGCAGCGCTGCTAATTCAACCACACACGCTCGTAGAAACATAACCATCGTCAAGTAGCGCTGCCAACAACCGCGCTGCTAAATACGCTTGTGGAA
Source organism: Timema cristinae (assembly GCA_039000515.1). NCBI lineage: Eukaryota > Metazoa > Arthropoda > Insecta > Phasmatodea > Timematidae > Timema > Timema cristinae. Next base: position 126,098,842 of record JBCFYV010000012.1, on the reverse strand, counting down.
ATGGGCTCTTATACATCTTGTTGACGTAGTTAATAAAATAGTTGGATTTTGTTAAATAAAAAAAGTTGATTTCTGTGTTAAAACATCATTTGTTTGTAGACATTGTTTAATTTTCTTCTTCTGCAACGTTAAATATTTGCCACTGGTCACGATATGGTCATTGTAACAATTGGTTCGAATACACATCTTAAACCAATGATACTTGGTCGAGGTAAATATATCTACTAGATTGAGGGATGTATATTCTTTTATTGAAATGTTGTTATCGCTAGATTATATTTAAATAAAAAAACTTAACTATGGTTCGCATTTAAAAGGTCAAATAGTCCCTTTCGTGAATTTACCATCAATTGGAAGAACCAATAACATTTAAAAGGTACAGGGTAAGTAGGGGGAAAGTCAAATTACACCCATTTTCCAGGACAGCAACTTTTATAACTCAAACCCCAAAGGACCTGGCAACAAACACTATTTTGATTAGCTTTAACACGACAGAGGTCTCTTTTAACCCTAATATAAAGTACATTATAAAGGTCTCATGATTGTCTAACAGATGGCAGCCCTAACTAAGTTAGAGTTAAATTGGAACTTTCCCCCTTTTCCCTTGTACCCTTCATTTCAAAATAAACCTACTCAATCAGTGCGCATGCGCCTACAAAGCAATATTCTAGCGGACACCTGCGTCTACTGATGTGAGATTATTTTAAATTACTCTTTAAGTAAAATATTTTTTGTGTGTCGTTCTATTTGCATGTTATAATGTGTTTCACTACGCGACATAGTCATTATAAAACCTCATCGTGCGTTGAAGATGCCAATCTATGCATAACGTCTTCATGTTGTACTTGTATTTCAATGAAACATAGAATAATAATAACATTTATTATAGTTAGAAACTTAAACTAGGTTACATGATTTATTTCTTATGTCATAAAAAATATAGTCAAAGGCCTCTTAAAATTACTGACAATAATTTATGAATGGAATAGGTTGTAAGAAAATGTGTATTTAAGGTTTTTACGAGACACATTTTTAATAAAAATTCGTCTTGTGTCCTCCCCCCCCCCCCCCCCCCCCCCGCGGGCTCCCCTTGGTACGCCACTGTAATCGTGATTGTGATATAAAGGGTCTGTTTATTAAATCTATCAAAACCAACTGTTTCTAGTTTTGAAACGGTGACCTGGTGGTCTAGGGGTAAGGTGTCAGACTTCTATGCTGGCGGCCGGGGTTCAATCCTCGGTCCCGGCACAGATTTATCTGATTATCAAACCCTTCCTTCACCTCTGACAAGACATCTTGTGAATGTGGGGAATGCCAGGCCTCCACCGTGGTTCGGATTCCACGTTAAACTGTAGGTCCTTCATTTTCATCTCACAATCACCCTACCATTACACATTAGCGTAAGTGCGTATAACCCCAATGGGTAGTAAGACGCGGTGCTAATAATAATAATAATAATAATAATAGTTTTGTAACGTGTCACTCAAGTAAAATGACATATACAAACCGCAATCTGCACAAAATACAAAACTGAAATAAAGGAATCCAAAGAAGTGCATTAAAGCTGATATATTCTGCAATAATATCATTTGTGTTCTACTTACACTAAGTGGATGTTCCCGGATACAAACACCATGCTTTGACAAACCATTCTGCAAGTATGGCGGAAGCAAAGACTTGGCAGTTTTAACAGACGTCTGAACCCTTGAACACTCGATGTTGGTTCAATGCCTTGAGTTACGAGCACTGTTACCCTAGCGGACTTCCTTGGCAACTTTGTATCCACTATTCCACCCTCCTTCTTCCTTTTCCCTTATTACATGCCCATATTTGGTCCTGTTTAGAGTCAGAAAAAGGAGTATACAACGGGTGACCCCTGGGTTCATTGGACTGTCGTTCATCATTTTATAGCCTCGAAGGAGGAACCTCTGCTCCAGCACCTGAAGAAGAAACTGGTGGTCTTGATGTTTGGGTTGTCGGTCCCACCGACTTGACAATCTCGTCTGATGTTCCAAGTATTCAACAAATACCAAGTCCTTCAGACTTGTCAGTAGTCAAAGAGACTAATTGTGTTTCTGTTAGTCGAAGCAACTATAATGTTTTCTAAGTCCTTCAAACTTGTCAGTAGTCAAAGAGACTAATTGTGTTTCTGTTAGTCGAAGCAACTATAATGTTTTCTAAGTCCTTCAAACTTGTCAGTAGTCAAAGAGACTAATTGTGTTTCTGTTATTCGAAGCAACTATAATGTTTTCTAAGTCCTTCAAACTTGTCAGTAGTCAAAGAGACTAATTGTGTTTCTGTTAGTCGAAGCAACTATAATGTTTTCTAAGTCCTTCAAACTTGTCAGTAGTCAAAGAGACTAATTGTGTTTCTGTTAGTCGAAGCAACTATAATGTTTTCTAAGTCCTTCAAACTTGTCAGTAGTCAAAGAGACTAATTGTGTTTCTGTTATTCGAAGCAACTATAATGTTTTCTAAGTCCTTCAAACTTGTCAGTAGTCAAAGAGACTAATTGTGTTTCTGTTAGTTGAAGCAACTATAATGTTTTCTAAGTCCTTCAAACTTGTCAGTAGTCAAAGAGACTAATTGTGTTTCTGTTAGTTGAAGCAACTATAATGTTTTCTAAGTCCTTCAGACTTGTTGTTTTAGTCAGAATGACTAAATTTAGTTTTGTGTCAATCTGACTTAATTTCTTTAGTCAGATAGTCTGACTATATATTTTCCCTGTGTCCATATAACCTAGCTTAAATACAAGGGCTTTGAGCTTTATATGTAATAAGGACCTTGCTTTAAGGTTCCTCTTCCGTTTTAAGTCCTTATGACTTCACAATATCCCATGACGCCATGGACGCCATGCTCACTTGTCCGAATTTTTGTATGGCTACAAGCAGGTTGTCTAAAGCCTTTATTTGAGGACCTAGTTAGGTCAGTATCTCACAGCATTCTTGTTGGCACCCCATTTTCTGTGTTACTATTTTGGGTGTTCAAAGTGCGGACCACGACTAGTGTTGTATAGTGGCGCGCACAGATAGTATTTTCATTTCCCCCTTGTTGGCACCTCATTTGTCCAAGTATTTGAAGTTAGTGTGTACTAGATTTGATGTAGACCCCAGGGAGTGGGTAGTGATATAAATGTACTAATGGGTGCTCTGGCAGTACCCACTGGGAAAGGACCGGCCATAGTACAATTTAGTATTGACACCTGATTGTTAGCCATCTGCTAATGTAATTGACAGACCGTCCTCTTACCATTTATTATTTAGTGTGACTATGGGACCTTTCTTAATTTCAAATCAAGCTAGTTAGCTTGGCTGACATTTAGATTAGTAACTCTAAAACTATAGGATTTGCCGTTATATTTTCATTAGTAATTAATTAACCATGTTATATATTTAGACCCTTCTGGTGGTAGTCTGGCGCTAACCCGGCTGTTTTAGAATCCAATACTCTCTATTAACTTAATTTCCTTTTGACTGTTCCGTGTCGTCTTGGACACATATTCTCCCGCGCTACGGGAAGTTCCTATATTTTTGGAGTTGTTAAATCCTATCATATTTGTCAGTTTAAAACTTAATGTTTTCCATTATACTTTTAAGAGCCACATGTTTTCCCTAACCAATTTTATTTATCAATTGTAACCTTATATCATCTTTTTTTTTTATATAATAAATCTATTATTGTTACCTATTTATTTCTCTTATTCTCATGACATATTTCCCTGTCTCTACTTTGTTATACATTTACTTTGTAATAGTTATCGCTACCTCCTCTACATATTAGGGTGAAGGGGAAGTTACGATACAGTTTGTGTCGCAAAGCATTATGGGTGCCTATGAATGGCTGCGATACTCGATAATATTCTGCTCCCAGGTCTCGGCGATCCTGTGAATCGACCTTTAGTACGACTTGAGTCAAATTATTTCCACCCGCTAATCAAATAGTTACACTTCCTCTTTGAGTGACACGGGCCCAACTAGTTAGCACATTTCAATACCTCTTTGGAGCGTGGGCCGGGTTGCGGTTGTAGATTACTGCAGGGTGGTCGAAACAGCCCTGGAACAGAAACACGTCAAGTTGGATAAAATATACACGGCCATAAAACACTATACATACTGAATAACATGTTTCGAGAATAAAAACACATACAATCATAGCCATTAAAATTACGAGTAGAATTTATTAAATATCACACACAAAATAGCATTTGTGTAACTAACAAAAATGATCAAACGAATATTTCAACTGTTTTTTTTTTAAATAAGTGTAAAATGAAACGTGTCAAATCTCAAAGTCCAAAAAGGTTAATAAATTAAAAATCCCTAGTTATTAAAAGCCATACAAACCTTAAGCCCAAATCAAGATTATGTTTACATAGTAAAACATGTGTGGTGTGTTTATATAAATTAGTCAATAAGGATCGGTTCAATTAAGTTTAACGAGGTATTTTAAAATATATTGCTTGTATACGCCCTAGATCCAAATCTTAAATAGAATCTTTGAGGCCATTTCCGAGAAACTTAATGTCTGTCATAAATATACTGCCATTAAATGAATTATTTTCTCTGTATACATACAACGAATAAGCTTACATTACCAGTTAGCATGTAAGACGCTCCCGAGAAAATGATTTTGAGCAAAATTACTCAGACAATTTGTATATATTTATAATTCTCAAATATCACCATTCAATTAACTTCCATTATGTTTTAAGAGATATTTGAGAATGTAGGCCTATACAGGGTGAGTTTTAACTTGTGTTACAAAGACTAGGATCCTATTCTTTATGAAAAACGAGGAAGAAAATGTGTATAAAGTTTTGCTCAGAGGTCATTACTAAGGGAACAATGAACCTTTCAAAATCACGTACTTAAGAATAAACAACAATTTTCTAACAATTTAACAAATGAGTAGGAGAACAGTAACTGAAGAGAAGTGTGTTGTTTTATTATTCATTGTACAGTAAGTAACGCTACAACAGCCCTTGTGTAAACATCCGTGTCTTACCATAGCATTACACGGCACTTTTGATGTGCCCCCCCCATGAATAAACCCGGGGTTCAGGTCTGGCTGTGCTGGCTGTGCTAGCTGTGCTAGCTGTGCTAGCTGCGTGGCAGGGGAAAGGCATTTGATTTTTAAGGGTTCATTGCTCCCTTAGTAAGGACCTCAGAGCAAAACTTTACACACATTTTTTCCTAGTTTTTCACGAGAAATATTCTCCTAGCTTTTGTAACATAAGTTAAAACTCAACCTGTATATTCTCGACACGTCCTCACTTAAGGTGGGGCTGTAGGGAACGCTAGAAAAGGTTAGATTTTTTGCAGTTTTTATATCAAAACATTTTTTTGGTTAAAATAAATCAAATATTGCTCCAGTATAACCCTAGAGTTTAATTTTCTTCACGCGGTAATATCAACAGCTGTTGAATACCTGTCGAGGGTTGTCCTATAATTTAAAGACAACTTTTTCTATTCATTTAAAAAGTTTATCATATAATGCCGCTATAATGTTGACAGATATTCAACAAATGTTGATATTACCGTGTGTATCAAACTAAACTATGTTTGTAGTGAAGCAATATTTGATTTATTTCGACAAAAATAAGCTTTGTTATAAAACCTGTAAAAACACTGGTCTTTTCTCGCGTCCCCTACAACCCCACCTTAAATCACCGCCGTTAATAACTTGTGATTGTTTAAACAAGCTTGATCTAATAAACCAATAGCAACACATCACACATATCGTGCATATGGGCCCTATTAACATTCGTGACAACGCCCAAAGGTTATAATTTATTGGCAGCATCTGTCACACTCCCCTCCCCTCCCCTCCCCTCCCCTCCCTAACAAGACGGAATTCTCGCCATTGCCCGGTTTCTTGGAATATTATCAATATATTTTGTTCAATATTTTCCTCCGTTGCGAATTTGATGGATATCTAACCGTAACAAGGGCAATCCATGAGTGCTCTGGTGGTATTGACCTCCTCGATCATGATCGTGCTATTGATCCACCAACATAGTTATACCATTCATCGTTTAAGGTGCTATTTAGAAGGAAAACTAAAGCCAGAAATATCGCAGTTGCTTTTATTGAAAATGTTTTTTTTGGTCGAGATAAATAAAATATTGGTTCTTTAGATATGTTTAGATTAATTTTCTACACATAGTGACATCAACATTTCTTGGATATTCTGTCATAGATATAATGGAATTGGATGATAAATTTTTTTGATTTGTAAAAAAAAAAAATACTCTCATTATCGGCTCCACACGTCCATATTCACAATCAACACGTCATCTTATTACGACTGTGACATGTAGACAACTTCCCTGAGTAACGTTCTGTCATCATAGTCTACATACAGACAACCTCCTATGTTGTACCCTGGACAACGTTCTGTCACCAGAGAGACGAATAGTCTACATACTCAGGCTACATAAGTAGACACTATATCTCTCCCGGTCAAATATCACATACGCTAAGAAGTACATGTAACATTTTCACATGGCATACATTACAATACAGTGCAGCTCGAATAGTATTATTTTCCGCTTCAACATATTGTTAACGTTGTTTTTTACTGTGACGTGAACATGTTAAGCTCCATTCACAGTAACACGTTTACTGCTGAGTAACTTCTTTATTTGAACAATACTAAAACTACTGCAGGCCCAATGCTCTATTATTGTTAGTATTTTGAAGAACCGTGAACGGATAATCGGGAGTTTACTGTATGCATAGAAAGAGAAATATAACATATATATAAATATATATATATAGAGAGAGAGAGTTAACTTTACTAGAACTACAACATACAGTGTTATAAAGTGACACAACATATTATATCTCTTGATACGAGACCATAAACAAAGAATGAAGTACTAAACAGCTGTTTTGACGCTGCTCGCAACATGATTGGCTGGATAGGTCACGGGAATGTCAACTATCCAACAACTGTAGCACATCAAACTATACGAAGGCAACTCACTAAGGCAACAGAGAATGCTAGCCCGTCTCTCTCCTAAAGCAACAGAGAGGGTTAGCCCGTCTCTCTCCTAAGGCAACAGAGAATGCTAGCCCGTCTCTCTCCTAAGGCAACAGAGAGGGTTAGCCCGTCTCTCTCCTAAGGCAACAGAGAGGGTTAGCCCGTCTCTCTCCTAAGGCAACAGAGAATGCTAGCCCGTCTCTCTCCTAAGGCAACAGAGAGGGTTAGCCCGTCTCTCTCCTAAGGCAACAGAGAATGCTAGCCCGTCTCTCTCCTAAGGCAACAGAGAGGGTTAGCCCGTCTCTCTCCTAAGGCAACAGAGAGGGTTAGCCCGTCTCTCTCCTAAGGCAACAGAGAATGCTAGCCCGTCTCTCTCCTAAGGCAACAGAGAGGGTTAGCCCGTCTCTCTCCTAAGGCAACAGAGAATGCTAGCCGTCTCTCTCCTAAGGCAACAGAGAGGGTTAATAAACAAAACTATTTAAAGTCAAATGGTAATATAATATTCTCTTATTTAACTATCACCTCCAGCTAAGGTTTGATGCGAATACAATCTGTCCTAACTACTAAACAGAGCCATTGAGCGCGCGAGGACAGTCCACGAGATGTGTTCTGCTGACGTGAATGAAGCCAGTGTGGGAGGGAATGGTCTGTCTGGCATTTCCTCAGCCTAGTCCAGGTGCGGTCTCTTCTCCAACCACTAAACATCACTCGCATCCCAACATAATGAGCGGGCTCATTTGCGGTCAGCGCCGAACGAAACCCACGTGTCTCCCTAAGTCAACACGCGAGATCGTGCTCCGGCACAAGACATGACGTCATACATACCTCTTACCTGACACCTCGAGTACCTAGCAGACTAACAGGTTCTCAACCTTGGGGAAATAGCACTCCCCTTCTTGAGATGTGAACCTGTGAAAACATAACAGGCTCGGACAAAGGATCCCAGCATCATCTGGACCTGTTTGCCACTGATGCGGAGGTCACGGTTTCAATCCCAGTCAAAAGTTCGCTTTCCTTGAAGGCAAACACTAGTCTACATCTCCTCTCAGATATTTCAAACAATTAAATGAAGAAGACAAGGAAGGACCCGCAGCGGTGGACTAAATAGCATGATCAGCTGGTCTGGTTGGCTGGTAGGAGCTGGTTGGCTGGTAGGAGCTAGGTCCTGGCTGAGTTTAGAGAACATGGCGTAAAAGCTCGAGCAAAACACAGACAACGAATTCGGACTGCTTGAATACAAATTGTTTATTAAAAATGAAACCAACCTAATTATTATTATTAGCACCGCGTCTTACTACCCATTCAGGTTATACGCACTTACGCTAATGTGTAATGGTAGGGTGATTGTGAGATGAATTGGAGGACCTACAGTTTAACGTGGAATCCGAACCACGGTGGAGGCCTGGCATTCCACACATTCACAAGATGTCTTGTCAGAGGTGAAGGAAGGGTTTGGTAATCAGATAAATCTGTGCCGGCACCGAGGATTGAACCCCGGCCGCCAACACAGAAGTCTGACACCTTACCCCTAGACCACCAGGTCACCTATCAACCTAATCGTTAAGGTCTGATTAGACTGCAGGTACTAGCAATAGACCATTGAGATAAGGGTCCCGGGTTCGATTCATGGCATGGCCGAAAAATGTGTGATTTCCCTTTTACAGTGATGAATTAACGGTTGAGTGCTGGATGTTGGAGTTAGGTTAGTTTGTAAGTCGTGTGCTGATATAATCAGGTTCAGAACCTGCACGTTAAATACCTCAAACAAATAAGACAAATGAAAAGAGTTCGTGGGACGCGGACAAAGGAACAATAACTTTGAAGTCGAATGCACATCGTAAACAAACAAATGAGTTACTAGATAGCGCTGTCAATGTTAATCGCAACATGATTGGCTGGCTATAACACGTGATAGACTTCACATGACGTAACGTAAAAAGTTCTTCCATGGACAATTCTTAACTAAAGTGAACGTTAAAAACACTAGGAGAACTCTTACGTTACGTTACGTTACGTGATCACAGCATTAGTCCAGGCGAGACGAGATTTTGGTGACTGCTACCTACCGCACTGTTATTGGCACTTCATACCACGTGAGCTAAGGGGAAAGGTAATTAGCTGGCTATATAATTAACTAACACTTCTGAAGCTTATTACCTCTCTCGCGGTAGCAGGAGTAACAATTACTAATCATTTACATCTCTATTATATTTTTAGTGAAGAGTTTATTACAAATTGGGAGACATCTTTATCTTTCGCTTCGGGACACAAATTATGATCGGCCGTATTTTTAACTGAGTTTCCACGGCCTGGTTATAATCTGAAGTGTTTATAAAACACTGGGCGATTATGTTTGTATGTTTATGTTGAGTCACAGCATAAAGTGCTTGTTCTAGTGTTGTGGACTCAAACTGTTCAGAGTAGAGCTAGTCCCATCTTCCTCCGTGAGTTCAATGGGCTCTCCGGTCATTTATTATTAATTAATACTCACTCTTCCTTCATTTGTTGAAACTACGCCAATAATAGTAAATATTACGACTTAGTTGTAAATAGTTTCTCTCTATAGCCAAATATAAATCGTAAATATTTTTCAAAAATCAGTTACCAGTAAATTATCTCTAAACAAGGCTCGCCCCCCCCCCCCTGCCCACCCGTCCAAAGTATTCAGTGCTATTTGTCATGTAAAACACTCCTCAGATATACATTTTAATAAAATCATTACAGTTATTTTCAAATTATTTCGAATTTTCGAAAACCAGTTATTTATATAAAATCAAATTTTTATTTTGTTGGTATTATGATTTTTAACGTGGGCATGTGTTTTATTGTTTATTAAGTTGTCTTTACTGTAGCAAAGAACTGCAACTCGGTTGTTATTTGCTAACAATGTTGAACAATATGCCGGGATGTTATAATGTCAATAGAGGAGAGAACTATTTCTTGTCGGAGACATCTCCAACATAATTACCAATGACTCTGTCCAACAGAAAAATTCCCAAAAGAACCAAGAAGTTGAAACTTTGCAGAGAGGTAGCCTCTAACCAAAAACTATGCAGCGATACTTTGTTACCTCCCCCCCCCCCCAAAAAAAAACCCCCGAAAAGGTTTAAACAAAAAATATTGTTCATTAAGAAATCTTCAATTGAGGATCAGTTTCACACTTTCTTTGGAGTAAATGTTGGATCTACTTTAGAGTATTTGATTGAAATGCTTCTCCCTTATTTTGAGGGTCACTATAAATAGATCTCATTCCCAATCGATATCCAGCTTTGATAGTTATAACAATAATCACTATCATTATGTGTAGTGTTTATTCTTATTTATAATCCTTGCTGTTAGTATTGTTCTTTGCGGTAACAAACCCTTTTTCCGGTAGAAGGTGTTTGCGTAATGGCCCCAAGTCTTAGTATTTGTTGATTACGCCCTAAGGTTTAGGTTGTGTTCATTTCATTTCCATCCCGACAACACCAAAGTACAGCTGTAAGTTGTGGTGCTACGTGGGTGCGGTGCAGGCATTTCAAATTAAGTGCCTAACCTAAAATAAAATATCACCGTGAAGGTCAACTTGTTGAAGAATTGAAATCGTGCCGGCCACCAAACAACATTTAAATGAAACGAGCTAAACATCTTAGGATCTGTTATTTAGAGAGAGAGAGAGAGAGAGAGGGGGGGGGGGGGGAAATAATATAATGTACAGCTTCATATTTACTGTCGCGACCATATATTATCTTAAAACTAACTGATGGGTGAATGAATACATTCAATTGGATATTCTGTTTACGAAAGTTAAAATTAGGATTCATTCTGTGTCAAATTGCTCAGAGTTTCTCCAGAGGTCCCGGGTACGATCTCAGGCACTTGCAGGGGTCGACTCAGCCTCGTGAGGACAAATGAGAAGCTATTTGAATACATCAGTAGCGGCTCCGGTCTAGAAAACTGAGATTAACGTTCATTGTGCTGACCACATGACACCCTGTATCCGCAAATATTGGCACTATCTTCTCCAAGATACAGTGACCACTTGGTCAGTATAGCTCGCTTGTGGAATTAAATAAATTAGTATTAATGGATTCATGCAGAGTTGAACAGCTCACTTTTGTTTTATGGCACAAAGTTTAATTTGAACCATATTATTTTGTAGTTATCACATTAAATTAATTTAGTTTAGGTTTAAAAATACCTACTATATAAGAATGTTTGATTACATTTGTCTGTATAGCTTTTTTTAAACTAATTCAATGCTATACTTTGGTTTTCTTACAATGGACAGAGCCTTTAAGAAAATAGCAAATAGCAACAAATTATTTTTCAGCCAAAAATATTAACATTTTCCTATATTATTAGTGTTATATTGGTATTGATAATATCTATCAAAAGGGACAGCTGCATATATGACTTGACGTATGAATACGTAAGACTAGATCTAATAGCTTTTATAGGATAGGAGAGCAAGATTGTCAACTGTCACTGGGATAAAACAATTCCACATTGTTATATAAATTGGATTTGAACAAAATTATGAAAACCATTTTCGAACAATTTTGAATGTTCAAAATCCATTCTTTTGTAAATTAGTAATCCTTTAATCACTATGGATAATAAATAATAACGAAACGATCATCTATTCAAAGAGATGGAAATATAATTATCTAATATTCTTGTTTGTTCCAAAGAGTTGTAAAAATCTTTATATAGTCTCCATGATAGTTCTAAATAATATCCTTCGTATCCTCTTCATATCAATGTTTATCTGGTCCTTATCTTGACATCATTATTTTATTGAAACTTTTAATATGAATATAATTTAACTATAACATTTGCATGAGGGTGGTATTTTAATTTATCATTTATTAAAGTATTCTATACTTAGATCATGTTTTAACAATGGCTGTTTTACTCTTTTATAGTCATTTAACTTTGCAACAAGAACTATTATTAAATTATTACTCTGCAACTCCTACGAAATAAAAAAAAAGTCAATTCCCATATAAATGTAAGCGTACAGCAAATTTGAAAAATGGGATGAAAATGTGTGGGACTATTAAAGAAAGAAAACAAGATCAACTTTCATTTCTAATATAAATTGGTCAGTTTTTCTTATAATTACTTGGCGGACATGTTATATGCATATTTGACTGAAATCTATGTCAACAATTCGTTCTTGTTTTAATTAATCATGTCTAATTGAATATACAGATACGAGTGATTGCTTTCACCGACTCCGTCCATTTCTGAAAGCTTTTAACAAGAAGGATGTGGATTCCCAAGGTCATATCTGCTTGTTCCAGGCCTCGGATCTATTAGCATTTAGCACCCTTGAGAAATAGTTCCAATGGGTCTTCTCAACAAATTCCGTGCTTCAAAAAATACTCAAGGACACTTTTCCCTATTATTATAACTGTTAAAACTTCAATAAAAACTCTTGTAGGTTTTACAGAAATTAGAGTGCCTATTAAAATGTGTCTCCAATATTGTTTATTCGCGGATAAAAGTTTGTTAGTTAAGAATAATATCTTCCCAACAATAGTTGACCATTGAAATTGATTGCTTGCTATGTTCTTTGGTGGACAAAGATATTCCTCTATTATCAACGTTTCTGCAAGGGTGTACAGTACACTATTTCATGATTTTTTTTGGTGGAGTGTTTCTGCAACAATGTATATTATTTTATTTCACAAATATTACGAGTTTTTAGTACATGTTTATATATACAGATAAAAGAGAGGAATTATGTGTGTTACACCGTACCATTTATTAAATTAACTAACCTACAAGTGCACAGTTAGTTGTCTAGAATAAATAATCCGTGTGTGTGTGTGTGTGTGTGAGGTGTGGTGGGACTGTTTACCATACAATGTGGGCCATGTGGGCTGGTCGGCTCCACACACTCTAGTCAGTCACCACGCGTGGACAATGTCGACACTAGCGCCGCCGTGTCATCTTAGTGCGTCACAGACAATGTCCATATGCACTCACATTATGTTTGTAAGCCCTTGGTAGTGGAAACTTTTTTTAGGTTTATTATTTGGTCTTTTGTATTTATAGGTGATTTTTTTCTTGATTCGTGTCAATTTTTTTAATCATTTTATGTAATTTTAAGTTATTTATTATATTGTTTATGTTATAAAAGGGCTTAGTGTTGACCAACAGACGCCGCTATCAAACACTTGTTCAACTAAACGATATACCCAGGGATGATGATAGCAACAAGTCTGCCAACTGTATAAAACTCGCGTGATGTCAATGTGTCCTCCCGGGGCTATTTAGTCTTTATCTCACTTTCCGATATCCTCGAACAGCGGTTCTCAACCTGGGGTCCGTGCCAGGAAGTTCGGGGCACGCGAACATATTTGAACAATGGCGGAAAGAGCTGCATACGACAACAATGGAAGGCAAAATATCAGTAAAAAGCTGTGAAATTAACTCAACAATATGGCGAGGGGCGGGGTTTGGTTTTCTTCTATGATTGACGTCGAGAAAATGATTTTAATCTCAAACAAACAAAAAATTATAATTATTAATAGATTAATAAATAATTAAAAAGTATCAGTTTTTATTGTAGCTTTTGCTTTTTGAATCTAAAAACATATGCACGCTTTATTCGCCTTATTATTACATTGTTTTTAATCCCATTACTAGCCCATTTATTTTGAGTTGCAACAAACAAATCATAAATAACTACCACTGTAACAATGAAACATTTTGCCAAAAAGGGCACAATTTGTGGAAATGGGCTGCCAAGGGGCACGCAAGCGAAAAAAGGCTGGAAACCGCTGTCCTGGAGCAAACTTGTGGCCCGCGGACCTTTTGATGGACCGACACCCAATGGGGCCCAATTCGTCTCTTGACAGACGTTGTGGGAATACACATTCACTTTAACTTAACGTAACGTCCACTTAAAGTTATCTTAACTTAAGAAAACAGATGTGTGATCACGATTCACGTAACGTAACAACTCGAGCCAAACCTCTCCATTCCACAATATGTGTTATGATCTGTGATTTGTACTATTTGTATTGTGTGTATGATCTGTGAATGTTTACTGTTTTCTACCGATATAATAGATATTTATCATTACATTTTTTGAGCAGATTTTAATGCTTTTATAATCATGATTATGTTGGTGGATTTATATTTTAATAATAAGGATCTTTTATGAGAGTAATACATTATTCTATTTTATATAATAAAAGCTTTGTTGTTTTAACTTCTTTACAATATTTGAATTGAGTTTGTTCTATAATGATACTACACTATCGTTTATTTTAATTAAAGTTCCGATCACTAGAACTAAAGCAAAAGAGTAAACCTTGTATTGGTCATAAAACCAACAAATGAATTACTAAATAGTCCTGTTGACGTCACTCGCATAATGATTGGCTGACTAGACCACGTGATACCCTTCAAGTAACGTTCACTTAACGTGAAAGACCTCCCAGGACTTCTCTTAGGTTAAGTTAACTGCATCATGATCGCTTTCATTTAAAAACACGAGGAGATCCTTTACGTTAAGTTACGTTAAGTTAACGTTGAGTTGACCTTGACCCCGGCATAGCGAAGGAACGAACCCAGAGCGATTACATCTCCCGATACGCATTTGTCATCTAGTTTGAATGCGACTTCAACAAGAACTCACCTGCTTGGGTGGACGAATGGTCTAAGGCGCTACTCTCACGGTGGACTAGACCACTTATGACGAGGAGATCGAGGTTCAAATCTGGGTCAGGCGTACTTAGGTATTTTTACAAAATGGTTTTCCACTCTCCCTCCACGCAAATGTAGGTACACTTCCGCTAGATATAGCCTTCCTAATCCCCAAGACCGTCATCATGATTAGTACATAAGAGTACAAAACTGAACGGGTAGTAAGACGCGATGATAAACAACATAATAAATATAAAGCCACTCGAACATTTGATGCAAATACAAAGTTTCAAATTGATATTTACATATATAAGATGGCGACAATATCGAACTTTGTGGACTGTGGTATGGACGCTATGGATCAGATTATATGGTTAGAAAACTCCTAAATTTGGACAATCCAATATGGCGGACGTAACGTACAAACATAGTCCAGCTTACATAAATTAGGAGGCTTTAAATTTCCTACTAAGAAATTCCACGGCATCAACTTACAAGCGAGCTAAACAAACAGTAGCAGCCGCAGCATGTTGGCGAAAATAGTGCAAACATTTAGGAATAGAGGGTGTCATGTGGTCAGCAGAGTGAACCCTCCGGCTGTTAATCTCAGTATTCTAGACCGGAGCCACTAATCTCTATTCCAGTAGTTCCTCAATCGTCCTTACGAGTCTATCACAACTTATTTGTTGTATCTAAGATGTAAATCCAATCGTACATTGTTGTCAGTATGAAGACTGATGGTGGGTTTCCTCCGCGAGTTGGGATATCCTAGGGCAGGGGTGGTCAGACCATGGACCACGGGCCAAACAGTGGCCTGCCAGCGGTCTCCAGTGTCTCTCCTGTGTAAAACACATAAATGACAACTTTGACGCGCTTCATGAACTCTTAGAGCTGTCAGTTCTCGGCCACAACAACTGTAAGGGACATTCTTGAAGCAGTGACAAGTGTGTGACATTCTGAGGCAGTGACAGGTTGTGTGAATTCTTGAGCGTGACAATGTGTGCATTCTTGAGGCAGTGACAGTTGTGTGACATCTTGAGCAGTGACAAGTTGTGTGACATTCTTGAGGCAGTGACAAGTTGTGTGACATTCTTGAGGCAGGACAAGTTGTGTGACATTCTTGAGGCAGTGACAAGTTGTGTGACATTCTGAGGCAGTGACAAGTTGTGTGACATTCTTGAGGCAGTGACAAGTTGTGTGACATTCTTGAGCAGTGACAAGTTGTGTGACATTCTTGAGCGGTGACAAGTTGTGTGACATTCTTGAGGCAGTGACAAGTTGTGTGACATTCTTGAGCAGTGACAAGTTGTGTGACATTCTTGAGGCAGTGACAAGTTGTGTGACATTCTTGAGGCAGTGACAAGTTGTGTGAAAGTTGGGAGAAAGCTTGAGTGGGTGCTTGTTTAGCACCCGTGTCTCACTACCCGTCCAGGCTATACGCTTATATAATTATTACGCTAATAGTTTTAGCGCTTAGAAAGGCTATATTTAGAGTAAGTGTACCCAAATTTGCGTGGAGGTAGAGGATGGAAAAACTTTATTTTCAACCTCAGTACACCCGATTGAGATTCGAACCACAATCTCCCCGCCCTCAGCAGTCTAGTCTAGAGTAGCGCCTTAGTCCATGCGGCCACTGAAGTGGGTTTGTACATATGGTGTTCCGGTGACGATAGGGAAGGGCCCTGTTTCTTTTCCAGAGCACTGTTTAGAACAGAAGCTGTTTCAAACCACTGTTCCATTCACCAAGAGGCCCTGTGTGCTACAAACATCAATAATTATCTTCATGTTTTTGATCCTTTTCTTTTGTTGCGTCAGTGGGTTCGATCGCGGACACTCAACTAGAGAGTGTTTTAAAGAACTTTGTGGAGAGGAAATAAATGAGAATGATGAACCTTTACTTCACAACTCAGATGGCTTTCTAGGGCAGAAGTGCTTTCTCGCTTCCTCATCTTAAAGACCGTGTTTTCTAGGGCAGAAGTGCCTTCTCGCTTCCTCATCTTAAAGACGTACTTTCTAGGCAGAAGTGCCGTCTCACTCCTCATCTTAAAGACCGTACTTTCTAGGCAGAAGTGCCTTCTCGCTTCCTCATCTTAAAGACCGTACTTTCTAGGGCAGAAGTGCCTTCTCGCTTCCTCATCTTAAAGACCGTACTTTCTAGGGCAGAAGTGCCTTCTCGCTTCCTCATCTTAAAGACCGTACTTTCTAGGGCAGAAGTGCCTTCTCGCTTCCTCATCTTAAAGACCGTACTTTCTAGGGCAGAAGTGCCTTTCTCGCTTCCTCATCTTAAAGACCGTGTTTTCTAGGGCAGAAGTGCCTTCTCGCTTCCTCATCTTAAAGACGTTTTTCTAGGGCAGAAGTGCCTTTCCTTCCTCATCTTAAAGACCGTGTTTTCTAGGCAGAAGTGCCTTCTCGCTTCCTCATCTTAAAGACAGTGTTTTCTAGGGCAGAAGTGCCTTCTCGCTTCCTCATCTTAAAGACCGTACTTTCTAGGGCAGAAGTGCCTTCTCGCTTCCTCATCTTAAAGACCGTGTTTTCTAGGGCAGAAGTGCCTTCTCGCTTCCTCATCTTAAAGACCGTGTTTTCTAGGGCAGAAGTGCCTTCTCGCTTCCCCATCTTAAAGACAGTGTTTTCTAGGGCAGAAGTGCCGTCTCGCTTCCTCATCTTAAAGACCGTGTTTCTAGGGCAGAAGTGCCTTCTCGCTTCCTCATCTTAAAGACCGTGTTTTCTAGGGCAGAAGTGCCTTCTCGCTTCCTCATCTTAAAGACAGTGTTTTCTAGGGCAGAAGTGCCTTCTCACTTCCTCATCTTAAAGACCGTACTTTCTAGGGCAGAAGTGCCTTCTCGCTTCCTCATCTTAAAGACCGTACTTTCTAGGGCAGAAGTGCCTTCTTGCTTCCTCATCTTAAAGACCGTGTTTTCTAGGGCAGAAGTGCCTTCTCGCTTCCTCATCTTAAAGACCGTACTTTCTAGGGCAGAAGTGCCTTCTCGCTTCCTCATCTTAAAGACCGTGTTTTCTAGGGCAGAAGTGCCTTCTCGCTTCCTCATCTTAAAGACCGTGTTTTCTAGGGCAGAAGTGCCTTCTCACTTCCTCATCTTAAAGACCTACTTTCTAGGGCAGATGTGCCTTCTCGCTTCCTCATCTTTAAGACTGTACTTTCTAGGGCAGAAGTGCCTTCTCGCTTCCTCATCTTAAAGACCGTGTTTTCTAGGGCAGAAGTGCCGTCTCGCTTCCTCATCTTAAAGACCGTGTTGTCTAGGGCAGAAGTGCCTTCTCGCTTCCTCATCTTAAAGACCGTACTTTCATTGTGACGTTCTAATTAGAGGTCTAGTTTTAGTGCTGTTTAGCCGTGAGACAAACGGGTCAAACTGCTAATTAATAGCACAGTAGAACGTCGATAATTTGGAAGTTCGATAGTCCGGATCACCAAGGAAGAATATTATCTATACAAAATAATCACAATGGTTTCAATATCAAAAATATGGCTGCAAAAAAAACGCACCTCAACCTGGCTCAAGAAAAATGGAGAGTCTTTTCGTTGCTAGATTTTTTCCTTATTTCATAATTTCTGATAATTAGCCACATAAAAAATGTTTAATTTCGTTATTTATGTAAAGTGAAATGTTTCTACCTTAACACTGAGTTTTCGTAAATATTCCGTCCACCGTTATTATTTTATATTTGGCATAGCTACTCTATTTTCAAAAATACGGACAAATCGCTACTCCTGACAGGGTCGATCCCCGATTAGTCCGAACTATCAACGCTCAACTGTATAGCAAATAAACAATAACTGTAGTCGTGGAAATTTTACGTGGAACGAAATTGTTCCGAAATTAAATTCTTTGTTGTTGTTTTGTTTCGATAAAATTAATCGTTAAAGGTCAACCACAATAAAAACAGTTTAAATTTGAACGCGTTCCCTCAAAATACTCCAGAAAAGGAACTAGTTCAACTGAACGAACTGGTCCGTGACTTTTTGCTCTCTTCGTGGTCCCAAAAGACACGCCGGCCGGTCTGTCTTGAGACTTCTCATGGAAAGGTCACCTGGCATGACTCGGCTGAATCGATCCCAGAACTCGCCTAAGAATTAATTTCTAGACTTGACCTTGAGCCTTCCTTCGCCCTTCAAAACATTCCGAATTAAAATAATGATATTAACTTCGGGTGTTTCGAGGCTATTCTGCGAAGCGGATTGCATCTTAACCTGAAACAACTAAGCATTCTAAGCACTTTCGCTTTTAACGACAATGTACACAACTAGAAATAGAGAGAAGAAAATTATGAGTTAAGCCTGAAAGGTCTCTTGTCTATCTGCTAAAAACACTTTCTCTCTTCCGGTGACGAGTTTAAAAACTCACTTTACTCCTATTCTGAATCGACATAAGATTTTACGAACATTTTAAAATCTACATCCTGGCAGAAATATGCCTATTGGCCATTTCCGGGGAGTTTTAGACGATGTAAAAATGTGTTT
The DNA here is from genome assembly GCA_039000515.1 of Timema cristinae. Lineage (NCBI taxonomy): Eukaryota > Metazoa > Arthropoda > Insecta > Phasmatodea > Timematidae > Timema > Timema cristinae. The sequence continues at coordinate 126,079,741 of JBCFYV010000012.1, read as the reverse complement.
GAAATTAATCAAAATATTAACTTTTAGAACTATTTAAGTATTTATATTACAAGGCTACATCTTTAAAACTTGACTGATAAAAAGTGAATATATGACCATAGGAAATCCTATCTTGACTTGCTGTGACGTCACGGGTTAGTGAATAATTATAGCTAGTTTACATTCAAATCAATGGTTCTTTGTCTTCTAAAACATTTCAAGCAACTTTAATAATAGTGGCTGATTCGTTGAACATAGCCCGACATCTTAGTTAGAAAGATAGTTTGTCTCCTTATAATGGTTCCCAGATTCAATTCTTGATATGGTAGAACAAATATTGTTAAGTATAGTTTTATCTATTTTCAAGATTATAGGTACACTTTACAAAGAGGCGCTTATTGACACTTTTAACCTCATGATGCTAAAGTAAACCTAACAAACAGCTGTTTATTAACATTTTCAACTTCACGTTGCTAAAGTAAACCTAACAAACAACTGTATATTGACACTTTTAGCCTCATGATAAAGTAAACCTAACAAACAACTGTGTATTGACACTTTTAACCTCATGATGCTAAAGTAAACCTAACAAACAGCTGTTTATTAACATTTTCAACTTCACGATGCTAAAGTAAACCTAACAAACAACTGTATATTGACACTTTTAGCCTCATGATAAAGTAAACCTAACAAACAACTGTGTATTGACACTTTTAACCTCATGATGCTAAAGTAAACCTAACAAACAGCTGTTTATTAACATTTTCAACTTCACGATGCTAAAGTAAACCTAACAAACAACTGTATATTGACACTTTTAGCCTCATGATGCTAAAGTAAACCTAACAAACAACTGTATATTGGCACGTTTAACCTCGTGATAAAGTAAACCTAACAAACAACTGTATATTGACACTTTTAACCTCATGATAAAGTAAACCTAACAAACAACAGTGTATTGACACTTTTAACCTCATGATGCTAAAGTAAACCTAACAAACAGCTGTTTATTAACATTTTCAACTTCACGATGCTAAAGTAAACCTAACAAGCAACTGTGTATTGACACTTTTAACCTCATGATAAAGTAAACATAACAAACAACTGTATATTGACACTTTTAACCTCATGATAAAGTAAACATAACAAACAATTGTATATTGACACTTTTAACCTCATGATAAAGTAAACCTAACAAACAACTGTGTATTGACACTTTTAACCTCATGATGCTAAAGTAAACCTAACAAACAACTGTGTATTGACACTTTTAACCTCATGATGCTAAAGTAAACCTAACAAACAGCTGTTTATTTAACATTTTCAACTTCACGATGCTAAAGTAAACCTAACAAACAACTGTATATTGACACTTTTAGCCTCATGATGCTAAAGTAAACCTAACAAACAACTGTGTATTGACACTTTTAACCTCATGATGCTAAATTAAAACTAACAAACAGCTGTTTATTAACATTTTCAACTTCACGATGCTAAAGTAAACCTAACAAACAACTGTGTATTGACACTTTTAACCTCATGATGCTAAAGTAAACCTAACAAACAGCTGTTTATTAACATTTTCAACTTCACGATGCTAAAGTAAACCTAACAAACAACTGTATATTGACACTTTTAGCCTCATGATGCTAAAGTAAACCTAACAAACAACTGTGTATTGACACTTTTAACCTCATGATGCTAAATTAAAACTAACAAACAGCTGTTTATTAACATTTTCAACTTCACGATGCTAAAGTAAACCTAACAAACAACTGTGTATTGACACTTTTAACCTCATGATGCTAAAGTAAACCTAACAAACAGCTGTTTATTAACATTTTCAACTTCACGATGCTAAAGTAAACCTAACAAACAACTGTATATTGACACTTTTAACCTCATGATGCTAAAGTAAACCTAACAAACAGCTGTTTATTAACATTTTCAACTTCACGATGCTAAAGTAAACCTAACAAACAACTGTATATTGACACTTTTAGCCTCATGATGCTAAAGTAAACCTAACAAACAACAGTGTATTGACACTTTTAACCTCATGATGCTAAATTAAAACTAACAAACAGCTGTTTATTAACATTTTCAACTTCACGATGCTAAAGTAAACCTAACAAACAACTGTATATTGACACTTTTAACCTCATGATAAAGTAAACCTAACAAACAACTGTGTATTGACACTTTTAACCTCATGATGCTAAGTAAACCTAACAAACAACTGTATATTTACACTTTTAACCTCATGATAAAGTAAACCTAACAAACAACTGTGTATTGACACTTTTAACCTCATGATGCTGAATTAAACCTAACAAACAGCTGTTTATTAACATTTTCAACTTCACGATGCTAAAGTAAAACTAACAAACAGCTGTTTATTTACCATTTTAACTTCATGACATACAACAATACATTCGTTTTATAATAACATAATCATGCTATGAATCTAGGACAAGGAAATTAAGTATTACTTTAATCTACTATCGCTGATATGGAATCCACGTTGGTGAGAAGTTGGGTGTTTGTTCCATTCAACCTGTCTTCACACTACGGCCCGGGTTAATCTCTTTATTCAAGTCAAATTACACACGAGCAATTTCAGTAAATGTGCCGGCCTCATATTTGCCCACATCCCACAATCCATTACTCCCCAACACACACGGTCCAGCCACACATGATCTCACCTCACCACCAAGAACTGCCCGCCCGTGCTACGACACCAACACCTTTACAAGCTGACTCTGTGCTCAGAACAGAATGAGACGTTTGACAATCAGGGAAACATGACTGAGATCTCATTTCTAAACTTTGCTCAGAACAGAATGAGACGTTTGACAATCTGGGAAACATGACTGAGATCTCATTTCTAAACTTTGCTCAGAACAGAATGAGACGTTTGACAATCTGGGAAACATGACTGAGATCTCATTTCTAAACTTTGCTCAGAACAGAATGAGACGTTTGACAATCTGGGAAACATGACTGAGATCTCATTTCTAAACTTTGCTCAGAACAGAATGAGACGTTTGACAATCTGGGAAACATGACTGAGATCTCATTTCTAAACTTTGCTCAGAACAGAATGAGACGTTTGACAATCTGGGAAACATGACTGAGATCTCATTTCTAAACTTTACTCAGAACAGAATGAGACGTTTGACAATCTGGGAAACATGACTGAGATCTCATTTCTAAACTTTACTCAGAACAGAATGAGACGTTTGACAATCAGGGAAACATGACTGAGATCTCATTTCTAAACTTTGCTCAGAACAGAATGAGACGTTTGACAATCTGGGAAACATGACTGAGATCTCATTTCTAAACTTTGCTCAGAACAGAATGAGACGTTTGACAATCTGGGAAACATGACTGAGATCTCATTTCTAAACTTTGCTCAGAACAGAATGAGACGTTTGACAATCTGGGAAACATGACTGAGATCTCATTTCTAAACTTTGCTCTGAGATTGGTTTTGTTTGAATTTCGAGGTTGGCAGTGTTTACTCTAAGGGCCTAATTTGCACGGCGGGGGAAATAGGTATTGACCGAGCACGGGTTGGTCTGAGGTGTTATACAACTGTTCGGAATGTTTTGGTGCAAGTGTGCTTGTTACCAGCTTCAGTGACCAAATGGTTTAAGGCGTCATTCTCGTGTTAGACTGGCCTGCTGAGGATAGGGAGACCGTGGCTTGAATCCCAGTCGGGTCTCCTGAGGTTGGTTTTCCTAAATGGTTTCTCACTCTCTTTCCACGCAAATATGGGTCGATTACCTCTTGTAATGATATTGATTCAGATCAATCTAAAATATATAAAAAGTCATGGATGAAGGTAGTTTTTCTTTAAAGTAACATATGTAAAGTATCCTTTTGTGATTCATCCATGAAGAAACACGCGCTTTTCAGAAATAATGGGAAAAGGATTTCACCATTAAAATATATATTTTATACCATTTTTCCTGTTTAAAGGAACAACTCCACAGTATTTGGAAAATACGCCAATTCCTTATACCAATAAGACGCTAGCCTTAACAACACCTGTCGCCAGGACTCTTTTTACACTGTTGACGAAGGGAGAAAGATGCAAGGGGTATGTCATATATAAACTGTTTGTGCGTATCAGCCAGGCATTCCAAACAGCGACACACAAGCAGGGGATAAACCCAAACAAACCCTTCGCCCACGCACAAGTCAGTCAGAGCCACACACTGGCAGTCACAGTCTAACACAGTATAAAATAACTAACATTAATATCACAAGTGTGCATTGATATAAAGCATTTAATTGGAGCATGTATAAGTAATTAACAGATGTAATTTAAATAAATTGTGTGTGAATCAACAGCCATCAACAGTTCTCTTTCTTACATTTAATTAATTATACTGTTCTAATTAGTGCTCGACCACGGAGCTATAGACAACCGAAACATCGTCACAGCATTTATTATATGCCCTCTACCAGAAGTGTGACAAAGTTTTTACGTTAAACGTTCCTTCTGTTAAACCTCAAGTCGGCCATTTGTGGATACAATTCCGATTTTTCACAAAAGCAGTTTTTTACAAAATTATTGGAATGGATACCAAAGCGAGTGGAGTGTTCTAAATCTAGGCTTTGTGCGAACACAACATTCTCACATTCACAATAGAATTAGAATTAGAATAATAAAAAAATTAAATGATTTGATCGAATCCAAATCAAATAGTATATAATTAAAATATTTTGAATACAATACAAATGAAATATTTTATAGTTAACATTTTTTTAAATAATATTTTAATGCTATTAAATCCAAATAGAAAATTAACCTATTTTTAAAAATTGATTTCAATTAAAAACTATACAAAAGAAGTGTCTAAATAATTACTAGATTTGCAATTTTCCTCGATCAAGTAAACATTTTTTTTTATCTATGATAGTTTTTAAAAAAGTTAAATTATTCAAATGAAAACTTTTCGATTCAAATTTTCCATCAAACCCTATAGAATCCCAATCTGGGTTCAATTTAGATTCAAAATTTCTAATTCAAAACGAATCTTTAAAATATTATTATCTGAAATTTGGAATCGAGTAATGAAACCTATCGAAATTCAGAACTGATTTAGAAATTTCGGACGGACTAATCGTAATTATTATATTAAATGTTTTTCCTGTAAAGTGACTATTGCATGTCTATCGTTGGTGAAGAACTGTTCAATCTTCCACTACGCCCATTCTTCATAAGTTGGGAGATATATTTGTGGGTCACGAGTCTATCGGCCCGTCACAGGTCGGTATTAGCTTCTCTAATTGGCATCACACCTTGTTCTAACTAACCACGCGGACCGCTAACTCGTGTATGGGCGAGGTCAGGTCTTATCTGCTGGTTTATATCGCTCTCGGATATTATTTGAAACGTCAGAACATCATGGTCGAATTTTAAAGTTCATGGTCATTGGAATGCGACCGTTTTATTGGACAGATTAATAAATCATTCTAGAGATAAACTGTCATCGTTCAGTGGCCGTGTTTTAACTAAACTGCTGAGAGTCTGCGAGCTTGGTCATTGGTATGAGGACCAATGTAGGGAAACATTGTTACTATTATTATTATTACTATGGGTAGATATATGGTATGGTGCACCTACATTATCTTGAAACAGAGCCATTTACTAAAAACACATAGGAGTTGTGAAATGATATCATATACACTTTTTCAAAAAGACTCCCCCAAAGAGCTTGTGAAATAATACACGCTGTTACTGAAACATCTAGAAAAGAGGAACATCTGTCCACCGAGTATAACAATTCATTTCATTATTTGGAGAACTGTTCGCATGAACTTGGTTTGAATTAATTTAAATAAATTGAAAAAACTGTACCGGGACACGGTAATCTAACCCGGGACCTTTGGCTTAGCTCATTAATGAACTACCACTAAGCTAACCAGGACTCGGCTAGTGCTCAGGGACATTCTTCACTCATCTTAAGACAGAGTCTGTGATTGACGTGTGAATATCACCGGCTACTAAGAGCTATAATTAATATCACAACCACCGTCCACTTGGTCGTGGCTTTGTGCTATTAACCGTAGAAATACATTGAACATTCAAAGATAATCGAGATGGAAGAAAGCAGACTGGATGCCCTTGGCGTTTAGTCCGCGTGTCCTTTGACAATTTTGGTCAGTTATAATATGAGTGGTAAATTAACGGTACTGGGTTTGGTCTTCATCCAAGCCCTTAAACCAAGTTAAAATCCAGCCTCTGGAGGTGTTGAAGATGTGGATTGAAACAAAGTTCGTCTCTTGATTGCTCGTTGAAGTTTCCAAATATTGAATTGTTGGAGGAACATTGTTGGGAAGATTATTGAAGTGAACGTTGAGAACAAACTGTTGGGGAACATTGTTGGGAAGATTATTGAAGTGAACGTTGAGAACAAACTGTTGGAGGAACATTGTTGGGAAGATTATTGAAGTGAACGTTGAGAACAAACTGTTGGAGGAACATTGTTGGGAATATTATTGAAGTGAACGTTGAGAACAAACTGTTGGTCCGTTTGTTAATAATATACACTAATTCACATTGCAGCTATTCAGTAATAATGTAGGTATAATATATTCGTTATTTATATATTTCTTGAATGGCTGTAATATGAACTGTTTTATAAAATATATTGTGTTTACACTAACCAATAATTATTATTAAAATCAAGCAGAAGTATATCTGGTGTTAGCCACAACCGACGATTTTCTTTGCTACAAACAGACAAAAAACTCTTCATTTTATTTCTTCCGACTCAGTTTTTAATAAATTTAATATATTTTTTTTTTAATTCCAGCTTTGAGATGCCCACTTTAGAGTACAAGGGCTTCTAATGTATCAAATACCACCTCCAATCCAGTAATGTTATAATCAGGGAATTAAATATTTTGGTCGTTTAAAATATTAATAATAAATCAATTTAAATACACTAGATCTCAATTATCCGGCCTAAAGTGGCGCATTCCCGCCCGGATAACGGATAATACGGAATTCTAGTGGAATCCGCTCATTTTCAGTGTGGGTCTGCCTACTTTCGTTTTAGTGGAATCCGCTCATTTTCTGATTACGATATAAAATAGGAATACAATAATGTTAGGGGAACAGTCCAAATGAAACGAGAAATAACTTTTTTTAAATATTTACTATTCAGTTCTTTATTTTGTAAATGGAACAGCAAGAACCAGTGAAAATAGAGCGTCAAATGGATTACATTATAAATTTAGTCATTGTTTTATAGAAGGTATGTACCGGTTTGTTTATTTTAAAAACTCTCGTCTTGTTAACACCGGGTAGTCAAGACTAGTGTATGGTTGTAAATGGGTCCTTTATGTGACAGCCAAGCGCCCTTATTGTTATAGTTACTAGACATTGTCTTGAGTGATTATATCTTCTTTAAATCAGTATTTGGATGACCGAGATATTAAATTGTACATTACACTCAGGTCCTCACTACACATCAGTCGATACATTACACTCAGCTCCTCATTACACATCAGTCGATACATTACACTCAGGTCCTCACTACACATCAGTCGATACAATACACTCAGGTCCTCACTACACATCAGTCGATACATTACACTCAGGTCCTCACTACACATCAGTCGATACAATACACTCAGGTCCTCATTACACATCAGTCGATACAATACACTCAGGTCCTCACTACACATCAGTCGATACATTACACTCAGGTCCTCACTACACATCAGTCGATACATTACACGCAGGTCCTCACCACACATCAGTCGATACATTACACGCAGGTCCTCACCACACATCAGTCGATACATTAAACGCAGGTCCTCACCACACATCAGTCGATACATTACACTCAGGTCCTCACTACACATCAGTCGATACATTACACTCAGGTCTCACTACACATCAGTCGATACATTACACGCAGGTCCTCACCACACATCAGTCGATACATTACACTCAGGTCCTCACTACACATCAGTCGATACATTACACTCAGGTCCTCACTACACATCAGTCGATACATTACACTCAGGTCCTCACCACACATCAGTCGATACATTACACGCAGGTCCTCACCACACATCAGTCGATAATGTCAACTCTAGTTGTGGTTGCTCGGAAAAAGTCCTCACTGTTTTGGTGCGTGCAAACAGACCGGGCGTCTGTACTAATTGTCATTTGTGGACATGTGGAATACCTTTAGGTAGATTTATTACGATGGCATAACACATATCATCATTACACGATAACTGACACAGTCGATAATTCATCACATGCTTGTCCTCGTGTAACGACTACGACCAATGTAATTGTTTTGATTAGAATATTCGGATATTCATGGACAATCTCGTGATAAGTTTCGATCAGGATCATCAAGTTGTGTTGTAACAGTCCTCATGGATGTTTGTGGGTCACACAGGAGGTGAACATTGTGAGAAGTTGTGAGGTACCATGAAGTTGAACATTACGTGGAAATTTGTGAGATCCACTGAAGCGTGAACATTAGTTGAGAATGTGTTGTGAGGTCCACAGAGGATGACATTAGTGAGAAGTTGTGAGATCCACAGAAGGTGAACATTAGTGAGAAGTGTGTGAGGTCCACAGAAGGAGAACATTAGTGAGAAGTGTGTGAGGTCCACAGAAGTGAACATTAGTGAGAAGTGTGTGAGGTCCACAGAAGGTGAACATTAGTGAGAAGTGTGTGAGGTCCACGAAGACGAACATTAGTGAGAAGTGTGTGAGGTCCACAGAAGGTGAACATTAGTGAGAAGTGTGTGAGGTCCACAGAAGGTGAACATTAGTGAGAAGTGTGTGAGGTCCACAGAAGACGAACATTAGTGAGAAGTGTGTGAGGTCCACAGAAGGTGAACATTAGTGAGAAGTGTGTGAGGTCCACAGAAGACGAACATTAGTGAGAAGTGTGTGAGGTCCACAGAAGGTGAACATTAGTGAGAAGTGTGTGAGGTCCACAGAAGGTGAACATTAGTGAGAAGTGTGTGAGGTCCACAGAAGACGAACATTAGTGAGAAGTGTGTGAGGTCCACAGAAGGTGAACATTAGTGAGAAGTGTGTGAGGTCCACAGAAGACGAACATTAGTGAGAAGTGTGTGAGGTCCACAGAAGGTGAACATTGTGAGAAGTGTGTGAGGTCCACAGAAGGTGAACATTAGTGAGAAGTGTGTGAGGTCCACAGAAGTGAACATTAGTGAGAAGTGTGTGTGGTCCACAGAAGGTGAACATTAGTGAGAAGTGTGTGAGGTCCACAGAAGGTGAACATTAGTGAGAAGTGTGTGAGGTCCACAGAAGGTGAACATTAGTGAGAAGTGTGTGTGGTCCACAGAAGGGAACATTAGTGAGAAGTGTGTGAGGTCCACAGAAGGTGAACATTAGTGAGAAGTGTGTGAGGTCCACAGAAGACGAACATTAGTGAGAAGTGTGTGAGGTCCACAGAAGGTGAACATTAGTGAGAAGTGTGTGAGGTCCACAGAAGGTGAACATTAGTGAGAAGTGTGTGAGGTCCACAGAAGGTGAACATTAGTGAGAAGTGTGTGAGGTCCACAGAAGGTGAACATTAGTGAGAAGTGTGTGAGGTCCACAGAAGACGAACATTAGTGAGAAGTGTGTGAGGTCCACAGAAGGTGAACATTAGTGAGAAGTGTGTGTGGTCCACAGAAGGTGAACATTAGTGAGAAGTGTGTGAGGTCCACAGAAGGTGAACATTAGTGAGAAGTGTGTGAGGTCCACAGAAGGTGAACATTAGTGAGAAGTGTGTGAGGTCCACAGAAGGTGAACATTAGTGAGAAGTGTGTGAGGTCCACAGAAGGTGAACATTAGTGAGAAGTGTGTGAGGTCCACAGAAGGTGAACATTAGTGAGAAGTGTGTGAGGTCCACAGAAGGTAACATTAGTGAGAAGTGTGTGAGGTCCACAGAAGAGTGAACATTAGTGAGAAGTGTGTGAGGTCCACAGAAGGTGAACATTAGTGAGAAGTGTGTGAGGTCCACAGAAGGTGAACATTAGTGAGAAGTGTGTGAGGTCCACAGAAGGTGAACTTTAGTGAGAAGTGTGTGAGGTCCACAGAAGACGAACATTAGTGAGAAGTGTGTGAGGTCCACAGAAGGTAACATTAGTGAGAAGTGTGTGGGTCCACAGAAGGAACATTAGTGAGAAGTGTGTGAGGTCCACAGAAGGAACATTAGTGAGAAGTGTGTGAGGTCCACAGAAGGTGAACATTCATGAGAAGTGTGTGAGGTCCACAGAAGTCGAACATTAGTGAGAAGTGTCTGTGAGGTCCACAGAAGGTGAACATTAGTGAGAAGTTGTGAGTCCACAGAAGGTGAACATTAGTGAGAAGTGTGTGAGGTCCACAGAAGGTGAACATTAGTGAGAAGTGTGTGAGGTCCACAGAAGGTGAACATTAGTGAGAAGTGTGTGAGGTCCACAGAAGGTGAACATTAGTGAGAAGTGTGTGAGGTCCACAGAAGTGAACATTAGTGAGAAGTGTGTGAGGTCCACAGAAGGTAGAACATTAGTGAGAAGTGTGTGAGGTCCACAGAAGACGAACATTAGTGAGAAGTGTGTGAGGTCCACAGAAGGGAACATTAGTGAGAAGTGTGTGAGGTCCACAGAAGAGAACATTAGTGAGAAGTGTGTGAGGTCCACAGAAGAGAACATTAGTGAGAAGTGTGTGAGGTCCACAGAAGGTGAACATTGTGAGAAGTGTGTGAGGTCCACAGAAGACGAACATTAGTGAGAAGTGTGTGAGGTCCACAGAAGGTGAACATTAGTGAGAAGTGTGTGAGGTCCACAGAAGACGAACATTAGTGAGAAGTGTGTGAGGTCCACAGAAGGAGAACATTAGTGAGAAGTGTGTGAGGTCCACAGAAGAGAACATTAGTGAGAAGTGTGTGAGGTCCACAGAAGAGAACATTAGTGAGAAGTGTGTGAGGTCCACAGAAGACGAACATTAGTGAGAAGTGTGTGAGGTCCACAGAAGACGAACATTAGTGAGAAGTGTGTGGAGGTCCACAGAAGGAGAACATTAGTGAGAAGTGTGTGAGGTCCACAGAAGACGAACATTAGTGAGAAGTGTGTGAGGTCCACAGAAGGTGAACATTAGTGAGAAGTGTGTGAGGTCCACAGAAGACGAACATTAGTGAGAAGTGTGTGAGGTCCACAGAAGGAGAACATTAGTGAGAAGTGTGTGAGGTCCACAGAAGACGAACATTAGTGAGAAGTGTGTGAGGTCCACAGAAGGTGAACATTAGTGAGAAGTGTGTGAGGTCCACAAGACGAACATTAGTAGAAGTGTGTGAGGCCCACAGAAGGAACATTAGTGAGAAGTGTGTGAGGTCCACAGAAGCGGAACATTAGTGAGAAGTGTGTGAGGTCCACAGAGGAACTAGTGAGAAGTGTGTGAGGTCCACAGAAGACGAACATTAGTGAGAAGTGTGTGAGGTCCACAGAAGGTGAACATTAGTGAGAAGTGTGTGAGGTCCACAGAAGACGAACATTAGTGAGAAGTGTGTGAGGTCCACAGAAGGAGAACATTAGTGAGAAGTGTGTGAGGTCCACAGAAGACGAACATTAGTGAGAAGTGTGTGAGGTCCACAGAAGGTGAACATTAGTGAGAAGTGTGTGAGGTCCAGCAGTGAAGGTGAGCACGGTGAACATTAGTGAGAAGTGTGTGAGGTCCACAGAAGGTGAACATTAGTGAGAAGTGTGTGAGGTCCACATAAGACGAACATTAGTGAGAAGTGTGTGAGGTCCACAGAAGGTGAACATTAGTGAGAAGTGTGTGAGGTCCACATAAGACGAACATTAGTGAGAAGTGTGTGAGGTCCACAGAAGGCGAATATCTGTATAAGTTTCATGACAGGAATGTAGGACAACATTCTGGTGAATATTTGGCCGAAACATTAATCCACATTCACGAATAGTGGGGGCCTTCTTAGGGAATAGGAGGGGCCTTCTTAGGGAATAGGAGGGGCCTTCTTAGGGAATAGGAGGGGCCTTCTTAGGGAATAAATATAAATAGGAAGATAAAACATTTCAGTGTATTTAAAAGCTGTTTCTTGTCTTCATAGTAATAATACTTAAATTTATTTATTTTAGGACATTTTCTTATTCTCAGTTCAAGAAAAAATCAATTGGTACTGTTTAGGCTGGGTTTATTTTCATGCACAAAGGATTGCTAATAGCGTTGTGCATAACACATAATGCGTAAGAAGTTGAAATATTATTTTCAATGAAAGCATTCACAATCGAAACATTCTGCAGTACACAATTCATAAAGTTGATTTAAATTTATCTCCGAGTATTTTGACCTCCTCTACGGTCAAGTAGTCAAATCTCCCAGCTTTGAAAACCTTTTTGTGAAGCAGTGGGTCAGTAAGTCACATCTCCGGTCTAGAAAACTGAGAATAATGGCTGGAGGGTTGGTTCTCCTGACCACATGACTCCCTCTATCTGCAAATGTTGGTCCTATCATCGCTAACGGCAGCAGCCGCTCGGTCAATACAACTTGCTTACGGAATCACGCCATGGAGTTGTTTTGGATACTTTATCCTTAGACTTGAGCGTAGACAGACCTTGGACTTGAGCATAGACAGACCTTGGACCTTAGCATAGACAGACCTAGGACTTGAGTACAGACAGACCTTGAACTTGAGACGTATCGGCCAATGAAAATTAGAGAAGAGGCTTCAGCCAATTAAAGGCCAGTATTTACAGCCGATGGAAAATATCTTCCATTATTGTTTGAACAGTCCTGAAGTAGCCATACATTGTTGTTATTCTTTGTTTTAACGTCAATGACTATGATTGTAGATATGGTGGAAAATAGAGGAAGATTGTTACATTTTTGATTCTGTTACTGAGAAGTAGATTTATTGTAGTATTCATGGAAATAATAAAATCAGCACTAAATAAGAATCAAGTTAGATTTAATAGTACGAAAACACTTACATTGGACAGGTTAGTTTCTATATTTCAAAAGTCACAGTTTAATAAACGTTATTTTTTGAGTGAGCCATTTAGTGAAGTGTTTTTAAATAACTTGGCGTTTAGAGCAAAGAGGTTGGTGTGAATTTCGATTGAAGTAAGACGGTCCATTCTAAGCCTTTGTGGTTTTATTACGAACTGTGCACTGCATTACTCACTATTTGCTATGCATTTTGCAAGAATATAAACAAAGACTTATTGAAAATAACGTTTTTATCCCTTACCAAAGTCGCGGAAAAGTATTTCCCCCACAGTCATTCAGAACTTGCATACAAAGATGACACCTAATCAATCTTAGCAAGTTCCCTCTGTTCCAATCACGACCAACACTTAATTAGTCATGTGTTCATATAATTTACATGGATAATTTTGTTTGTTGAATTAATATCTTTGCGTAGCACTTAATGCACATAAAGTTGAAACATTACTTTTAACGATAGCGTTCATAACTGAAGCAAATAGTGCACGGTTAATAAACTCTAACTATGTATGAATTATGCATGGACTTGAAGAGGTTAGACGTATCAACCAATGAGAATGCAAGTAAGGTCTTCAGCCATTTAAAACGCCAAGCTACAAAGCAGAGGGGAAATATATCTTGTACAGGTTGGGAAAGTGTCTTATAGTAGCAATATATCTTGTACAGGTTGGGAAAGTGTCTTATAGTAGCAATATATCTTGTACAGGTTGAGAGTGTATTGTAGTAGCAATATATCTTGTACAGGTCGGGAAAGTGTATTGTAGTAGCAATATATCTTGTACAGGTCGGGAAAGTGTATTGTAGTAGCAATATATCTTGTACAGGTTGGGAAAGTGTCTTATAGTATCAATATATCTTGTACAGGTTGAAAGTGTATTGTAGTAGCAATATATCTTGTACAGGTCGGGAAAGTGTATTGTAGTAGCAATATATCTTGTACAGGTCGGGAAAGTGTATTGTAGTAGCAATATATCTTGTACAGGTCGGGAAAGTGTATTGTAGTAGCAATATATCTTGTACAGGTCGGGAATGTGTCTTGTAGTAGCAATATATCTTGTACAGGTCGGGAAAGTGTATTGTAGTAGCAATATATCTTGTACAGGTCGGGAAAGTGTATTGTAGTAGCAATGTATCTTGTACAGGTCGGGAAAGTGTATTGTAGTAGCAATATATCTTGTACAGGTCGGGAATGTGTCTTGTAGTAGCAATATATTTTGTACAGGTCGGGAAAGTGTATTGTAGTAGCAATGTATCTTGTACAGGTCGGGAAAGTGTATTGTAGTAGCAATATATCTTGTACAGGTCGGGAATGTGTCTTGTAGTAGCAATATGTTATTGTACAGGTCGGGAAAGTGTATTGTAGTAGCAATATATCTTGTACAGGTCGGGAATGTGTCTTGTAGTAGCAATATGTTATTGTACAGGTCGGGAAAGTGTCTTGTAGTAGCAATATCTTGTTTGTTATATTTGTTAGAGATAATGAGCTCAGTTTTCAATGAATAGTGATAAAGGGAAAAGACTACATTCTAGTTTAGATTGCTCGAAAGTAAAGTTAATCCTAATATTTGTAGTATAGATTAATAAAGAACAGAACTCAAACAATTTTGGTCTTTTTTGATCGAACCTTCAATGTAAACAAACATTTTCTATGATGGATCTCAATAAAAACTCGTTACGATCAAACATTTCTGATGAACATTTACAACCAGTTTTAAGAGTTTCGACAACCAAATTTGAACCTGACATCAAAGAAATGGGTTGACCTGGTGATATAGGATTAATGTGTCAGATTTCCGTGTTAGGGGTCCGGGGTTCAATCCTCGGTCCCGGCACAGATTTATCTGATTAACAAACCCTTCCTTCACCTCTAACAAGACATCTTGTGAATGTGTGGAACTCCAGGCCTCCAACGTGGTTCGGATCCCACGTTTAACTGTAGGTCCTCCATTTCATCTCACAATCACCCTAACATTACACATTAGCGTAAGTGCGTATAACCCGAACGGGTAGTAAGACGCGTTGATAGTAATCATAATAATATTAATAATAATAATCATAGTCAAAGAAATTATGAAAAATATGAAAAATTTCCATTAATCTCTTAAGTCATGTTTTATTGTAGAATTATTATTATTGTTTTGACTTTTTTATCTTGTCTATGTAATATTCTATTTTTATTTAATAAATTTCGTGCACCAAAAAACCAAATGTTATTTGGCAGCCCGTTATAATAATTAAATTCTCAATGTGGCCTTCAGCGAAAATATTTGCCCAGACCTGCCTTAGACCATGCGGCCACTGAAGCAGGTGTCGGTTTATTACAGTTCAGAGTGTAACACAATAAGGGGGGGGGGTCTCAGTATTTTCTTCCGTTTTTCATGAAGGGGGCTGGGGGTGGCAGAATCCATCTTACGTGAGGTTTCTTACCAATGTTTATGAGACAAAATCTTAAAAAAAAAAATTGTCAGTTAACTCTGAAATCTTTCACTTTGATTAATTGAATAACCCCACCTTGATCACACACTCTCACATGTTAATAGAATACCCCCACCTTGATCACACACTCTCACATGTTAATAGAATAACCCACCTTGATCACACACTCTTCACATGTTAATAGAATACCCCACCTTGATCACACACTCTTCACATGTTAATAGAATAACCCCACCTTGATCACACACTCTCACATGTTAATAGAATAACCCCACCTTGATCACACACTCTCACATGTTAATAGAATAACCCCACCTTGATCACACACTCTCACATGTTAATAGAATAACCCCACCTTGATCACACACTCTTCACATGTTAATAGAATAACCCCACCTTGATCACACACTCTTCACATGTTAATAGAATAACCCCACCTTGATCACACACTCTTCACATGTTAATAGAATAACCCCACTTGATCACACACTCTCACATGTTAATAGAATACCCCCACCTTGATCACACACTCTCACATGTTAATAGAATAACCCCACCTTGATCACACACTCTCACATGTTAATAGAATAACCCCACCTTGATCACACACTCTCACATGTTAATAGAATAACCCCACCTTGATCACACACTCTTCACATGTTAATAGAATAACCCACCTTGATCACACACTCTCACATGTTAATAGAATAACCCCACCTTGATCACACACTCTCACATGTTAATAGAATACCCCCACCTTGATCACACACTCTTCATATGTTAATAGAATAACCCCACCTTGATCACACACTCTCACATGTTAATAGAATAACCCCACCTTGATCACACACTCTCACATGTTAATAGAATACCCCACCTTGATCACACACTCTTCACATGTTAATAGAATAACCCCACCTTGATCACACACTCTCACATGTTAATAGAATACCCCACCTTGATCACACACTCTTCACATGTTAATAGAATAACCCCACCTTGATCACACACTCTCACATGTTAATAGAATACCCCACCTTGATCACACACTCTTCACGTGTTAATAGAATAACCCCACCTTGATCACACACTCTCACATGTTAATAGAATACCCCCACCTTGATCACACACTCTTCACATGTTAATAGAATAACCCCACCTTGATCACACACTCTCACATGTTAATAGAATACCCCCACCTTGATCACACACTCTCACATGTTAATAGAATAACCCCACCTTGATCACACACTCTCACATGTTAATAGAATAACCCCACCTTGATCACACACTCTCACATGTTAATAGAATACCCACACCTTGATCACACACTCTCACATGTTAATAGAATAACCCCACCTTGATCACACACTCTCACATGTTAATAGAAATATAAACTTCTTATTTTGCAAAAAGATGGTTAGTTAGTTAAATTAAACGTGACAATTTAATTTTCGTTTTAATAACTGAGTGCTCTAAATAATTAATTTCACTCGCTTTATTACCAATCCTTGTGTCTAAAAATAATTAAACGGTTAAAATAATCTAATTTAACAACTCGAAAATATTACGTTAGATAGAAAGTGGGATTGGGGGGGAGGCGGGGGAAGGATTATAAAATCACGAGAAAAAACCTTACGCGATTTAAGGAAGGTCCTTCTTTATTAATATTTATGCTCCTCGCTACATATCAGAGTGTACAGTGGTAAACTCATGTGTGTCTGACCAGCCAACGTGACTTCAGTTTTCCAATAACAAGCCCCACCATCTTGTTTGGAAGGCGACAGCCTGTTGTCTGGAGCGGCCATGAACATGATATCACGGTCAGTGTCGGCGGGAAACGAGAGTGGTGGAGTCACTTTACATCACTTCGTGAGACAATGTCACGTCTCTTCAGGTGTGATGTAGAGAACAGAGGACTGGTGGAGTCACTTTACATCACCTCGTGAGACGATGTCACGTCTCTTCAGATGAGATGTAGAGAACAGAGGTGGTGGAATCACTTTACATCACCTCGTGAGACGATGTCACGTCTCTTCAATGAGATGTAGAGAACAGAGGGTGGTGGAATAACTTTACATCACCTCGTGAGACGATGTCACGTCTCTTCAGGTGTAGAGAACAGAGGGCTGGTGGAGTAAACTTTACATCACCTCGTGAGACGATGTCACGTATCTTCAGATGAGATGTAGAGAACAGAGGCTGGTGGAGTCACTTTACATCCTCGTGAGACGATGTCACGTATCTTCAGTGGATGTAGAGAACAGAGGGCTGGTGGAATCACTTTACATCACCTCGTGAGACGATGATCACTTAACATCACCTCGTGAGACGATGTCACGTTCTTCAGTGTGTAGAGAAAGAGGTGGTGGATACTTTACATCCTCGTGAGACATGTCACGTCTCTTCAGGTGTGTAGAGAACAGGGCTGGTGGAGTCACTTTACATCACCTCGTGAGACGATGTCACGTCTCTTCAGAGTGTAGAGAACAGAGGACTGGTGGATACTTTACATCACTCGTGAACATGTCCGTCTCTTCAGGTGTGTAGAGAACAGAGGTGGTGGATCACTTTACACACTCGTGAGACATGTCACGTCCTTCAGGTGTGATGTGAGAACAGGGGTGTGATCACTTACATACCTGTGAGACGATGTCACGTTCTTCAGTGTGAGAGAACAGAGGCTGGTGGAGTCACTTACATCACCTCGTGAGACGATGTCACGTCTCTTCAGATGTAGAGAACAGGCTGGTGGAGTCACTTTACATCACCTCGTGAACGATGTCACGTCTCTTCAGGTGTAGAGAACAGAGGGCTGGTGGATCACTTACTCACCTCGTGAGACGATGTCACGTCTCTTCAGTGTAGAGAACAGGGGCTGGTGGTACTTTACATCACCTCGTGAGACATGTCACGTTCTTCAGGTGAGAGAACGAGCTGGTGGAGTCACTTACTATCGTGAGCGATGTCACGTTCTTCAGTGTGTGTAGAGAACAGAGGTGGTGGAGTCACTTTACTCACTCGTGAGACATGTCACGTCTCTTCAGGGTTAGAGAACAGAGGACTGGTGGATCACTTTACATCACCTCGTGAGACGATGTCACGTTCTTCAGGTGTGAGGAACAGAGGCTGGTGGAATCACTTTACATCACCTCGTGAGACGATGTCACGTCTCTTCAAGGTGTAGAGAACAGAGGACTGGTGGAGTCACTTTACATCACCTCGTGAGACGATGTCACGTCTCTTCAGGTGTAGAGAACAGAGGGCTGGTGGAGTCACTTTACATCACCTCGTGAGACGATGTCACGTCTCTTCAGGATGTAGAGAACAGAGGGTGGTGGAGTCACTTTACATCACCTCGTGAGACGATGTCACGTCTCTTCAGTGGATGTAGAGAACAGAGGGCTGGTGGAGTCACTTTACATCACCTCGTGAGACGATGTCACGTCTCTTCAGTTGTAGAGAACAGAGGCTGGTGGAGTCACTTTACATCACCTCGTGAGACGATGTCACGTCTCTTCAGGTGTAGAGAACAGAGGTGGTGGAGTCACTTTACATCACCTCGTGAGACGATGTCACGTCTCTTCAGTGGATGTAGAGAACAGAGGCTGGTGGAGTCACTTTACATCACCTCGTGAGACGATGTCACGTTCTTCAGATGGATGTAGAGAACAGAGGACTGGTGGAGTCACTTTACATCACCTCGTGAGACGATGTCACTCTCTTCAGAGTGTAATGGTAGAGAACAGGGGTGGTGGATCACTTTACATCACCTCGTGAGACGATGTCACGTCTCTTCAGATGTTAGAGAACGGGGCTGGTGAGTCACTTTACATCACCTCGTGAGACGATGTCACGTCTCTTCAGGTGTAGAGAACAGGGGCTGGTGGATCACTTTACATCACTCGTGAGACGATGTCACGTCTCTTCAGGTGTAGAGAACAGGGGCTGGTGGAGTCACTTTACATCACCTCGTGAGACGATGTCACGTCTTTCAGTGGATGTAGAGAACAGAGGTGGTGGATCACTTTACATCACCTCGTGAGACGATGTCACGTCTCTTCAGTGATGTAGAGAACAAGGGCTGGTGGAGTCACTTTACATCACTCGTGAGACGATGTCACGTCTCTTCAGGTGTAGAGAACAGAGGGCTGGTGGAATCACTTTACATCACTCGTGAGACGATGTCACGTCTCTTCAGTGGATGTAGAGAACAGAGGGCTGGTGGAATCACTTTACATCACCTCGTGAGACGATGTCACGTCTCTTCAGAAGATGTAGAGAACAGAGGCTGGTGGAGTCACTTTACATCACCTCGTGAGACGATGTCACGTTCTTCAGGTTGATGTAGAGAACAGAGGGCTGGTGGAATCACTTTACATCACCTCGTGAGACGATGTCACGTCTCTTCAGTGGATGTAGAGAACAGAGGGCTGGTGGATCACTTTACATCACCTCGTGAGACGATGTCACGTCTCTTCAGTGTGTGAGAACAGAGGGTGGTGGAATCACTTTACATCACTCGTGAGACGATGTCACGTCTCTTCAGGTGTAGAGAACAGGGGCTGGTGGAGTCACTTTACATCACCTCGTGAGACGATGTCACGTCTCTTCAGGTGTAGAGAACAGAGGGCTGGTGAGTCACTTTACATCACCTCGTGAGACGATGTCACGTCTCTTCAGATGAGATGTAGAGAACAGAGGATGGTGGATCACTTTACATCACCTCGTGAGACGATGTCACGTCTCTTCAGATGTAGAGAACAGAGGACTGGTGGAGTCACTTTACATCACCTCGTGAGACGATGTCACGTCTCTTCAGATGTAGAGAACAGAGGACTGGTGGATCACTTTACATCACCTCGTGAGACGATGTCACGTCTCTTCAGTGTGATGTAGAGAACAGAGGGCTGGTGGAGTCACTTTACATCACCTCGTGAGACGATGTCACGTCTCTTCAGGTCAGGTGTAGAGAACAGAGGACTGGTGGATCACTTTACATCACCTCGTGAGACGATGTCACGTCTCTTCAGGTGTGATGTAGAGAACAGAGGAGTGGTGGAATCACTTTACATCACCTCGTGAGACGATGTCACGTCTCTTCAGGTGTGATGTAGAGAACAGAGGACTGGTGGAGTCACTTTACATCACCTCGTGAGACGATGTCACGTCTCTTCAGGTCAGGTGTAGAGAACAGAGGACTGGTGGAGTCACTTTACATCATCGTGAGACGATGTCACGTCTCTTCAGGTCAGTGTAGAGAACAGAGGGCTGGTGGAGTCACTTTACATCACCTCGTGAGACGATGTCACGTCTCTTCAGATGTAGAGAACAGAGGGCTGGTGGAGTCACTTTACATCACCTCGTGAGACGATGTCACGTCTCTTCAGATGTAGAGAACAGAGGACTGGTGGAGTCACTTTACATCACCTCGTGAGACGATGTCACGTCTCTTCAGGTCAGGTGTAGAGAACAGAGGACTGGTGGAGTCACTTTACATCACTTCGTGAGACGATGTCACGTCTCTTCAGGTGTGATGTAGAGAACAGAGGCTGGTGGAGTCACTTTACATCACCTGTGAGACGATGTCACGTCTCTTCAGATGTAGAGAACAGAGGCTGGTGGAGTCACTTTACATCACCTCGTGAGACGATGTCACGTATCTTCAGATGTAGAGAACAGAGGGCTGGTGGAGTTCTTTACATCACTTCTTGAGACGATGTCACGTATCTTCAGATGAATGTAGAGAACAGAGGATGGTGGAATCACTTTACATCACCTCGTGAGACGATGTCACGTCTCTTCAGATGAGATGTAGAGAACAGAGGATGGTGGAGTCACTTTACATCACCTCGTGAGACGATGTCACGTCTCTTCAGGTAGGTGTAGAGAACAGAGGACTGGTGGAGTCACTTTACATCACTTCGTGAGACGATGTCACGTCTCTTCAGTGTGATGTAGATAACAGAGGGCTGGTGGAGTCACTTTACATCACTCGTGAGACGATGTCACGTCTCTTCAGATGTAGAGAACAGAGGACTGGTGGAGTTTCTTTACATCACTTCTTGAGACGATGTCACGTCTCTTCAGATGAGATGTAGAGAACAGACGGCTGGTGGAGTTTCTTTACATCACTTCTTGAGACGATGTCACGTCTCTTCAGATGTAGAGAACAGAGAGCTGGTGGAATCACTTTACATCACCTCGTGAGACGATGTCACGTCTCTTCAGATGTAGAGAACAGAGGGCTGGTGGAATCACTTTACATCACCTCGTGAGACGATGTCACGTCTCTTCAGATGTAGAGAACAGAGGGCTGGTGGAATCACTTTACATCACCTCGTGAGACGATGTCACGTCTCTTCAGATGTAGAGAACAGAGGGCTGGTGGAATCACTTTACATCACCTCGTGAGACGATGTCACGTCTCTTCAGATGTAGAGAACAGAGGGCTGGTGGAATCACTTTACATCACCTCGTGAGACGATGTCACGTCTCTTCAGATGTAGAGAACAGAGAGCTGGTGGAATCACTTTACATCACCTCGTGAGACGATGTCACGTCTCTTCAGATGTAGAGAACAGAGGGCTGGTGGAATCACTTTACATCACCTCGTGAGACGATGTCACGTCTCTTCAGATGTAGAGAACAGAGGGCTGGTGGAATCACTTTACATCACCTCGTGAGACGATGTCACGTCTCTTCAGATGTAGAGAACAGAGGACTGGTGGAATCACTTTACATCACTTCGTGAGACGATGTCACGTCTCTTCAGGTGTAGAGAACAGAGAGCTGGTGGAGTCACTTTACATCACCTCGTGAGACGATGTCACGTCTCTTCAGATGAGATGTAGAGAACAGAGGACTGGTGGAATCACTTTACATCACCTCGTGAGACGATGTCACGTCTCTTCAGATGTAGAGAACAGAGGGCTGGTGGAATCACTTTACATCACCTCGTGAGACGATGTCACGTCTCTTCAGATGTAGAGAACAGAGGACTGGTGGAGTCACTTTACATCACCTCGTGAGACGATGTCACGTCTCTTCAGATGTAGAGAACAGAGGACTGGTGGAATCACTTTACATCACTTCGTGAGACGATGTCACGTCTCTTCAGGTGTAGAGAACAGAGAGCTGGTGGAGTCACTTTACATCACCTCGTGAGACGATGTCACGTCTCTTCAGATGAGATGTAGAGAACAGAGGACTGGTGGAATCACTTTACATCACCTCGTGAGACGATGTCACGTCTCTTCAGATGAGATGTAGAGAACAGAGGACTGGTGGAATCACTTTACATCACCTCGTGAGACGATGTCACGTCTCTTCAGATGTAGAGAACAGAGGACTGGTGGAATCACTTTACATCACCTCGTGAGACGATGTCACGTCTCTTCAGATGAGATGTAGAGAACAGAGGACTGGTGGAATCACTTTACATCACCTCGTGAGACGATGTCACGTATCTTCAGATGTAGAGAACAGAGGACTGGTGGAATCACTTTACATCACTTCGTGAGATGATGTCACGTATCTTCAGATGTAGAGAACAGAGGACTGGTGGAATCACTTTACATCACCTCGTGAGACGATGTCACGTCTCTTCAGATGAGATGTAGAGAACAGAGGACTGGTGGAATCACTTTACATCACCTCGTGAGACGATGTCACGTCTCTTCAGATGTAGAGAACAGAGGGCTGGTGGAATCACTTTACATCACCTCGTGAGACTATGTCACGTCTCTTCAGATGTAGAGAACAGAGAGCTGGTGGAAAATAACATTCCTGTCGCTTCTGAATGGGATCAAAACAAGTTTTTAGTTTATTTTATTTTTAACACTGCGTCTTACTACCCGTTCGGCTTACACGCCTATGTTCTAAGTACAACAGTGGTTAAAGGATGCGGAAGGTATATTTATAGGAACTGCGTGGAGGGAGAGTGTAAAACCACTGACACTACACCCGACCGAGGTTCGAACCTTGATCTCATTGTCAGCTGCAGTCTAGTCTACTGCGAGAGTAGCGCGTCAGACCTTGAGGCTAACAACGCAGGTACCAAAACATGTTACTCAGCGCAATATAAATATAACAATGCTTTCCCCGACATGTCATGTGCCCCATTTGACTTGTTCCCAAGTTATAGCCATGTGTGATCTCTAATAATGTGGAGCTGCCTTACATTTTAGGAAGTTCTCAAAATGGCCGCCTTCAGCCTGAATGACGCTTACAGTCGTCTTGTCGTCAAATGCCGCACTCTTTAAAAAAAATAGCAGGTGTGTAATAACCAGAATGAGCTTAGAATAGACCATGTCAACAGGTCGAAAGATATCGAGTCTGGAATACAAACAGTTTAATGGAACCACTCGGCTGTGGCTCGTTAACAAGGTCAAATGGGACACGTGTCTATATAAACTGTCGTCATGTTTCTGTTCTCCCTGTGGTTAAACAAATACAGGCTATAACCACAACTGTTGACCTTGACGGTGTTCGTGGGTTAAGTAGGGTCTAACAGGGCCGTGCGGAGCCTTATGATGATGAAGTTGAAGCTCAAATATCCTTCACTTCGACTTCGACACACACAATAACCTTCTCATCTTTAGAAACATTTCGAAGAAAACTTGGATATAATTATTATGAATATAATATGTGAAATATAGAAGATACGTCCTTAGTCCTGTCCTTAGTTAAGATAAATGTTACGTCACAATCGCAAATACGTTATCATAATTGTGTAGTGAATTATTTGTGTCAGAATAGTTTTTTAATAATTAAAAATTTGGCAAAAGGTTACTCTCAGATTGATAAATAATATTTTATTATATTTTTAAAGTTGACACAACAATGAAATGCAGAATCCATCCTATATTTCAGTTTGTCGCAAAGCTTAAATTTAAAAAAATTAGTCATAACTAAACTGGACTCAAATGATTTTGTATTATATTATCGAACAAACACTTGGTCTAACCTGAAGGGTAACAGTCTTACCTTGACATTTAACGCTATGGACCTATCTTATAATCTGCACCATGGCGGAACAACGCAAGGTAAGGTTGCTTAATTCTCAGGGTTAACGAAGGGTGCAGTTTTATTGATCATGTGACACATTTTAACGACATTGTTAGTAATTTTTTAAAACGAGAGTCTTCGAAAATCAATCACCAGCTCATTATCTTGAATTTTAGGGCTAGAACATAAAAAAACGCTTGAAGTATTTACATATAACATCAAGTTCAAGCAAAAACATCAAACAGTTTCATCTGTAGCCGCCGGTGCAGACAGACAGACGGACGGACTTGGGATGCCAACAGATAGAATTGTATAAGACTCATTTTTTGGGGGTTCGGGGCACATATGACGTCATTCATAATCTCAAGGTAGACATTTCTCACGAATACAGTACTTACTCTATATGATAAAGTGAGCCTTTGGCGATAGTTTCTCATTATTGTTGTTTCTTATTCCCTTTTCAGAATATCTTATTTAAAATTAGTAATATTCTAAGATTTAAATAAAATGAGTAGCCAATAGCTATTTTTATTAAGAGAGGGGGGGGGGACTAAAACAGAAAGAATTATTTGGCCTCAAATTACGTGAGAATTATTCCGTTAAATGTGTGAAGTGAAATAAAATAAAATACAATTTATTTGATTCTTGCCGTCAGCTACTTTGGTCCGAAGCAGTTCGTATTGGTAAATGGTTTTACTAATGTATAGCACGTTATATCGACTGTAGTTTTACATTTAAATGTAATCTTCGGTTACAGAAAAACACATTGTGTAGACTACAAATAAATATTAAGCATTTAACATCATTGTTTCTTAGAATTTTGTTTTAACTTTGCATTTATTGTAAATAAAATTTATTTCATTTGACTTAATTTATCCCCCCCCCACCCCTTGCTCCCCCTTTTTCCTAAAATTGTATTAATATTATCCCTAGTTTGGAACTACTGGGTAAGATGGTGAGTGTTTTATTGCATTGTTGGATTAGTCTTCTTTCTCTAATGCACCTACAAACGAATACAGCCATGGTTTCCTAACGCCATGTCTATTGTCCATTCTTTGTTTGGAACAGAATCGGGCGGGGAGAAAAGTTGTAACAGTGAAAGCTGACATTATTATTCGTAAGACAGTCTCCTGTGGAGCGCAGTTATGTCATGTGTTTGTACGGTCCAGATATACCTGCCAAACACACACGTACTGCGATAATAAAGTCCCAGTTCACACCTCGGAGAGGTATTGTCTAGACGCGGACCTAGGCCAGATCACGAGATTAGCTCACTGACCTACACTAATCATATCTAAGCTAAATTTATATTTTGAATAAATGTCAAATAAATGTTTTCATCAGCATGTCTCAACCCCGGATAACACCTAACTTAGGTAGGTAATATATATAGGTCATATCTTGGTGAGGTTTTGCGTAGTTTACTTCAAAAAGAACAGTTAAATCCATACCATTGAAACAGTTTCACCATATTTAAAAAAAAATACAATAAAATTTAAACATAATTACAGTAACACAGTACAGTTAGACCGAACCACAATAGTTTGAAAATACGGATACTCCAAACACACTTTTCGGAAAATGGGGGAAAAATTTAAATCAAATGAAATACATTTTATTGTTTAACAAGCGCAAAGTTAAAAGATAATTCTAAGAAACAGATGATATCTGATTATATAAACCTAGTATTTACTTGTCACGGTGACCTGGCGGTCTAGAGGTAAGGTGTCAGACTTCTATACTGGCGGCCAGGGTTCAATCCTCGGGCCCGGCACAGATTTATCTGATTACCAAACCCTTCCTTCACCTCTGACAAGACATCTTGTGAATGTGGGGAATGCCAGGCCTTCACCGTGGTCCGGATCCCACGTTAAACTGTAGGTCCTCCAATTCATCTCACAATCACCCTACCATTACACATTAGCGTAAGTGCGTATAACCCGAACGGGTAGTAAGACGCGGTGCTAATAATAATAATAATAATAATAATATAATAATAATAATAATTTGTAGTCAACACAATATGTTTTCCTTTAACTGAAAATAACTACAGTACATATTACTTGCTATACATCAGTTAATTTAAATGAAAATGTTTGATTAAACTCATTCAACTGTAATTTAAAATTACTGTATACCTATATTCTCCCGGTTAATCAGGATTCTCGCTAATCCAGACAAGTTTTGGTCCCAATTATTTCAGATATACGAGGGTCCATTGTGTCTTAAATAAAATAGAACCTACGATTCCAATTTCCCTGTAGTCAAATGAAGAATTCAGAAAAGCGCGCTTCTATATTATGTTTTCCGAATGAAGCGTTATCTTGTGTTTAATACCCCGGTTAATCGGTCACGATGTGGACTCTTAAGCATCACATGACACTTGTAACGCGAACCAATTAGTTAATTTATCTTATTTCAGATCTGTCAGTAACGGAAACATGGCATATTAAAATACAACTTGTCCGACACCTCGGCTAAGTCAATAGTGTGTCTGTCTGCTAAGCTAGGAGCCTCAGTGATGAATTAACGTCCAGGGGGCTGACTGTTGTGCTTGTCCTTGTCTTAGGTCAGTTTGCTGATATAGTCAGTCGGTTCAGACAGTTCACGTTAAATATAATAAATAAAACTTTATGTTTTATCATAAAGAACGTTTTTTTACATAATAAACATCGGATGCTGGAAACCCCCGGTTGTACATATCCAAACAAATTGTCCTGGAGCCAATATGTGGCGAGTGCTGGAATCCCCCGGTTGTACATATCCCAACAAATTGTCCTGGAGCCAATATGTGGCGAGTGCTGGAATCCCCCGGTTGTACATATCCCAAAAATTGTCCTGGAGCCAATATGTGGCAAGTGCTGGAATCCCCCGGTTGTACATATCCCAAAAAATTGTCCTGGAGCCAATATGTGGCAAGTGCTGGAATCCCCGGTTGTACATATCCCAACAAATTGTCCTGGAGCCAATATGTGGCAAGTGCTGGAATCTCCCGGTGGTACATATCCAAGCAAATTGTCCTGGAGCCAATATAGGGCAAGTGCTGGAATCCCCCGGTTGTACATATCCAAACAAATTGTCCTGGAGCCAATATGTGGCAAGTGCTGGAATCTCCCGGTGGTACATATCCAAGCAAATTGTCCTGGAGCCAATATGTGGCAAGTGCTGGAATCCCCCGGTTGTACATATCCCAACAAATTGTCCTGGAGCCAATATGGAGCGAGTGAATTATTTATTTGAGAAAAGTGCGTGTACAGAATAACTTTGGCAAAATATTACAAATATTATTTTCCTCCCAACTATCAGTTAATCCAGGAAATATTTAGAAAGCATTCTCCTAGAAGTTTAGAAAGCGGCTCAGCTGACTTTTCGGAGATTTTCTGGCCTCGCTTTGGGAGATTTAAGACTAAAGCGTTAGATATTTTATAAATAAGAAATGAGATCATATTATTAAGGGGGAGGGGGGAGGGGGGAGAAAACTCAAGCTTAGGTCCATATTTCTTCACAGCTTTTATAACAAAAAATATATTTTTTACCCTGATAATCAAACAATAGCTCCAGTAGTTGTTTAAAGTAATTTTCTACTGAGGGTTCTTATATTTGGCACGGGAGGTTTTTAACAGACATTTTAAAATTAATATAAATATAATCCTATTCAAATGTCACTATATATATATATTTAGCACCACATCTTACTACCCATCCGGGTTACACGCTTATATACTAATTACACTAATGGTTTTAGAGATTAGCGAGGTTATATTCATAGGAAGTGTACCCACATTTGCGTGAAGGGAGAGTGTTAAAAACATTTGGTAAAATCTACCCTCAGTACACCTGACTGAGATTCAAACCCAAATAGCTTCGTCATTTGGCAGTTTAGTGCACTGTGAGACTAACGCCTTAGACCATGCAGCCACCGAGGCTGGTGATGTCAAGTGTTCAACAATTGTTGATATTACCATGTGTAGAATATTCAACTAAACCTAGCTACTAAAGCAACAACCGGCAGACGATGGTGATGGTGATGGTGATGGTGATGGTAGTGTTGATGGTGATGGTGATGGTGATGTTGATGGTGACAATACTAGATAATATTACTAGCCATACCATGGTGTTCCAGAGATTCGAGATTCGCAAGAATCTCAAGAAAGCCTCTCGAATACGATGAAAACCTTTACTTGATACCATTTTAAACGAACGGTAAAAGACCAGCCTCGTTGGCCGCGTGGTCTAACGCGCTACCATCGTGTTGGACTAGACTGCCAAGGACGGGGGGATCGAGGCTAGTGTCTCGGTCGGCTGTATTGAGGGTGGTTTATCCACAATTGTTTTCCACGCAAATGTGGGTACATTTTCCACAAATATAGCCTTCCTAATCCCTAAAACCATTAACACAATAAGTACATAAACGTATAATCGTAGTAAGACGCGGTGGTAGAAAAGATTGATAAAAGCAATTATATAGACTTGCCAAGTTGAGAGAGTAACAAAATGACAAAATAAACACATTTGTTCTATTATTTTATTTTTTTAATTATCTTTGTTATTTATGATGTAATAGTCATGACAAACAAAATATCATTTATAATTGGCACCAAACCCTAAACAACCTTTTTTAAATTAAATTTTAAATATTTTCACTTTAAATAAAATTGTAATTAAAAAAAATTTGAAAATATTCTAATTTGTAATTGAAGATTCAAGAGAAAATGTAATATTCTGATTCTAGAACTATTAGATTTGACTCGTCTCTAAGTTCGAAAACTTGCATTTGTTTAAAAGGAACATTTTGTTTGGTGTGTATCTTTGTGTGATTTACATTTTTATAAATATTTACAGGTGGAGCATTTGTTCACCTTAGAAATGCAAATAATTTTAATAAAAACTTAAAATGAATGTTTTAACATAAACAATATTCTATATCACAGAGGATGTGTCGAGTGTAGAGACGACATTTTATTACAAGTCCAATCACATAAATATTCTAGAGATATCCAGCGATACTCATTAATACGGTCATTAGGACTC
Organism: Timema cristinae; assembly: GCA_039000515.1. Classification (NCBI taxonomy): domain Eukaryota; kingdom Metazoa; phylum Arthropoda; class Insecta; order Phasmatodea; family Timematidae; genus Timema; species Timema cristinae. Next base: position 126,050,283 of record JBCFYV010000012.1, on the reverse strand, counting down.
GCAACAAAAAGATACAGGTATAATAATTGCTTTGTTAGGTTACATATCCCCTAAAGGCGTCGTTAGTGGGGGAACAGGGGGGCCTCCACCCCCTCCCAATAATATTCTCAAATGGGACACTTATAGTACAATCAAAAAACAGTGAATTGTTTTATCCAGAAAATTGAAAAATCCCGTTCGGAGCGTTGTATGAATGGTTAATTAGTTTTAAAATTAAAATGGGCTCATTCCTCCACCTGCTACCCCAATAATCAAGAGATAACGACGCTTATGCCCTAAAATACACTTATGTGTGCTCCACTGATATTAACTATCTCAAAATGAGAGTTTTGTGCGGGTTGTTAGTGATTGTGCGTGTCCTACCTGTCGACCGGCCGTCAGTAGGTCCAAGGTGCGGTGTGGATGAGGAGCACAGTAGCAACTCACGCGTCAAGAGACCGACTAAACACTAAACTGTTGAGGACGGTCCAGTTGCAAGGAACTGGCCAATCCAATCTGACCGGCCTTCTATCAGGTCGGGAGCTCTCACACGGAGTTTGTTGTTTTACCGTGCGCACGCGCTGAGCCCCCCACACTGTCTATCTGTCTGTCTGTCTGTCTGTCTGTCTGTCTACATCTAGCCTCCTAGCAAGGGTGGATATCCATCCTCAGGTCACACCACCACACTGTCTGTCTGTCTGTCTGTATCTAGCCTCCTAGCAAGGGTGGATAGCCATCCTCAGGTCACACCACCACACTGTCTGTCTGTCTGTCTGTATCTAGCCTCCAAGCAAGGGTGGATAGCCACCCTCAACAATCACTGTTAACAAAGTAATACATAGTTTTCAGTTCCATGATAAAAGCAACCACAATCGTTATTAAATTGATTGTGTATTCAAATATTTGTACTGGTGTTCTATACACTGGGCCCTCGCACAAATTATAGTTTTTTAAGAATCATCGACCAACAAACATCGATACTTTGAAAACATTGATGGTCGATGTTCATCCCTAGATTCAATGGTAGATATGTCTAAGTATCACTGGTTTGAAGCTTACAGCGGAATAATGTTGGCTTTATATTCATAACTAATAACAAATAGTGCGTAGCACATAATTTGCAACAAAGTTGAAACACATTTCTTTCAATGTTAGCGTTCATAGACAGTACATAATGAATAGTGCACAATTCATCAAGAGTGTATTTAATCTGTTAACCATTGTCTATTGACTTGAGAATAGACGACTCTTGGACTTGAGAATAGACGACTCTTGGACTTGAGAATAGACAACTCTCGGACTTGAGAATAGATGATTCTTAGACTTGAGAATAGACAACTCTTGGACTTGAGAATATATGACTCTTGGACTCGAGCATAGACAACTCTTAGAGTTGAGAATAGATTACTCTTGGACTTGAGAATAGACAACTCTTAGAGTTGAGAATAGACAACTCTTGGACTTGAGAATAGACAACTCTTAGAGTTGAGAATAGACGACTCTTGGACTTGAGAATAGACAACTCTTGGGCTTGAGAATAGACGACTCTTGGACTTGAGAATAGACAACTCTTGGACTTGAGAATAGACAACTCTTAGAGTTGAGAATATACGACTCTTGGACTTGAGAATAGACGACTCTTTGACTTGAGAATAGACGACTCTTGGACTTGAGACGTATTATCCAATGAGAATTCGGGGATAGTCTCTAACCAGTTAAAACGTCAATATACACAGCAGACAGAACATAATATATTCTGTTCAAGTTTGAAATTCCTTGTGGCAACCATAATAGTTTGTTAATAACGAATTATGATTGACAATATAGAGGAAATAATGCATATTTTATCATGTTATTTAGACATAGTACAAGTATCACTTAAATTATATTAATTTTGCTCCACATATTCAGTTTAATTAGATGGAAATCTTAAGGCGGCCACCTCATTCAACGAGAAATTATCAATCACTGTCAGGTCCCACGGCTTAAACTACAATGCTCTGTGTCTTTTCTGAAATTACTTCTCTATTCTGTCTAAGCTTAAACTCCCTTTCGCCCTTCACGTAAAACCCCCCTTTGTCATGACACTAAGAAAGAAAACTACGAAACTTGTTATCTGAAGGTAAAGAGGAAATCTCGCTGTTAGTTCTAACAACAAATGACCGTGTTTGTTAAAGGGAGGCTAAATCTAGAGCTCTTTTTCATCCAACCTCATCTCATAGCTCCGAAAATATGATTAAAAAGCTAATACTATAGTTTTTTATTAAAAAATACAATGTATAAGGCTATTAAAATAAGAGCCCTGTTGAACTCTTTGTAGTTTATTTTGCTGTGAGCCATATTACAAAATAACGCATATTAGTGTTAGATATTGAGCTAAAGCTGATCGTCTGAGCGGAAACTTCTCTCTTATCGAGGGTTGACCCCGTAAGTGACGTATTTTTAAATACGTATCTCGTAGATCAATAGAGTTTACCAATTCTTATTAATAAAAACAATGGATTTATTATGAGTCTTTCTTATGTATTGTGTATTGTGCGCTATGCACTATTCGATATTAGTTATGCATGAAGATAAAACCAGATTAAGCATGGTTACTTCATATAATGTGAGTTTTGTAGGAAGAAACATTTTGAAAATACAAACATATTTTACGGTCAACAATGTTAACATGTTAGTACATTATTAGTGTTATTTTATAGATATCTCAGATTTATGTCAAAAGTGACAGCTGCAGATCACATGACTTGACGAATGAATACATGAAAGTAGATCTAGTAACTTTTCTAGCTGTCAGATAAGAACCCTTCTTTTTAAAATTAGACTGTGAATATATGAATTGCAAGTGTTTGAAGAAGATAACACTCCGGGACTCCATGTATCTGCTCTAACTAGATGTAGAGTCAGACAAAATATAGTAAAATACTTCTTTGTTTTAACTCAATGTACAGAAAATCTAATTATGACTACCGTAGCCGAACAGAATACAGTACTAACTGGTTTTATTTCGGTGCATATGTAGACATTGCTGCCATGACTACAAAAATAAGGGGCAGCAAACAGTGTTTTAACTCAGTAGGCCTGATAAATGTTTTAGCTCAATACAGAATTTGAGATGTATGTACTGTATCTAAGAAATTTTAAAAACTAGGTTTCACTGACCTACCTTCAAGTTATCCTAAGCAAAATAAACATTTAATTTTATCAATCATGAGAAACACTCTTCACAATTGTATGGAATTTAAACCAAATTGTTCAAACCATTCAAAATAAAAAGAACAAATTTTTCAAAATCAATTATAATTTAACCACCCTAAACTTATTTATTTTCGTAGAAATCCAAATTCTTATTTGTTATGTAAAAAAAATTCTCAGGTGCCCATTTTGAACTATACGCCCTAATGTTGTCGCGCAGAAAAAAAATCCAAGGTGTTTTAAGTAACGCAAAGCGGACAACGCTGTGTTTGGTTTCAAGAGTCACGAGATCATATCTCGTCTATTGTGTGATAAATAGCTGTATACTGGTTTTCCGCAAGTATTCGTTCAAGAATGGTTTACTAATGAATGATTTTTGAAAAATTTGAAATATTTTAAAATCTATTTAATTTTTTTGCTCAAAATGGGTATCTGGGAAGTTTTTACATGAAAAAATTTCAAATTGTCTAAAATCTGACATATTAAATTAAACTTACTAATTTATTTTAGAGAAGTTCTTACTTATCATGTAAAAAATCCCTGATTAGCAAGTTTGAAAGAAATCACTATTGATATTTCCAAAAGATTTTATATTTTTTGGAAATTATTTATTATCAAACTACTTACGCTTAAGGTCACTTAAGATATTATTTTAAAATAATAAAGCAAATAAAAATACAATGTTTCATGTAAAAACTTCCCAGATACCCATTTTGAGCCAAAAAATTAAATAGATTTTAAAATATTTCAAATTTTTCAAAAATCATTCATTAGTAAACCATTCTTGAACGAATTACTTGCCGGGAAAACCAGTATACAGCTATTTATCACAACATACAGAACCGAGATATGATCTCGTGACTCTTGAAACCAAACACAGCGTTGTCCGCTTTGCGTTACTTAAAACACCTTGGCTTTTTTTCTGCGCGACAACATCAGGGGATATAGCACAAATGGGTAGTAAGACGCAGTGCTAAAAAAACCAATACGTGCGCACACGTCTACAAAATGAGATACAAGCGGACATCTGCATTCACTGTTATTAGATTATTTAAATTAACCCGTTAAATGAGAAGCGTGTTTGTCGTTCTGGTTTCGTGTAGATTTGTTTCACAACACAATAATTAGAAAACATCTATTGTGATAATAATCTAAAGGAAGTGTTTAACCACTAGAATATAAAACATGTCGGTAAACAGCTGTGTATAGTTTGTGTTACAAAGCATTATGGGTCAACATACATTTCTGATGGGTTGTGGATTGCTGCGACCCTCGATCAGATTCTGACTGTATTTTCGGTGAACTTGTGAACCAAGCCTTACTCTGAGTTATGCAATCTTCTTCACGGCGCTGTCTAATAGGTTGCCTACACGATCCACCTCCCGGCGCTAAGAAACATTCTAACTTGCTACTTACAGGTCTCTAACGTACAGAGAGTGTACTGTACATATTCAACATGAAGATAGAGGATTTCAATTTTTAACCTATAGTAATGTCTCCCATCTATGAATTATAAGGAGTGAGCAGCGATTATCTAACTCTGTGCCATCATTTGGTTTAGTTATGTCAGTCCTGAACATGTGGAGGGTAAATTGAAATTCCTTCTTCCAGGGGTATTTCCCCCTCTCCTTTGAGATACAATTTCAAGAGACAACTTTAGCAACAACATCACCCTTTTATTGGACAAAACAAAATGAAAAGAAAGCTGATGAAGAGGGAGTGGGAGGAAATCTACATTTTATAATATTTACCTCTGTTAACTCGGATGAAGATGATTCAAAGTTTAAAGTATCAACTAACATCCAAATGGTAAATATTGAAGAGTGAGGGAGACTGGAACTCGCCTTCTCGCCCATTAAGGAACGCCCACTGTCCTGAATCCTTGTTCTATTCGTCAGTATTCACGATAAGGACCTCAGAGATCCAATGTACCTTGTCCGAGAAACTCCATCATGTAGTTTACTCTCGTGTCCACCAGGCGCGTGGGCTGTTTCGAGTAGCCTGGCTGGATAAACTGAATAATAAACATTACATTACGTCTGTTTAGGGCCGGTCTTATGAATACTGTATAAATATTGCTATCGGGAGGTTAAAGTTAGCGACCAGATAAAGGTTATCAGACACTTTAATATTTTATGCGTATTACGAACGGAATTTATCTGCCAGAGATAGCTATATGTAGGATAAATATATTTTTATACATAACACGCAAGGTTGGTACGTTTTTACTGGTACGCGCATGCGTATAAACCCTGCTGCTACCGGTACAACCTATCGAGTGACAACGTTCAATATTTGTTAAATAATGGCGGCTAAACGAGTGAGAGTTAACAAATAGCGTCACGTGGGTGCAGAAGCTAAGATGTCTTGCAAGTACTAATTTCGGTGTCTGCCCAAATGTGATCAAGAGTTGGGTTTCAACATTAATTCTACAAAAATTCATTTATTGTACTCACATTTAAATAATTTGTTCTTATATTAATATAACTCTACAAATAGCTTGTCAGTTTATATAAAAGTGGGAATCAAATGTTCTAACTTTATATAGTTAGAGCCCGGACTTTGCTTACTAAACACGAGAATCAAGATTTTAACCTAAAAACAGATTCTGATTGGCGAAACCTCATTAGAAACAACGCGTCACTATAGAAACAACCATTTTAACTTCCAGATAAAAGTTATCAGGTACTTAAACCTCCCGATAAAAATGTGATGGCTACATACATTTCATCTGCAGATAAATGCTATCTGCAAATTATAAGGCGCACTTTAACTTATCGATCAGATATAACTATTTATCGGCCAGATTAATATTTATCTAGGAGTCATAAGACCATACCTTATAGACCTAACTTAATCAAGTAGGTCTATCTAGTATAACGTTTATTTAATATAATGGCGGTCATCTCCCAGTGTTTCACATACCTGTGATAGTTTAAAGTTATTTTTTTCTAGCCCAGAATGTACCAACTGCCCAAAAGGTTTTAGGGATGAGGAAGGTTATATTTACACCCAGGAAGTGTACCTTAGCTTCGTGGAGGGAGAGTGGAAAACTGTTTCGTAAAAATCACCTTCAGTAAACTCGACCAAGATTCGAACCTCGATCCCCCCGTCATCGGCAGTCTAGTCTACTGCTAGAGTAGCGTCTTAAACCATGCAGCCACGAAGAGGGGTTAAACCTCTTCTATTAGTACGATAAATAGTCACAGGTTTGGTGAGACTTAAATATTGCTAATTACTAATTAGGTGTATATATAATATTAATCTTAGAGTTTTCAAAATTATTTATATTCACTAATTTGTTTGAAATACGTATAATAGTTCAAAGGTCACGTGAGATAGTAAAGTAACATAAAATAATAACTTAAGTATTATTTTTTAATATGTTGACTCCACTCAGACCAGAATTATGACCTCTAGAATAAATAAAATAAAGTATACGTAAAGAACATGAAGAAAAACCTGCCTTTTTATGTTTCAAGTTTGATTGAAATCCCTCCAACAATTATAAAGCTACGAGGGGCGAATGCGCAAAAAACACGGCAGAGTTGACCATCCCATTAATCTTTTTACTATGAATTATACAAGTTATATAAAATAATGTTGCTGTTTTTACTTTAATGAAGTTCTGCAAAACAATATCTTCGCCATATATTTTATCGCTGGTGAGTGATAATATATTTCACTGGTAATTTTAATTATGAAAGAGGGCACACAACATTTATAACAGACCTGTTACTGAGTAGCTTCGGGCTGGTTTGTTTTGATATTATAATGACGGGTTTTTATCATTCATACGGTTTCTAGTAGCTAGTAAATATGACGTATAATAATTGGTTTATTTTGAATGCAAGACGAACCATAGTAAATCGCACGTAAAATTACTCGATATTCGGAATATTCCAAGCAAACATGTCAGTGAAGACTCCGTTATTTTGTTTTCTCGCCCAGTCTTACTACCAGTTAGGGTCTTACTCATAAAGTACTAATAATTACGATAATATACTGGGGATGAGTAGGGTTGAATTTAAAGTAAATGTACCCACATTTACCTTAATGAAGCGTGATAAATCATTTAGGGAAAAACTACCTTTAGAACACCGGACCAGACTCGAACCTCTATTTCCTTGTCATCAGTAATCCCATCTATTGAAAGAGTGACGCCCTATACCATTTGATCACCGTTAGACCCTGTAATATTTAGTTGACTGCTAACATTGTGGCAGCGGTAAGCACATCCTATATTCTCAAAGAGTATTGCTTTGCGAAGGGCACTTTCTAAATGTGAAACGAAGTTGAAATGAAGCTCGAAGCAAAGTCTACACCAGAGTTTACGATAACATTTTTGTCCTGGTCACATGAACCTACGTTTAGTGTTTGAATTATCCAGTAAGTGTATCGAGCTAGAGATAATGGTTCACAAAAACTAAATCATGTTGTGCTGAATGTGAGTCTGTATATGTTACACATGTGATCTTATCACCAGTCGGTATATGTTACACATGTGATCTTATCACCAGGCGGTATATGTTACACATGTGATCTTATCACCAGGCTGTATATGTTACACATGTGATCTTATCACCAGTCGGTATATGTTACACATGTGATCTTATCACCAGGCGGTATATGTTACACATGTGATCTTATCACTAGTCGGTATATGTTACACATGTGATCTTATCACCAGGCTGTATATGTTACACATGTGATCTTATCACCAGGCGGTATATGTTACACATGTGATCTTATCACCAGGCGGTATATGTTACACATGTGATCTTATCACCAGTCGGTATATGTTACACATGTGATCTTATCACCAGGCTGTATATGTTACACATGTGATCTTATCACCAGGCGGTATATGTTACACATGTGATCTTATCACTAGTCGGTATATGTTACACATGTGATCTTATCACCAGGCTGTATATGTTACACATGTGATCTTATCACCAGGCGGTATATGTTACACATGTGATCTTATCACCAGGCGGTATATGTTACACATGTGATCTTATCACCAGTCGGTATATGTTACACATGTGATCTTATCACCAGGCGGTATATGTTACACATGTGATCTTATCACCAGTCGGTATATGTTACACATGTGATCTTATCACCAGGCGGTATATGTTACACATGTGATCTTATCACCAGTCGGTATATGTTACACATGTGATCTTATCACCAGTCGGTATATGTTACACATGTGATCTTATCACCAGTCGGTATATGTTACACATGTGATCTTATCACCAGTCGGTATATGTTACACATGTGATCTTATCACCAGGCGGTATATGTTACACATGTGATCTTATCCCAGGCGGTATATGTTACACAGTGATCTTATCACCAGGCGGTATATGTTACACATGTGATCTTATCACCAGGCGGTATATGTTACACATGTGATCTTATCACCAGTCGGTATATGTTACACATGTGATCTTATCACCAGTCGGTATATGTTACACATGTGATCTTATCACCAGTCGGTATATGTTACACATGTGATCTTATCACCAGGCGGTATATGTTACACATGTGATCTTATCACCAGTCGGTATATGTTACACATGTGATCTTATCACCAGGCGGTATATGTTACACATGTGATCTTATCACCAGGCGGTTTATGTTACACATGTGATCTTATCACCAGTCGGTATATGTTACACATGTGATCTTATCACCAGGCGGTTTATGTTACACATGTGATCTTATCACCAGTCGGTATATGTTACACATGTGATCTTATCACCAGGCGGTATATGTTACACATGTGATCTTATCACCAGTCGGTATATGTTACACATGTGATCTTATCACCAGTCGGTATATGTTACACATGTGATTTATCACTAGTCGGTATATGTTACACATGTGATCTTATCACCAGTCGGTATATGTTACACATGTGATCTTATCACCAGTCGGTATATGTTACACATGTGATCTTATCACCAGTCGGTATATGTTACACATGTGATCTTATCACCAGTCGGTATATGTTACACATGTGATCTTATCACCAGTCGGTATATGTTACACATGTGATCTTATCACCAGTCGGTATATGTTACACATGTGATCTTATCACTAGTCGGTGTTAAAATACTGTTTGGGGCTGTTTAAATATCGGTTCTATATTAAAATACGTCATATTTAATTAATTATTTCAAATATATTTCCGAAATATCAAAGTTTCCTCTTCTTTCGAAATGTCTCGAAGATGCAAAGTTAATTGTGGATGTTGAAGTTGAAGCGGAAGATGTTTGAACTTCAAATTTTTGACATTTCGAAGCTTAGCATATCTCTATAGATGAGTTATAACTATTTGAATCTAGTGTACCCACATCAAGAGATGGAAAACAAAACGATTAAGGTCCGGAGCATCAACATGTTTCTCTTGTCAACATGTTTCTCTTATCAACATGTTTCTCTTTTATATCAACATGTTTCTCTTATCAACATGTTTCTCTTATCAACATGTTTCCTTATCAAAAAGTTTCTTTTATCGCAGTTGGAAATCTGAGTACCAATAAACTAAACTATTCAGTGCCGCGATCATAATCTGCCATGAGTCCCCACAACTTGCGAGCTAGCACCGAGCTAAGTCTAGCTCCTGAGCTATCCCTAAACTTGCGAGCTAGCACTGAGCTAAGTCTAGCTCCTGAGCTATCCCACACCTTGCGAGCTAACACTGAGCTAAGTCTAGCTCCTGAGCTATCCCACACCTTGCGAATTAGCACCGAGCTGAGTCTAGCTCCTGAGCTATCTCACACCTTGCGAGCTAGCACCGAGCTAAGTCTAGCTCCTGAGCTATCCCACACCTTGCGAGTTAGCACCGAGCTAAGTCTAGCTCCTGAGCTATCCCACACCTTGCGAGATAGCACCGAGCTAAGTCTAGCTCCTGAGCTATCCCACACCTTGCGAGATAGCACCGAGCTAAGTCCAGCTCCTGAGCTATCCCACACCTTGCGAGCTAGCACCGACCTAAGTCTAGCTCCTGAGCTATCCCACAACTTGCGAGCTAGCACCGAGCTAAGTCAAGCTCCTGAGCTATCCCACAACTTGCGAGCTAGCACCGAGCTAAGTCTAGCTCTTGAGCTATCCCACAACTTGCGAGCTAGCACCGAGCTAAGTCTAGCTCCTGAGCTATCCCACACCTTGCGAGCTAGCACCGAGCTAAGTCTAGCTCCTGAGCTATCCCACACCTTGCGAGCTAACACCGAGCTAAGTCTAGCTCCTGAGCTATCCCACACCTTGCGAGATAGCACCGAGCTAAGTCTAGCTCCTGAGCTATCCCACACCTTGCGAGCTAACACCGAGCTAAGTCTAGCTCCTGAGCTATCCCACACCTTGCGAGCTAGCACCGAGCTAAGTCTAGCTCCTGAGCTATCCCACACCTTGCGAGCTAACACCGAGCTAAGTCTAGCTCCTGAGCTATCCCACACTTGCGATAGCAACGAGCTAGTCAGCTCCTGAGCTATCCACACCTTGCGAGATAACACCGAGCTAAGTCTAGCATCCTGAGCTATCCCACAACCTTGCGAGCTAACACCGAGCATAAGTCTAGCTCCTGAGCTATCCCACACCTTGCGAGATAGCACCGAGCTAAGTCTAGCTCCTGAGCTATCCCACACCTTGCGAGCTAGCACCGAGCTAAGTCTAGCTCCTGAGCTATCCCACACCTTGCGAGTAAGCACCGAGCTAAGGTCTAAGCTCACTGAGCTACCCACAACCTCAGATGCATAGCCACCGAGCTAAGTCTAGCTCCTGAGCTATCCCACACCTTGCGAGCTAGCACCGAGCTAAGTCTAGCTCCTGAGCTATCCCACACCTTGCGAGACTAGCACCGAGCTAAGTCTAGCTCCTGAGCTATCCCACACCTTGCGAGATAGCACCGAGCTAAGTCTAGCTCCTGAGCTATCCCACACCTTGCGAGCTAACACCGAGCTAAGTCTAGCTCCTGAGCTATCCCACAACCTTGCGAGATAGCACCGAGCTAGTCTAGCTCCTGAGCTATACCCACACCTTGCGAGATACACGACGAGCTAAGTCTACTAGCTCCTGAGCATATCCCACACCTTGCGAGTAAGCACCGAGCTAAGTCTAGCTCCTGAGCTATCCCACACCTTGCGAGCATAGCACCGAGACTAGTCTAGCTCCTGAGCTATCCCACACTTGCGAGATAGCACCGAGCTAAGTCTAGCTCCTGAGCTATCCCACACCTTGCGAGATAGCACCGAGCTAAGTCTAGCTCCTGAGCTATCCCACACCTTGCGAGCTAACACCGAGCTAAGTCTAGCTCCTGAGCTATCCCACACCTTGCGAGTAGCACCGAGCTAAGTCTAGCTCTGAGCTATCCCACACTTGCGAGCTATGCACCGAGCTAAGTCTAGCTCCTGAGCATATCCCACACCTTGCGAGCTAACACCGAGCTAAGTCTAGCTCCTGAGCTATCCCACACCTTGCGAGCTAACACCGAGCTAAGTCTAGCTCCTGAGCTATCCCACACCTTGCGAGATACACCGAGCTAAGTCTAGCTCCTGAGCTATCCCACACCTTGCGAGCTAGCACCGAGCTAGGTCTAGCTCCTGAGCTATCCCACACCTTGCGAGATAGCACCGAGCTAAGTCTAGCTCCTGAGACTATCCCACACCTTGCGAGCTAGCACCGAGCTAAGTCTAGCTCCTGAGCTATCCCACACCTTGCGAGCTAACACCGAGCTAAGTCTAGCTCCTGAGCTATCCCACACCTTGCGAGCTAGCACCGAGCAAGTCTAGCTCCTGAGCTATCCCACACCTTGCGAGTAACACCGAGCTAAGTCTAGCTCCTGAGCTATCCACACCTTGCGAGCTAACACCGAGCTAGGTCTAGCTCCTGAGCTATCCCACACCTTGCGAGCTAACACCGAGCTAGGTCTAGCTCCTGAGCTATCCCACACCTTGCGAGCATAGCACACGAGCTAGGTCTAGCTCCTGAGCTATCCCACACCTTGCGAGATAGCAACGAGCTAAGTCTAGCTCCTGAGCTATCCCACACCTTGCGAGCTAACACGAGCTAAGTCTAGCTCCTGAGCTATCCCACACCTTGCGAGCTAACACCGAGCTAAGTCTAGCTCCTGAGCTATCCCACACCTTGCGAGTAGCACCGAGCTAAGTCTAGCTCCTGAGCTATCCCACACCTTGCGAGCTAGCACCGAGCTAGTCTAGTCCTGAGCTATCCCACACCTTGCGAGATAGCACCGAGCTAGGTCTAGCTCCTGAGCTGAGCTATCCCACACCTTGCGAGATAGCACCGAGCTAAGTCTAGCTCCTGAGCTATCCCACACCTTGCGAGCTAGAACCGAGCTAAGTCAGCTCCTGAGCTATCCCACACACTTGCGAGATAAGCACGAGCTAGTCTAGCTCCTGAGCTATCCCACACCTTGCGAGATAGCACCGAGCTAAGTCTAGCTCCTGAGCTATCCCACACCTTGCGAGCTAGAACCGAGCTAAGTCTAGCTCCTGAGCTATCCCACACCTTGCGAGCTAGCACCGAGCTAAGTCTAGCTCCTGAGCTATCCCACACCTTGCGAGATAGCACCGAGCTAAGTCTAGCTCCTGAGCTATCCCACACCTTGCGAGCTAACACCGAGCTAAGTCTAGCTCCTGAGCTATCCACACCTTGCGAGATAGCACCGAGCTAGTCTAGCTCCTGGAGTATCCCACACACTTGCGACTGATAGCACCTAGCTAAGTCTAGCTCCTGAGCTATCCCACACCTTACGAGCTAGCACCGAGCTAGGTCTAGATCCTGAGCTATCCCACACCTTGCGAGATAGCACCGAGCTAGGTCTAGCTCCTGAGCTATCCCACACCTTGCGAGATAGCACCGAGCTAAGTCTAGCTCCTGAGCTATCCCACACCTTGCGAGCTAGAACCGAGCTAAGTCTAGCTCCTGAGCTATCCCACACCTTGCGAGCTAGCACCGAGCTAAGTCTAGCTCCTGAGCTATCCCACACCTTGCGAGATAGCACCGAGCTAAGTCTAGCTCCTGAGCCATCCCACACCTTGCGAGCTAACACCGAGCTAAGTCTAGCTCCTGAGCTATCTCACACCTTGCGAGATAGCACCGAGCTAGGTCTAGCTCCTGAGATATCCCACACCTTGCGAGATAGCACCGAGCTAAGTCTAGCTCCTGAGCTATCCCACACCTCTCGAGCTAGCACCGAGCTAAGTCTAGCTCCTGAGCTATCCCACACCTTGCGAGCTAGCACCGAGCTAAGTCTAGCTCCTGAGCTATCCCACACCTTGCGAGATAGCACCGAGCTAAGTCTAGCTCCTGAGATATCCCACACCTTGCGAGATAGCACTGAGCTAAGTCTAGCTCCTGAGCTATCCCACACCTTGCGAGCTAACACCGAGCTAAGTCTAGCTCCTGAGCTATCCCACACCTTGCGAGATAGCACCGAGCTAATTCTAGCTCCTGAACTATCCCACAACTTGCGAGCTAATACCGAGCTAAGTCTAGCTCCTGAGCTATCCCACAACTTGTGAGCTAACACTGAGCTATGTCTAGTTCCTGAGCTATCCCACAACTTGCGAGCTAACACCGAGCTAAGTCTAGCTCCTGAGCTATCTCACACCTTGCGAGCTAACATCGAGCTAGGTCTAGCTCCTGAGCTATCCCAGACCTTGCGAGCTAGCACCGAGCTAGGTCTAGCTCCTGAGCTATCCCAGACCTTGCGAGATAGCACTGAGCTAAGTCTAGCTCCTGAGCTATCCCAGACCTTGCGAGCTAACATCGAGCTAAGTCTAGCTCCTGAGCTATCCCACACCTTGCGAGATAGCACCGAGCTAAGTCTAGCTCCTGAGATATCCCACACCTTGCGAGATAGCACTGAGCTAAGTCTAGCTCCTGAGCTATCCCAGACCTTGCGAGCTAGCACCGAGCTAGGTCTAGCTCCTGAGCTATCTCACACCTTGCGAGCTAACATCGAGCTACCTGATGTGCAGCTGCCAATACAATTTCAAAAGTTTTAACCGTAAGTCAAAATATTTAATACGAAACTGTCGAACCTTTTTGACCCAATTTATTGACCCTTTTTATTGGTCAAAATTTACAAATGAGAACTTTAATTGCAATGCGATGACTTGAAGATGTGCAACCACTAATAAAATTTCAGTTTTATTTAAATTGTAAGTTTTTTTAATTCTTTAACCAAAAATTAAAATTTTCCGAAAAACTAAATTACGATCTTTACATCGCATTTTGTCTCTCATTTTACCTTTTTATGCAAAAATTAATGATAACTTCATGAATAAAAGTGAAATGAATTCAAAGCGAACTTTAGAAACAGTTCAAAATTAAAAAGTCCATGAAAAAGGGTTCTGTTGTTTTTCTTGAATATGAAGTTGAAGTTGTGGAGCAGTCTTCAACAGTGCAGCAAGCTTTGACAGTCCATCTATTTTATATTTTGTTTTGATGGCGCCGAGGTATGAACACCTGCCTGTTGAAGAAACAGGGAACTTTGTTATTGAATCCAAGCTTTGATCTACAATTTGTAACTTTTTTGGTTTCGGGTCACAGACCCCTTGAAGCCCATTCCCGGACCACCGGTTTAACAACCCCTGATCTAGTAGATACACGAGCTTGGGTTAATTTAAATGGTTGACTCGTTGATACGTTTCATTCTAAGCTGATGTACCGCGCGTTATCCGCCGTGCATGAATACAGAGAATATAGAGCCAGCCTTACGTAAAGGTCCCTGTTGGGAAGACCACCTGTCCAGCCTTGTAAACAAGACGTCCGTGCAAGTTTCTTGACCTCACACACGCCTTCTAATTTTCGACCGGTCCTTTTCCAACCGAGACTCGCAGTTCAGTTACACGAGAGACTCTCAGTACTTGATTCGGTAGAGAAACTTGTAGGATCTTAGCCCGCCAACAACCCGATACCATCGCGTTTACCAAGCGAGGTTTATCCGACACCTCATCTCAGCGAGTAGCTCATCTGCCCACCAAGTTAAGGGTCCCTTGTTTGTTTCCTGGTGTGGCCGAAACAGTCATCATTTGGGAAATTGTAGTTTCCCTTTCACGGTGCTGAATTAACAGCTGGATGTTGTGTCAAGATTGTTTATAGATCCTGTACTAATACAAACAGTACAAACAGTACAAACAGTACAAACAGAAAGGCATCAAACAAGTTAAAAGTATATTTACATAACTAACAAAACATTTCTTATATAGATTCTGTGTCAGAAATGAGTTTGCTTTGGACCAAAACTAACGGTAAAAAGTATCAACAGTCACATTCCTGATCACACGAACTTGAACCTGACTCCAGTGTCGCCAAGGTCAGCATCTTGTTTCCTCACTGCTTTGGTAAAATACCTGTTGAAGGGCGGCTCCATTCAATATCTAGAGACAGTTTTGTTGTGGTACCTAATTCACAGGAAAACTAGAGCATATTGCCTGTTTCATAGATATTATGTCATAGAACTAGTTTTAGTCATAGTGCCTACTCTACTCTCCGGAACAGGGCGTCTCGAGGGGCTTCATTTGGCCTGTTTCCTTGATGGGGGGGGGGGGTCTGAGAATATCTCAAGTTTTCCCATGTATATTCAAAACACTTGTAGCGTACAATATAACCTGCCACCATCAGCTACAAAATGGTAGTCGTAGAAGATCAGTGACACCAATAAAATATTATTAATTTGAGGGTGAATATTATTTTATATAGTTGCTTCAAATATACGAATTATATTGATTTGTTTAACTTTTTATGTAGGTAGACCATCTACATCCTTTATAGAGACAATATTGCTAACAAAATGTGTTGGGTTGATAACGTTTTCATCATAATATGAGTTATTAGAAAAACAAACTTCCAATGAACTGTGTTAATTTAGTAACATCTCATATCTTACTGTCTTTGAAACCAGTTTGCCTATATAATTATATTCCCACTCTTTTAATAAAATACTGAAATGATCTAATTTTACGGTATATTTTACCAATATTAGAAATCTTTCACAAGAATATAATAAAAGCATTATTTTAATTGCCTTATTTAAAAAATTAGCAAAGGCTAAATGTTAATTATTGAAATAGATTAGCGCAATTTAATAAAATGTCACAGTTGAATTGAAAGTTTAATTTGGACAGGAGTAAAAAGTTAATTTTCAAATCACATTTTAAAATTTTATATTTGATCATCTTTATCCACCCTGATAAAATTAAAAAGCTGGAAATTTGATTTTAAAAAAATCTCTCTTCTGGGGGTTTGAATAAGATATTTTAATTTGTTTGAGCCTATTCTAAACGTTATTGTAACATTATATTTGACTATGCTGTGGGTAGTTTAAAAACTCATTAAGTTGCCCTACAACAATATGATCCTTGACAAGGTTCATGGTAGGGTACAAATATCCAGGGAAAACAGGGAAAACATGACAAAGTCGGGGGAGTTTTGGGGGACAAGAAAAATCAAGGAGAAGTCAAAACATTATAAAAGGTCGCTAGAATGTTTAGATATGTTCGCAATAATCCGTAAAATACGGAATAGAAAGCATAACCAAATGTAAGCCGTTAGTTTTTTTCCCCACCAATTAATGCTATTTTATTTATCATCTTTGTGCCAAGAACTTAGTAGAAAAAAAAAACATAATGATATTTTTATTCATCGCTTTTCATATAAGATATTAGAAAAGTATATATTCTTTGGTTTTAAAAACCTGGGTAAGATTGGGAATTTCAAAATTTTAAAGTAAATTATCTTTATTTTAATGTGTTTAAAAAACAGACTGTCTTAGCAGAAGTAAGCCGAGCTTAAAATACAATTTTGTGCAAGTTATCTATTACCCTTGAGAATATATTTTAAGTCGTAAGTATGCCAGAATGTAGGGTCAATGTTTAATTACTAATCTTACATATTGTAGTAGGATTATTAACGACCCTAGTATCTGATAGCTACCAAAGTAAAAATAGAGTACAAATTTTCATTGTTGACAAGGAAAAATTTATTTTGTTACCGTTTCTTCCTACCATGTTAATACTACACTTAATGACAAATAAAGGCATAAAAAAGTACTACCCATGGAAAATAAACCTCCTTCAAATAGCTTCAAGAGTCATCCAGGGTCTACCGTGCGACAATGGAAGGACCCCCGGCCCCCTCTCAGTTGAGCCCTAACTTCCGTGAACAGTAGACTTCACTCTCGCCATTTTCTTATCGTTACTAGTCTTAACATTTCTCCTTGGGTTTCAGCTTGAAATCATTTCTCCTTGGATTTGAAGATGGCATTTCTCCTTAGAGATCAACTTAGGTAGAAAACAATATAATACTATATTCAATAAAACATAATATTTACAGATAATAACTGTTGTTCTCCTAATATATGTCAACGTTCAAGAAATACACCCTAAGTACTGTGCGTGATTGTTTGATTATAACTTTGGATTTGTTTAGAACTTGAGATGAGATATTAAAAAAATAATACCTTTTGAGGGGCCGCCATATTGACGGACAGCCAGAGTGTAAAACCATGTAAAACGTTCGGCCCAGGTTTAAAGAATGTCACTGCCAAATTTCATCAAAATTGGTCGAAGAATTTAGCAGTAATCGTGGAACAAACAGAAGAAATTATAAACGGTTGGTCGATTAGTTTAAGTGAATGTCGGACCAAGCCAACTTTTACGGGGTAAGGGGAGGGTGAGATTGTTAAATATTGCAATAAACTCAATAATATAAAGTGTTTACATTATTTTAGATTAACGTTTTAGTAGGCCTACACGAAAAAAAGTAGTTTCTATTATTTATCATGAATAGTAAATTTTATTTATATTTAAAAGGCGACATGATTCCTTTAGGCAATGATTCGTGGATTTCTACCAAACAAGTTTCCATTATTTATTTATTTATTTATTCACCGATAATAAGACGAGATGCATACAATTTCAAAAATAATCAAAGGAAAATCTTCAATGTCGGAAAATGACAATTTATTTTGCAGCAATTTCTTGGATTATACTAAACCAACTTTAACTTTATTTTCCTTAAAAAAAGGGGTGGGAGTGGGGGGGGGGACTTCTTGGATTATAATATCAAATTTTATACATTTTCAATAGCGTGGCTGCCTTTACTGTATAATGTAGACCTACGTCAATCGGTGAATCAATATACTACTAAGACAGTGTTCCCAATGTCATAAAAAATGTCTTAGGCCGTAGATTTGCTCGAAATCCAACCATTCACAATTCATGTAAATCTAATGATTAGGTAAACCAATACACACACACACACACACAGTACTAATCGTACATCCATTCCGATTTCCGTGGAGGCTCTTTCCATGTCCCTATGGAATGAGGTGGAATGAGTATGAGGGTGTGGAACCAATATAAACTCTTAAC
The DNA here is from genome assembly GCA_039000515.1 of Timema cristinae. Classification (NCBI taxonomy): domain Eukaryota; kingdom Metazoa; phylum Arthropoda; class Insecta; order Phasmatodea; family Timematidae; genus Timema; species Timema cristinae. The sequence continues at coordinate 126,031,696 of JBCFYV010000012.1, read as the reverse complement.
CTGATTTAAACCTGACTAACCAAACCCTGGTGACCATAAGGATAATTCCCCTTGCGGGAAAAATACCCAAGGCACCAGCTGGGAATTAAACCCGGGACACCTAGGTTCGTAGTCAGGTGCGTGGACCATTAGATTACTGATCCAAAATCAGATTCCACTGTCATTAAAAGCTTTGTTCTTTATAGAAATAAATAAAATAAAGCTATTGTACTTCTTTTTTTATAGAAATTTGTTGCATAAGAATAAAAGTTCTTATTTTTGTCTCGCTTTTTATGGACACGCGTATTTCCATCTAATGTAAACATAATAACTCAAAGAAAAGGATGCATCGTTTAGTATTGCTCGGAAATTGATCGCTAGTACGTAGTTGTTTGCATTATTAACCAAATCAACTACATAAATCACGGTTTAGTGTATATTTCAGCCCTTCGGGTCATGTTGGACAGCACTGCCAACCTTGCCCGCCCAATTTGTCGTCTCTTTGAGCATAATACATTTTGATAACCTGCAATTACCAACGGAGATTCGTTGCTTAAAACGACCACACAACATATATGATATTCTAGCTCCACGCCATGTTTTTAAATCGTTTGCACTTTTAAGAACTTTATAAAATGATTCATATAACTAATATTGCCTTCTGACATGTTATAAAAGAAATAATATTCTTCGTAAAAGAGACTCTTCTCCATGAGACTTAATTTTGTATAATAATTGTATAAAAAACAATGAACCTATTAAACAATAGCAAGGCTAATAAAAATACTATACTATACTATACTATAGTACAATAAAATGTTACTATTCCTTTCTGAGTTGAGATAGATATACATTTCATTAATTAAAAACTATTACATAGGCCGACTTAGTTTTTTTTAGCGCTTCGTTTTACTGTCTGTTCCTAACTACGCTGATGAATTGAATCGCTGTTTTGAAGAAGGAAACAATTCCATAAAATGGCCAAATTGAGTTGAGATATCCGTTTTGTATATAAAGAATAGCCGAATAGAATGGCGTAGGAAAGAAACATATCCAACTATTCCCTTTATTTTTACGGCCATATAAATATCTTGATGAATTTAAGAAAGCAACAAGTCCTTTTTCTGCTCATAGTTAGTAGAAGTGAACCAACATTCAAAGGTCCTTATTGTTTAATCTTTATATCATAGATGGCAGGATTATATTTTAAAAGATTTTACTAATGTGAGTATTGGCTAGCCTGTAATTTAGCGCTAAATATTCTCTTTTCATGTTTTTGTAAATGTATTTTAAAATTGAACTTCATTATTGACTATGTGTGAGTAATTAGTTTTGTTCATAAGATTAATTTATAAGAACAAAAGTATGTCAAGCTCTAGATCTGATGATGAAGTGCCTTCCAAACGGAAAAAAAGGTGTAAGAAATACTCAAGAATATGCATAAAACAAAAACATCTCGTTTGAATGGACAAGCTTACACTAGTTAGTACATCAGGAGTTCTTGTCGAAAAGAGTATTGGTCCAGAATGCATGTAAGGTTTTACCATATAATTTCATTTATTTATCAAGACATTTTCATCTACTAAATCTAATCATTTTATAGAGATTTGCGATAAGAAAATGTATCTATAAATATTAATATATTTCAGGTGCAGATTGAAGTGCATGAGTAAATTTTCTGAAGAAGAGCAGCTTCAACTTATAAGTGGATTGTACAATGGCAGACCAAAGAATGAGCAGGATACATACTTAATGGGTTTGATTAGCAGCATTCCTGTTCAACAAAGGCGGTCAAGAAAAGAACGGTCTCAAACCCGACGCCACGTTATATATTTCAATGATTGTAAATGCAAAGAAAACACATAAAAGTGTTATAGTGACTGTTTGGGGCTTGTATATGTGTATATGGTTTTATTTAGAGCTATGGTTACTGTGTTGTTTTGGCGCCAAGAAACTTGGTTGGTGTCTGTTGTGGTTTCTGTTAACGGGATCGTGTGCACGCGCATGACTGGTCGTGGACAGTCAGTCTCGCTTTGGATGTCGTCCCGTGTATATCTTAGAGTGTTGTATACCATACACATTCCGTGGTTGTGAATACTAAACTATACAGTCCACTTCCTACCAAACAGTGACCATGATCGACACAGAAGATATTATGAACTTCAAGGAACGGTGGCCCAAATATTTTAAGAAAACTACAAAATCAGTTCACCCCAGAATTTGTTTTCTCTATCAAAATATAAACATCTAACTTATGAAAACAAGAACTGTGGGTATGTTAAGACTTACGAGTTTATTGATGTCATTGTACTAGATGTATTCCGTCTTTGGAAGGTAGACGAAATATCTCTCATGCCAAAGGGAATTGCATATATTTCTTCAATACAAATAAATAGAAAAAAAGATTACAAAATATATTCCTCAACAATAAAATAATTCTATGATACTATTTAAGGATGGCCTAAGAACTGTGCCACCAACTTAGACAATTACAAACTAAATATGGTTAAAAAGCTTCAAACAGTGAAGTGTTATTTTTACATGTTTTTATTGTTTAGTATTTTCATGATTGGAAGTCCTATAACTTTGAATAAACTTCTGAAAATTACACGAATAAATGTATACTTAATAATCTTTAAGAAAAAGTTAAAATATGATAGTAGATGGTTATAAATCTCTCAATATATCATAGTTGTTTTAAGAAGGAAACATATTCACGCAAGAAAATAATTACTAAATATGTAACAAACCGTTAAAATTACTCAGTTTGTCTATTTTTTCTTTATTAACAAGTTGACAATTCAAAACAAAAATAAGGAAGTTGTATAGTTTTTTTTATCATCTCAAAACCAGTATATATGGACTTGTTTCCTTCTTCAAATAAGCGGTTAGATTAGGGATGAGGAAGCTTGAATTTAGAATAAGTGTACTCGCATTTGCGTGAAGGTAAGATTGGAAAACATAAGGAAAACCACCCTCAGTATGAGTACACTCGATTGGAATTCAAACCGTGATCTCGCTCTCATAGGCAGTCCAGTGACCTACATAATTAGTTAAATAACTTAATAATCGTAGCCTAGGTTTTTTAATTGGATCTTAATAAATTTTGAGAATGTTTTTCATTCTAGTTTTCATTATCTCAACTCCTTGATTAGGCAACGTAGAATAATTTACACTTCAATGGGGGGAAAGGGGGAGAGGCAGCAATAGACTAATTCAATAATAATAATGTATCATAGAACTTATCTATATATTCACCTAGTTACCTATAACTATTATTCACTTTAAAATACACCATCGAACTTTGGAATCAAATTCTTAAACAATAATACAAGATAAATAATATCAAGCTAATTCTTCAAAGGGACAGTTTTAGAGAAAAACAAAACATTAAATTTAACTAAACAAAGCAAATAAAATCTTTGTAATAAAAAGGTGCTTTTCTTTTTCATATACTAATTTCTTATTGTTGTTAACTATTCCCATACAGTTATTTACAAGATTATCTCTAAATCCCACTTTTTTTTTTCTTGCAAGAGGTTGTATGCAGGGCTAACCAATATCAACGTTCTCTCTTTATCAGTGGTTCTGAGTTTTCGGGCTACACCTGTTTTGTTCCTTTTTCTTTTGCCGTTATAATATTCTCGTCTGAAATTTTCTCCGTATTGATCATAAACAGTTTTATTTTTGTTTGTTTGTTTGCTTTGTCCAAACACTTTTATTGTTTGTAATCATCTTTACATGAATAGTAAAAAGAGACAGGAAACACACAGTTAACAGAGAACGCCAATCCCGAAAGGCTCTCGAATTTGAGCATGACGTAGATAAAATAAGAACAGAAACGGTAGCATATGCCACCCTGACGGGCTGATAAATTTCATGCTATAAGGATAAGAGTGGGAAAATACGATAAAAACCCGCCCCATTGCTCATACTGGGTTTACATGGACCATAAAAAGAAAAACAACACTGAACTTGTCCACCCAAAAGAGGAGGAGTGGGGAAGAAACCAGTACTCCAAGCGAGCGAGCTGCCAGAGTCGGTTTTATTTTTATTTGTAAGGTATTTTATTTTGTTAATCTAATACATAATAAGAACAGGGAACACATCGAATAACGTAGTTTTAATTTTGATTCGACCAGATTGTTTTTGGTCATACGACGAAGTCGTAAAGGTCACAGTGGATGTGGACAATATGTTCATTTTTAGTCAGTAAAGTTAAGTTGAAAAGTATTCGTTTACACAGTGTAAAATAAGAATATATCACAATTTATTGTATCTTGTAGGCCCTATAGTGTAATTTCGAGTTAGTGTCCAGAACATATTAGATTTTTATAATTAAATTTCTACATTTGTACTATATGGTATATTTAGGAACTAAACTTATTCAGTTAGCGCTTTCTATGAGATGTTTTGGAACTAAGTTCACTTTTAGATCCTTTTTCTTCGCTTATGTTGGTTAAAAATGTTAGTTTATTGTGATTGTTGAGCATCCTTATCTCTGAGTTTTCTGTCTGCTAAGTGCTAACCCCGCTCTGTCTGGTAATGGTTAATATTACATCTGTACCTCGTGCTGTATATACTTCTAAAGGGCTTTATAAGTATCTACTTCGGATATGTAAAACACTTCCTAAAGATGCAGAAGAATTCTACAAACATAGTATCAAACAGGTGTGTAGGCTTAGGGCTATCATTTTCCGATCTACAGAAACCAGGCCGAAAGTCTCAAACACATTTGAACAAAGACCAGGAACTATATTTTGTATATTTTATGTATCCAACCCGCCCATTGTATTTAATATTTGAACAGTCAATTAATAAATAATATTTTATTGGTTATTTAATTTGAGCACCGTGGCTTATGGATATATATATATATATATACACATGTACTAATTACTATATTGAGTTAAGAATGAGGAAGGTTGAATTTAGGGGAAGTATACTTGCATTTGCGTGGAGGAGAGTGGGGAAACCATTTAGAAAAACCCGCCTTCAATACACCCTACCGAGATTTAAATCTCGACCTCCCTATCATCGGCAGTCTAGTCTATTACAAGATTGACGCCTTAGAAGACCTTGTGGCCAACGAAGCAGGTAATAATAACAACCCTTTATGGCCCGACTACAACCAAACGTACCCTCTTGTCAGACTTGCAACTACGCAATGACATAATTTTGTCTGTCTACAATAGCTTACGCACGCTCGTGTGTCTGACCTGCTTGTCGAGAGGAGATGGCCCCGCTATCCCCCCCTCCGCCCCACACACACAAATGTTGGACCAGAAACACCCTAGGTTAGCCTATTCCGGTCGGGCAATACGCCACTTTGATGTCCCCACGACTCAGTTTCCCGGATGAATTGCCCCTTAATATCTATATGCTTAGAGCGTGAACCAACAATTGTGTCCATAGGAAGTTGTTTGGGTGCACGCAGGTCAATAGCAAGTTGCTCTAAATAGGCCTGAATGGCTTCCTTTATGGACATAGTGAAAGGTTCTTTTAAATGTGTTAGCTTTGTTCCAGAAAATCGTCGCATTGTCTAAGAATCGTTTTTGAGTAAACATTAATTACATAATTGGGAAAACATAGACCTAGTAGACTATGCTCACACTTATGAAAAATTACTTTCCACGTAGGCATATATATATATTTTATATATATATATATATATATATATATCTTATAGTATTGTTTAAAAAAAAAAAGCAAAAATAAATAAATAATAAGCAATTAAATACTGGTAGAAAACTAATTATGTTGTTGCAGCCTAGCTGGAAACAGACAAAGACATAACTGGCGTCATTATAGTACTGGTGGAGAAACATGGAACTAGCGCAGGGAGTCTAAAAGGTCCACTATTTTGTACCCTTTAGATATCACAGAATTGTTTCGGAGCTAGCCAATGATCCTTGCTGAAACGCTCGTTAAATTGGCTCAAATATCTTACGGAATTTGAAATGTCAGGTCTGGTAGCTACTGACATGTTTATACAATAAACTATCTAGTTCTGATATGGAACGACTTTGGTGCCTTCTTTTTGGTGGTTTCATTCCGGCCATTACCAGCTGGAGCCAGATGTTGATCATGCTGTGAGAAGTGTAAGATGTTGACCGACTGTTTTCAGAGCAACACCAGCTGGAGCCAGATGTTGATCATGCTGTGAGAAGTGTAAGATGTTGACCGACTGTTTTCAGAGCAACACCAGCTGGAGCCAGACGTTGATCATGCTGTGAGCAGTGTAAGATGTTGACCGACTGTTTTCAGAGCAACACCAGCTGGAGCCAGATATTGATCATGCTGTGAGCAGTGTAAGATGTTGACCGACTGTTTTCAGAGCAACACCAGCTGGAGACAGATGTTGATCATGCTGTGAGCAGTGTAAGATGTTGACTGACTGTTTTCAGAGCAACACCAGCTGGAGCCAGACGTTGATCATGCTGTGAGCAGTGTAAGATGTTGACCGACTGTTTTCAGAGCAACACCAGCTGGAGACAGATATTGATCATGCTGTGAGCAGTGTAAGATATTGACCGACTGTTTTCAGAGCAACACCAGCTGGAGCCAGACGTTGATCATGCTGTGAGCAGTGTAAGATGTTGACCGACTGTTTTCAGAGCAACACCAGCTGGAGACAGATGTTGATCATGCTGTGAGCAGTGTAAGATGTTGACTGACTGTTTTCAGAGCAACACCAGCTGGAGCCAGATGTTGATCATGCTGTGAGAAGTGTAAGATGTTGACCGACTGTTTTCAGAGCAACACCAGCTGGAGACAGATGTTGATCATGCTGTGAGAAGTGTAAGATGTTGACCGACTGTTTTCAGAGCAACACCAGCTGGAGCCAGATGTTGATCATGCTGTGAGAAGTGTAAGATGTTGACCGACTGTTTTCAGAGCAACACCAGCTGGAGCCAGATGTTGATCATGCTGTGAGAAGTGTAAGATGTTGACCGACTGTTTTCAGAGCAACACCAGCTGGAGACAGATGTTGATCATGCTGTGAGCAGTGTAAGATGTTGACCGACTGTTTTCAGAGCAACACCAGCTGGAGACAGATATTGATCATGCTGTGAGAAGTGTAAGATGTTGACCGACTGTTTTCAGAGCAACACCAGCTGGAGACAGATGTTGATCATGCTGTGAGCAGTGTAAGATGTTGACCGACTGTTTTCAGAGCTACAAGCAACACCAGCTGGAGCCAGATGTTGAGCGTGTGCAACAGATAATCCAGAGGGCTCTGCAGGATGCTGATTGGGTGTTGAAGAAGGTGACTGACTACGTCTTAGAGCTAACACTAACCCACACACGTTTAGTTGTTCACCGCCTCTTAGTACTTATTCTGGCTACATAAATAAACATTACACTTATGGGATACAGTAAGGATGAGGAGGGTTTGATTTTAAAATAAATGCATTTGCATGTAGGGAGAGTGGGAAACTATTTAGGGTAAAAAAAACCTCAGTACACCTGACTGGGAATTGAACTTTGATCTTCTCACTAGGAATCCAGTTAAACACGAGTGATGGGTTATATTACGCGACCACCATTGCAGGTACTTTGTCATTATTATTATTATTATTTATGAATGAATAAATATTTACTGTTGTGTTCCAGTACAAGATCGAGACCTCCAAATCTAAAGTGTAGTTAAAGAAAGCCAGTTAGTGCGCAATGTTGAAGAATGCGACGTTGCTGTCCAGTAGCCCCACGACTGCCATTAGGGAACAGTTCTGGTGGGCAGCCGCCCTCTGGCACAACAGTCCCCACCTCATCAATCGTCGTCTCTATGGTTCGATTCTTCTCTTGTCTGTGCGAGTCGTTCCTCGTCCTGATCTCCTGAGCTTATTGGCCGAGCTGGATGCATCCGGGTGGTCCGAGGCCTCACGGGACGCACTGGTGACGCAGTTGAAGCAGGCAGGGGTGGAGGTTCTAGGGACTTCCGACCTTGTGTTGGACGGGGCTGCTACAAATACCGGGACGTTCCTAACCCTCACATTGAAGCTGTTGCTTCCTAGGAACAACGACAAGTTTGCAAAGGGGCTGGAAATGGCTCTCTTTGGTAAGCATCCCTACTACAGTTTGGTAAGAGCTCTCTTTGGTAAGCATCCTTACCTACAGTTTGGTTAGGGATGAGACCCTCAAATCCTCTCAGAAAATTCAGGGATTTCTACACAATTTCTGGAATTTTTTGTCCATATTCACTAAAAGAAAAACACAACTTTCATTTACAAAAATCAAAATAACATTTCTTTTCCAGTTGATGCTGACCGCAAGTCTCTTTAACACAGTTGACAGTTGTCCCTGTTGAACAGACTAACCCCCTCACGAAGTCAACATGTGATTCTCGCGTCGTGTTTCCACCTCTGTATCGCTCGGTAACCCCTTCTAGAGTGACATAATTTCAGAATATTGACTCTGAAAAACCTCTAGTCTAGGAATTATGAAATAAGTTTTAACTGGACACAAAATGGGTGCCAAGTCCACGTTTTCAATCCAAAGCCAACTTGTATCAAACATATTAAATATTCTCGAAGCCATATCGATGCTAGAACATTTTTAGTTGTTGTTTTAAGCTTAAAAATATATTATATTTTGATTGTTTGTAGTATTTTGTTTTATTCTGATACACTAAGCTATAATCACAGCTTGCATTTCAATTGCTCACTATTTATTTTCACATGAATACTAACTTGCTATGTACATAACAGCTCAGAAAGGCAATACCTAATTGATCATAAGCTCAATATTTTTATTGGTGAAGATTTGTATAAATGTTGACGCTGGGATCTTTTTTTCAAAGCCGATATTTGTTTCGAAGCCAGTCGAAGTTTTGAACACCCTTACCGGACACCCTGTTATGATCTTATCCTCAATATTGTCCTAATATTTGTGTGTTTAGACTGGGCTGCTGGACAAGTAACCTTTCTTGGGGACAGATCTGGGGCAGAGGTTCCCTCGGTGTGTGTCGGTTTCCCGTATGGCTTACACCACGAGGACGGGAATATATCTGTGTATGTAAGAGAAGTTAGTCTTGAGGAGAGAAGTGCTGTATGGCTCAAGGAACACTTGCTACCAAGGTACAGTGATATATATAAACACCTGTTTGGTGGTCGAATAGTGTGAGGCGTCACTCTCCTGGTGGACTAGACTGCCGATAACAGAGAAATCGGAGTTCGAACCTTGGTCGGGTGTACTGAGGAAGGTTTTTCCGAAATTGTTTTCCACTCTCGGTGAGCTGGTGGTCTAGGATTAAGATGTCGGACTTCTGTGCTGGGGTCCGAGGTTCAATCCTCGGTCCCGGCACAGATTTATCTGATTACCGAACCTTTCCTTCACCTCTGACAAGACGTGTATTAATCACAACTTGTGAACCAGATGGAGAAGAAAGCTTGCCTTCATAAGTGATGTGTGTGAAGGCAAAAACAATACCTTTCTGCTGTACGCCCGTTAACTAAGACAAATTAATCATGTCACTGTCTGTATGTTAGGTACTGATTACTCTTAACATGTTAAGGATCAGGAAGTTGAATTTGGATTTAGCGTAGCCACATTTGCAAGGAGTCTGTTTGAAAGACCCTCTAGGAAAAACCACCCGACCCGTATTCGAACATCAATCTCCCTTTCATCTTCTGGTCAGTCCATTGTGAGTGAGACACCTTAGACCATTCGACCACCGAAATGGGTGTATAAACATGTAAGGTTAAACTACTACTAAGCATCATCATAAAATCTCTCGAACATTAATTTTCAAAATTTTGAAAAGAAGATGATAATGTTTGAAATTTCCTTGAATTGAGTCTTGAGTAGTCTCATGGATTCGAAGGACCTCCTCCTGGTAAGTTGTGGGTGTCAGTGAATATCGCAACTGTATTGGTCCAGATGTTTGTTATCTGCCCCTCTAGACTTGTAAAGTGGGCAGATTCGGCCACTCCTGGCCAATCCTCGCCCTCCGCTACGTCCCTTTCGCTGGTCCCCGTACAGGAGTACAACACCTTGTACCAACATCTCAAGAAGAAATACGGGAAGGAGATGGTCAAGGTCAGTGATGGATCTTACTACCCCTTTCAAGTCAATCAGAAAAATATTATTTGAGGTATTAAACGCCCACTCTCCGAACATCAGCGCACGACGCACAGACTAATAAGGGTGTGGGAAGCTTTGAAACTTTTGACTTGGCTTCAAAACAAATTTCACCTTCAACAATAATTATGAAACTTGGTCGGTAAAAATATTGACGGTTAAAATATCTCAACTTATGTTATTATACCTCCTTTTGGTAGTAACTTGGTTTATCAGATTAAAACAAAATATCACAAACATTTGCGCAATAAAAAATATTCTAACCGATTTTAGTGCATAAAGTTATAAAATTATGCATAGTATGCATAAACATTTGATCAAAAACATTAAACCTTCAATTTGGCTTTAATAATATTTTATATATTAGACTTAGCTCGGTTCAGATTAAAAAGTGTACTTCGCACCCTCCCTATTATCTAGATTGGGAGGTCAACCTCACCCCAAAATGTACTCCTATCCTTCAACAGAAGCTACCTCCTCAATGTTTGGCCGTGCGTTCTATGTCATGCGCTCAGAACGCACAAAGAGAATGTCGCGTGCAGGCTGATGAAAGAGTGCCAGAATATGATTTTGTTCCAGATCTGGCCAGAAGTGACCGACCCTCACAAGTTTGTGTACGAAGATGTTGCCATAGCGACGTACCTTCTCTTAGTTTGGGAGAAAGAGAGACAACACAAGGGGCTCACGGACAGAAAGCAATATTTCGTTGACTTGGGCTGTGGAAATGGTCTCCTTGTGCACATTCTGACCCAAGAGGGTCATCGGGGCCTGGGATTGGATGTTAGGAGGAGAAGAATCTGGGACATGTACCCTTCTTCCACAAAGCTAGAGGTACTGAGATCCAGTTGGACATAGTGGAGATATTTTAAAACTACAAATATTGCTTCGATTTGTTTCCGTTTACCAAACATTTTCAATTGTAGGGCTTATTAGTGGGCAAAACTTCAACATGACTGAAAAAAATATCAATTTCAAGTTTGCTTAAAAAAAATGAAATAATCCAGCAACAATAATGAAACTTTGACACTAAACATGTTGACAACTAAAATACTCCATTAATGTACGATACGGCCATCTTGAGCTGCTATGTTCGCTGCAATAATTGTGTTTATATGAAAAAAAATCTGATTTTTTTTTTTTTATTGCGTCTTACCACCCGTTTGGGCTATACACGTATGTACTAATTATGCTATTGGTTTTAAGAACTAACATGGTTATATTTAGAGGAAATGTACCCGCATTTGTGTGGAGGGAAATGGAAAATCAATTTGGAACAACCCCCTTTAGAAGTTGGTACACCCGACCAAGATTTGTTCTCCCTTTCGGTCTTTTCCCCACATATTTCATTTCCAACATTTTCTTGAACAACCTCTATTTCCCATCCTCATAGATCATAGATCCGTTATTTGACTTGACCATAGAAACTTGTGAATCTTGTAATATTTAAAATAGATTATTATTATCGACCTTATTTTTTATTGAACTCATTAAAATATTTATATAATTTAGCCTAAAATTCAATCAGTATATAATAACATTTAATTATAAAAACTGTTTTATTCAGATTCAATTTGAAATACTTTCCTTATGAAATCTTTAATTTGGATTTGATTCGAGTCAGTGAACAAAGATTCGAATTATGTTTGAAATATAAAAGGTTGAATTAAAAGTTGATGCTGTTTCTTGTACCCCCTAGGTACGTACCATCACTCCGTGTGCGAGCTCTCTGTTCCCGCAAGCTGATTGGTTGATTGGGAACCATTCAGACGAGCTGACTCCGTGGATACCTGTCATTGCTGCCCGCAGTTCCCCCTCTTGTCGTTTCTTCCTCCTCCCCTGCTGCGCTTACGAGTTTGACGGCAGCAAATACCAGCGAGAGAATTCCTCCCGCAGTCTGTACAGCGACTACATGAGCTATGTCCTCTCCGTCTGCGAGGTCTGTGGCTTCACGACAAGTGTCGACAGGTTAAGGATCCCTTCGACAAAGAGGATCTGTTTCATTGGGTACGAGCGCCGCTACGACGCGGACCGAGCCGAGAAGACCGACCGGACGATACAAGAGTTTATTGATTCTAGAGGCTCTAAAAACAAAGTAAGGAACAGTCTGACATCTTCTGAGGGTTATTGGTCAGAATTCAAGCCGAGGAGGGATAAGGAAGTCGTTCGTAACTGTACGCAGCTTGATAAGGGTCTACTTGAAGATATAGTTAGTCTTGTTAGTAGAATTCTGCTGAACAAACATCGCAATATCTCGGTGGCGAGTATCGACGGCGAAGAAAGGATGTGGAACGCCGGCGGATGTCTGATGTTGAACGAGGTCGCTCAGGCTCTTCCCAGAGAAAAGTTGAAACATTTGAAGAAACAGTGTAGCGGTCTGCAGACACTCCTGAAAAATCATCCCTGGGTCTTTAAGGTGGAGCAAGGCACGGTTCAGCTAAGGATCCCTAGGAGAAGGAGCGACATAACCGGTACAGGCTGTAGAACCAAACTTTGCTGGTTCCACATGAATCACCCAGACGGTTGTTTGTTACCTGACGATGATTGTGCTTATCAACATTTGTAGTCATTAGAATTGTTATTTGCTGCACATAATGTTCTACTTTATATTAATAAATAAACATGTTTGATATTTATAATGTATTACAGTGTAAATAAAGCAGATAATTTTATCACACCTCTTTTTATAATTGTGATATAGCTAATCCAGTGACAGACCCAGGGAGAGGGGGGTCAAATGGGTCTTCTTTGCATCCCTCGCACTTCCCCATCACCTTAATTAATTGTATTAAACGTAAATGTTTTAAAGTATGAGTAGAAGTAAAATATTACCACAGAAAAACAGTTGACTACTTTTTAAGGCCAGGCTTATCACTTGACATTCATTAAAAGTACCTTCAGTGGCAGACATGGGCAGACATGGTAGACATGGGGCAGACATGGGGCAGACATGGGGCTGGACCGAGATATCCAAGGATTGTATGTGGACAGAGTCGGGTCGGTAATGAAGTGAGGTTTGAGAAGTTATCCAATACCTGTCAACGTGAAGGAAGAACCTTACGTTGAGAGATGAGTGTGGAACGAGTGACGAAACATATATATGAAGGTAGAGTGCAGGGATCAAAAGGAAGGGCTAGACCATGTAAAACGTGGCTGAATGTGTGAAAAAGAGAAATATTAACAGTTTTAAGAATAAAAGAACATGTATGACTCTGCTTATGGATGTGGTTGAAGGGAGTATGCAAGGATCCTAGGTGCATTTGAAAATTTCACTTTGCTTATTTGTAATATAGTACTAATTTATAAAGAAAATTAAATAGTGAAATGATATCAACATAGTTCTAAGGTTTGAAACTGCTTTTTTAAACAAGATATAAATTCTGTTCAGCCTTTGCTCGTGGAAAAAGAGAAGTAGGGATGTACAAAACTCAAAAATATCTCCAAAATTTGAGAAATAAAAAAAAAAGCTTATGATCTTAAGAAATTAAAAACCCAAACCGAGAATTTATTATTTCCTATAACACCATAATAACCAAAAAATAGGCTCACCTCACCCCCATTATTGTTTTTGAATATCAAACTTTAACAATATAAGCTGTTACGCTATACAATTAAATTATAAATGGTGTTCATTGTAACTACCTGTCACTATTTTATTAATTACATTTAAAATGTGTGCGTATTATATCTCGAATGTTTGAATGAGCTATATAAGACAGTCTAAATCAAGCGCCAGCTCTGGTGTCAAAAAGGAACCTTATTTACTTCAGTAAACATAATTTAATTTTTTTTACTTTCAAAGGATGTTTTCTCATCTCGTTTCTCGACTGTCTCAAATTGAAAAAATGGTTCTGGCACATTCCCAAAGAGGACACATTTACCATTTGAGTGACTTATTGTGCCTCTTAATATAAACTAAAATTGAGGTAATTTATAGATCTTACTTTCAACAATTCAGTATTCACCGAAATTGTATTCTGGTTACAGTTAGTAAGAGTCCCTGGCTCGATTCCTAGCATAGCCAAAAAATTTATCATCATAGTGGTATAATGTGTGTTTCTCCTCTCACAGTGATGAATTAATGTCTGGGGGCTGGTTGTTGTATCTTTATAGTGGTATAATGTGTGTTTCTCCTCTCACAGTGATGAATTAATGTCTGGGGGCTGGTTGTAGCTGCTTTAGATTCATTCGAGTCATAAAGTGTGCATTACATCCCTAAAATGGCCGCGGCCTTGCCTTGATTATTTGCCCCATCTCTTTCCTAAAGTATATTTTTCGGTGTATTGCTGCAAGGAACCAATGGCTGGTAAGGTATTGACTGCAGTGATGTTCAAGCAGTCCGACTCACAATGCACTTGAACACTGCTCAAAATCTAGCCAGGCAGTTTCTCACATCTACTCCTTTCTGTTTTTACCTTCCTACTTGCACACTAATGCTGATACATATCTTCAAACCTTCTCCTTAGCCTATTTTAAATCACAATGATATCTAATACTAAAAGTATAGTATAATAACTTTATGTGAATTTTATAAAATTCAAAACACCACACACAAATCACTATTGTTTGTGTCTACCATTTAGACTGTTCATCGTAGCAGGCCCAACTCGGCTCGCGGAGGTTTGGGAGTTAGAGGGAAAAGAAAATACCAAGATATGCCAGAAATGTGTGCAGTGCATTCGTATTTGAATGATTACTCGAAATTTTCTACGGTGACGATAGGGACAAAGCAACAAAGTTTCTCGTTAATAACTACGGCATATTCCTATTAAGACAGAATGAAGATTTGTGCACAGGGCCATTAAAAATGGCCTTTTCAACGCAGTTTCCATACAATTATAGTCTAATATTTTAACAATGTTCAGTATTAGTAATTTCTTTTAACATTTTATCTCCATTAATGTTTCACCAGAAATGATCTGCGTGCAATAATGTTTGTTTAAATTTACAATTTCGGGCGGACTGTATCACAAACTTGATGGGAAAGGGATGCACACTATTAAGACTATTTTCTGCCTGTAATATTACACTTATTAAATGTATTATCTCTACTATCATTAAGTGTTACCATTTCTTACTTTGTATTATCCTACCCGCTTCAGTGGTCAGATAGTCTAAAGTGTCTTTCCCGCAATAGACTGGACTGCTGACTACAAGGAGCTCAAGGTTTGATTCCCGGTCGGATGTATTTGAGGATGGTTTTTATTAAACCGTTTTCCACTCCTCCTCCACACAAATGTGGGTACACTTTCTCTAATTCAACCTTGCACATCACTGAACATTAGCATAATTAGTATATATGCATATAACCTTAACAGTTAAAAAAGGCGCAGTGGTAAAAATAATAAAATAGTGAAGTTTGTGATGTTTTCAAGCTCAGCAGGGCTCCTTCACAAACTCCTTCACGGTTAGCCAATAAATGACGAGGAAAAACAAATCTCTAATGGACACATGAATGAGCCACAACTGTGCTGGGGTCCGGGGTTCAATCCTCGGCCCCGGCACAGATTTATCTGATTGACAAACCCTTCCTTCACCTCTGACAAGACGTGTATTAATCACAACTTGTGAATGTGAGGAATGCCAGGCCTCCACCGTGGTTCGGATCCCACGTTAAACTGTAGGTCCTCCATTTTATCTCACAATCACCCTACCATTACACATTAGCGTAAGTGCGTATAACCCGAACGGGTAGTAAGATGCGGTGCTAATAATAATAATAATAATAAGCCACAAACGGGATAGCTCTTAACATGAGTTATTATGAGTTAAATGTTTAACAATGAGGAGGCCCAGTGGCTAAAGGATTATACAATGGTGGGAAATGATGAAAATAAGAAAAAATAAAACTATTAAATGAATAAAGACCATTAGGGAAAGAAGAAAAGGCGTGTTTCGAGTCCAATGCACAAAATTGACATCTTATTTCTTCCGTCTTCTAGAGTAGTCACACACAAAGAAATATGTGAGAAATTTTGTTCCAACAACAGTTTATCACAGTGATTTAAACAGTCTTTTTCTAATTCAAAATTGAGTTTTTTTTATGATGGAGGCAATAATTCATAAACATAAAAACTATGTTTCATTTTGTTTGGTACTATTTCCACTCTAGAAGCCAGAATAAAGATGATGTCTCATTTGTGTATGGGATTCCTACCAAAAATTTTTTCTCTTTACCTAGGTGGGCTTTATTCAATTAGTTTATATTTTCTTATTTTTATCAATTTATATTGACGAGTTTATTGTTGCACAGTTTGATAAGAAATGATATGAAACATTGGATCATTTTTGCAACTGCTGACATCAGAGGTAGACAAACAGTCAAATGCGGCCGCTTATTTAGTCGATTGACTTGGTGATTGATTAAAACAGACGGAGAGAAGAAAATGAAAGCGAGGGTTTGCCAGTCTTTTTTTCTTCACCTGGAGATTATAAGACCTAAATATTGAAGCTGTCCGACTTAAGGCCCGTTGACACAGTATTAGTTGACTAATGCAAGTACATTAACTTGGGTGCACGCGCACAGCTTGCACCGTGTAAACAGACAAGCAAGCAACACCACTTGCAAGTGAAAAAATTGGTCACCTTCCAACTTTACTAATGCAAATAGACAATTCAAAATGGCGGCCACTAAAGAATTGGTTGTGCGGGGGACACTTATTTGTGAAATGTTATGAAAAGAATGAGTTTTTGTGCAATTTTAAGCACCGAATTTATTAAGATAAAAATGCAAGGGATATTGCACTAGAGGATATTGTAAAGTGATATCAGGTGTACATATTTTCTAGAAGTTTCCAAAATAAAATGTTAGGCCTACGTAAATATTCGAAATGTGCCTCATGAGAGACATAATTTAATATCAGTAAGCAAATGTAATCAATAATTTTATCAAACCATTATTTCCTACCAATCATCGCGGTATGTGTAATTTTTTTACATACAATGACAAACTATAATACAACATTGTAGTACCGTGATTAGTTCCGGCAACATAATATTCGCGTTATCGGCAAGTAAGGTATGAATGGCCGGTGGTTTTCACACAAAATCTTGGGCACGTTTTCCAATCTTTGTATTTGACACTTTAACCAATCTTTATAAGTTTTAATTAATAATATTCAGCCCACACACTTCAAACACTTTGTAGTAATACTTTGGCAACTTGAGTAGATAGATACACAACATAATATTATTATTGAATAGCAAACCAGATCGTTTATATTTAAACCAATCTACAAATTAATTAATTATTTTTAAGGAATATTTTAGACCTAGCAAGCTAAAATTTAACAAAATATTTTGTTACTGGTATACCAAATTTTAAAACAGGGTTAAAAAAACCTGCGTTAGGCCTATTTAAAAAAATGCCCAACCGAGGGTTGAATTGGGATTTATTGACCTTATTTGAGTTTAATTTTATTTATCATGTATGCTAAGTGAGTTAACAAATCAAGAAAAATAATATAATCATCATTTGGGATCAACTGAAATACATTTTAAACTATTAAGGAATTAAGAAATATGAGATATACTAATCACTAACTTTTTTATGTTGTTTATACAAAACAATTTTTTTATGTTGTTTATACAAAACAATTTTTTATACAGGTCAACTAATTATGATGCATTGCGTTTACTAAAAAATTGTAATTTATTTGGCCACCCATTCTTATTCTATATTCTCCCTTTCTAGATCCTAGCACATAACCGTAATTAATATAGGCCTATACGTATAAATAACCCGAACGAGAAATGAGACGCACTGATAAAAAAAAATTGCCCCAATAGAGAGATCAGTTAGCACATCTTCATTTTCAGCCATGTTTTTAGAAGCGATACTAATACAAGTGAAAAATGTGTGTCAACCCAACTAGCATGTTAGTAAGATAATACCACTAAACTTGCATTAGTCCACTAACACCGTGTCAACACAACTAACATGTTAGTAAGCTAATACTAGTAAACTTGCATTAGTCCACTAACACCGTGTCAACACAACTAACATGTTAGTAAGCTAATAGCACTAAACTTGCATTAGTCCACTAACACCGTGTCAACACAACTAACATGTTAGTAAGCTAATACTAGTAAACTTGCATTAGTCCACTAACACCGTGTCAACACAACTAACATGTTAGTAAGCTAATACTAGTAAACTTGCATTAGTCCACTAACACCGTGTCAACACAACTAACATGTTAGTAAGCTAATACTAGTAAACTTGCATTAGTCCACTAACACTGTGTCAACAAAACTAACATGTTAGTAAGCTAATACTAGTAAACTTGCATTAGTCCACTAACACCGTGTCAACACAACTAACATGTTAGTAAGCTAATACTAGTAAACTTGCATTAGTCCACTAACACCGTGTCAACACAACTAACATGTTAGTAAGCTAATACTAGTAAACTTGCATTAGTCCACTAACACCGTGTCAACACAACTAACATGTTAGTAAGCTAATACTAGTAAACTTGCATTAGTCCACTAACACCGTGTCAACACAACTAACATGTTAGTAAGCTAATACTAGTAAACTTGCATTAGTCCACTAACACCGTGTCAACACAACTAACATGTTAGTAAGCTAATAGCACTAAACTTGCATTAGTCCACTAACACCGTGTCAACAAAACTAACATGTTAGTAAGCTAATACTAGTAAACTTGCATTAGTCCACTAACACCGTGTCAACACAACTAACATGTTAGTAAGCTAATACTAGTAAACTTGCATTAGTCCACTAACACCGTGTCAACACAACTAACATGTTAGTAAGCTAATACTAGTAAACTTGCATTAGTCCACTAACACCGTGTCAACACAACTAACATGTTAGTAAGCTAATACTAGTAAACTTGCATTAGTCCACTAACACCGTGTCAACACAACTAACATGTTAGTAAGCTAATACTAGTAAACTTGCATTAGTCCACTAACACCGTGTCAACACAACTAACATGTTAGTAAGCTAATACTAGTAAACTTGCATTAGTCCACTAACACCGTGTCAACACAACTAACATGTTAGTAAGCTAATAGCACTAAACTTGCATTAGTCCACTAACACCGTGTCAACAAACTAACATGTTAGTAAGCTAATACTAGTAAACTTGCATTAGTCCACTAACACCGTGTCAACACAACTAACATGTTAGTAAGCTAATACTAGTAAACTTGCATTAGTCCACTAACACCGTGTCAACACAACTAACATGTTAGTAAGCTAATACTAGTAAACTTGCATTAGTCCACTAACACCGTGTCAACACAACTAACATGTTAGTAAGCTAATACTAGTAAACTTGCATTAGTCCACTAACACCGTGTCAACACAACTAACATGTTAGTAAGCTAATACTAGTAAACTTGCATTAGTCCACTAACACCATGTCAACACAACTAACATGTTAGTAAGCTAATACTAGTAAACTTGCATTAGTCCACTAACACCGTGTCAACACAACTAACATGTTAGTAAGCTAATACTAGTAAACTTGCATTAGTCCACTAACACCGTGTCAACACAACTAACATGTTAGTAAGCTAATAGCACTAAACTTGCATTAGTCCACTAACACCGTGTCAACAAAACTAACATGTTAGTAAGCTAATACTAGTAAACTTGCATTAGTCCACTAACACCGTGTCAACACAACTAACATGTTAGTAAGCTAATACTAGTAAACTTGCATTAGTCCACTAACACCGTGTCAACACAACTAACATGTTAGTAAGCTAATACTAGTAAACTTGCATTAGTCCACTAACACCGTGTCAACACAACTAACATGTTAGTAAGCTAATAGCACTAAACTTGCATTAGTCCACTAACACCGTGTCAACACAACTAACATGTTAGTAAGCTAATACTAGTAAACTTGCATTAGTCCACTAACACCGTGTCAACAAAACTAACATGTTAGTAAGCTAATACTAGTAAACTTGCATTAGTCCACTAACACCGTGTCAACACAACTAACATGTTAGTAAGCTAATACTAGTAAACTTGCATTAGTCCACTAACACCGTGTCAACACAACTAACATGTTAGTAAGCTAATACTAGTAAACTTGCATTAGTCCACTAACACCGTGTCAACGAGCGCTTAAGGACATTTACAATCCTGCCTTTGTTTCTGCCATAGTATCTACCAACACTCATTCAACAAAATATTCTAATATTATTTAGTGTTGTGCATCAACTTCGAGTGTTTGATGAAAAAATACTTTTTTTCAGTTTAACTAGATAATATGTAGTTCACCCACTTCAGTGGCTACATGGCTTAAGGCGCTACTCTCACAGTAGACTAGACTACCGATTACGGGAAAATTGAGATTTGAATCTCGGTCGAGTGTTTTCAGGGTGATTTTCCACTCTCTGTGTAAATGTGGCTACATTTCCTCCAAATATAACCTTCCTACTCTCTAAAATCATTAATTTATTAGTACACAAGCGTATAGCCCAAATGGGTACTAAGACGCGGTGCTAAAAAAAGTATTTTGATGAAAAAGTCGGTTTTAGTCAATGAAAGGACTAAGTTTTTATACACAATATAAGCCTTTAGCTCCGTAGTAGGCCTCTCTTTCTCCGGAGTGAATCACTGGATCCGTAAGTTTGGCCACTCCTGGCTTGCTTACATCTTGGACGGACATTGAATAAAGTGTACAAACTTCACATAAAATATTTTTATTTGTAAAAAAAAGAGTTTTTTCGATGAACAGAAATGGTCACATTTGTTACATTGATTTATTCTTATTCACGAAAACTCCCATTGATTTAAAAATGTATAATATTATATTATAAATACTAAAAAATACTAATACGTATCTATAGGTTGTAGATAATTAGAAATTTACACATATTGCTATCCCTAAATGTTCAAGAAGTAGAAATGCATCAATATTTTCACACATAAAAAAAAAGATATACATTATTTATATAAAAAATTGCAGATTAAAATTCTGCTCACTTCTACAAATCAAACGACTTAGGAAATTGCTTGCACAGTGCTGAGGGAATACCTGTGAAATAGATTGACAATTCAAACATTGTTATGGCATCCTAAATATTGTACTTTCACTCTAAGTTTCATGAAACAACCATTTTATTTTATTTTTCCAGTTATTAGTCCTTTGGAATGAACATCCACTGATTGTGTTATTCCATTTTATCAGCACTTGTGCAGAGCTTGAGAAACAATGTCTACCATTAATTGATGAATAATATCAACGTTCCTTACATTTAATATGGCATAAACCAAAGAGAATTTAAAGAAGTAACAAAAAAAAAAATTCCACGCACATACTTTAAAAAAAACAACACAAGATTGATCTACAATTATCTAACACATCAGTCTGTTGATCACAAAATGTTTCTAACCGAGATAATATTGTGCGTAATTCAATTATTTTTACATCGTATACACTTTAAATATACATAATCAAGGGCTCGTGTTTGGTAAAATGTTTACCAACCCGAACAATCAAGTCGACACCTAAAAACAGAGAATATTGCGTTCAAACAAAGATTAGGGTGGGCCACATTAAAGGCACAGACTCAGTATTTAGCATGCTCCTTCTGTGACTTAAGAAATGAATGTTTATTTGGCACCCGAGTAATCTTTTTTTTTTCTTCTACCACGTTAAATGCCGTATTTTCGGTTCGTTGACAAGAAAGCATTCGTCCGAGTTGTCCGAGTTGTTCGAGTTGTCGTTTGTTCCTGACATTGTATCGCTGAGTTGCGGATCAGGCTCTAGTTGAGAAAGTAGCCGTGCTAGAGAGCGGGAGTGGACTTCATCTTCGTCTCGAAGCCGCCGCTAGTATCATCTTCTTGAGCATCGGTTGAGGGTTGCACACTTGCGGGTCACACCTCATTTGTCCGTCTCCTCCGCACCTACCAATCACATGAAAGATTATTAGGTTGGTCCGAGATGATTCTAACTTCACTACAAATAAATTGACCTAGCACAGCCACGTGTCGACCAATGTCCGTCACGGATAAGCCACATGTCGACCAATGTCCGTCACGGATAAGGTGAAGATGTTAAGGGCCTGTTGTATTTATGTGATAAACTTCACTCTAATTCTGAACATAATAAAAATATGTTTGTAAATTTGAAAAATGACACGTGGACACAGCAATCGAACCAAGGACACTGCAATCGCACCAAGGACACTTGGCTTAGCACATCAATTCTCCAC
The DNA here is from genome assembly GCA_039000515.1 of Timema cristinae. Classification (NCBI taxonomy): domain Eukaryota; kingdom Metazoa; phylum Arthropoda; class Insecta; order Phasmatodea; family Timematidae; genus Timema; species Timema cristinae. The sequence continues at coordinate 126,009,430 of JBCFYV010000012.1, read as the reverse complement.
CAATGAGCTATCTAGGAAGTGCTCTGTGCTAACACACATTCTTCGGTTTAAAGTAGAGTCTGTGAATGACATGTAGTGTATCCCGTGTTCAATTCCAGGTCCAGGTGTATTATCATTATAATTGTTAGTAATGTATCTATTTGTAATATTTTTCAATAAATATTCAATGTTTATTTAGAACCAAATTAATGTTCACAAGTTAATTTACACATTTAAATAATTAATTGCCAAAGGGACTTAATGAAATAATAAAACATAATGCTCCTCGGGAAAATGTTGGCTTCAGAAAGTTCACCATCAAAACACATCCCAGAAATGTTCGAAGCATATCAGACCCTTTCTTTGGCAAGAGACAGTAAAACACCGAGTCGGCGAGTTAAGGAGGGGGCTGATGTGTCTCAAACATTTCTGGGATGTGTTTTGTTGGGTTTCGATCGTGAGTGTTGAGGCCTGGCCCTTATATCCTCATTTCAATGCTTGTTACTACGCAATGAGAGTGAAGGTACAACAACATATGAGAATGATTACTGGGGTAGGATAGGAAGCAGTAATTACAGTCGCTAATAGCTTCAGACAGCCAATCGAGACCAGCTTTCTACCAACCGGTGGAACGAACACTAAACAGAGCCATTCCGTGCTGGAACAGTCTTAAAGAGTCACTCGTGCAAGAGACTGGACTGCCGATAGAATCCCGGTCGGCTGTAATGAGGCGGGATTCCCCTAAATGGGCTCTTCCTCCCAAAAATCTGGTACACTAACTCTATACTCAAACTTGTTCATCCCTAACCCATTAGTGTAATTAGTGTAATTAGCACACGTGAGTACAACCCAAATAGGTTGTAAGACGCAGTGTTAAAACAAATTATATCAATTAAAGAAAAAAAAAATATTTATTTTATAGATCAAAGAAGATTTTTTTTAGCATAGCGTGTAACTGCACGAGTTAAATAAAATGTACTAATTATGCTAAAGTGTTAGGGATGAGGGAGGGTTGAATTTATAGGAAGTGTACCTACATTTGTATGGAGTGAGATTGTAAAACCATTTAGTGAAAAAAAACCTCGGTACACCCAACCAGGATCCAAACCTTGATATCCCTGAAACTGGCAGTTTACTTTATCACGAGAATAACACCAAAGACCATGAGACCACCGAAGTGGGTATACAGCTCTTAGTCAAACCATAGATTCTAAAGATGGAGGTAAACAACTCACCTGCACTGGAGGCAAGGCCCTGACGCCGATTCAACGACATCCCCGACTTTGTACGCCTTCCCGGACACTTGGCAGCCGTTCATCGAGGCGGAGCCCGTGTACGCGTGCGTGAAGAAGTGTGGCGGTAATGTGGTTGTGGTTGTAGTGGTGGTAGTAGAAATGTTCATTACTGCGGCCATCGACACCGGACACTCGTACCTCGGGCAACAGAAACCATCAATGGGCTCTTCTCGACATCCTTGTATCGGGGGTGGGCAGCTTTGTTGGAGGCAGATTATGTCGCTACGGAAACAAAAGCAAAAGTCGCAAGGGTCGTCTCTCGGGATCTGCTGCGCGGAGACGTACACCTTTCCTCCGTATCGGCAAGTACCCGGGCCGAAGGCTTGTTGCTCATCCTCCTCGTCGTAAACGTCATCGCCGATGGAGGGTGGTAGGTAAGCACCGCTAGGTGGTATCATAGACTCGTGGTCAGGGTATGGTGCTTGGATCGATTCAGTGGCGCCAGTAGAAGTACCAGACACTAAATGTGAACTAGAACTAATATTGTATCCATAAGTTTCGTGAATGATTCCTCCTTCAGTCGAAGATGTGAAAGATTCGTTATGAGGGTAAAAATGTGGTGGAGGTCCCCCTGTAACTTGAGAGTGTTGTTCAAAGCCCTCGTCTTGTTCAATGGGCAACTGCTCCTCCAGAATGTGACAGTTCTTGTGCGGGAGTGTGTTCCGTCGACATGTGAGGAACATGGCTTTCACTCTCTCCTTCAGATAAATTTAAATATGGTTTGTGAGTAGTGAGTTCCAAACCTAGAATGGATTGTGTTTGTGTAACTAGTTCTCCTAAAGTTATGGAATATTGTTTTTCAGTACTTGATATTGATACTTGAGCTCCAATAAACTTGAATTATCAATTCCTTGCCCCTCAAATTGGGTCACATTTGGTCTTTCATTAAAAAGATTATGTTCCACCGATTGAGTAAAATTAACTATGGCATTTGGACTCTCAGTTACTACATGTCCTCTGTTGTGTAACTCCAGCTTCTTCCTTGGGACTCTCTGTTCTACATGTCCTTCATGTTGTGTAACTCCACCTTCTTCCTTTGGACTCTCAGTTACTACATGTCCTTCATGTTGTGTAACTCCACTTCTTCCTTTGGACTCTCAGTTACTACATGTCCTTCATATTGTGTAACTCCACCTTCTTCCTTGGGACTTTCAGTTACTACATGTCCTTCATGTTGTGTAACTCCAGCTTCTTCCTTGGGACTCTCAGTTACTACATGTCCTTCGTGTTGTGTAACTCCACCTTCTTCCTTTGGGACTTTCAGTTACTACATGTCCTTCGTGTTGTGTAAACTCCACTTCTTCCTTGGGACTCTCAGTTACTACATGTCCTTCATGTTGTTAACTCCACCTTCTTCCTTGGGACTCTCAGTTACACATGTCCTTCATGTTGTGTAACTCCACTTCTTCCTTGGGACTCTCAGTTACTACATGTCCTTCGTGTTGTGTAACTCCAGCTTCTTCCTTGGGACTCTCAGTTACTACATGTCCTTCTGTTGTGTAACTCCAGCTTCTTCCTTGGGACTCTCAGTTACTACATGTCCTTCATTGTGTAACTCCAGCCTTCTTCCTTGGGACTCTCAGTTACTACATGTCCTTCATGTTGTGTAACTCCAGCTTCTTCCTTGGGACTCTCAGTTACTACATGTCCTTCATGTTGTGTAACTCCACCTTCTTCCTTGGGACTCTCAGTTACTACATGTCCTTCATGTTGTGTAACTCCAGCTTCTTCCTTGGGACTCTCAGTTACTACATGTCCTTCATGTTGTGTAACTCCACCTTCTTCCTTGGGACTCTCAGTTTACTACATGTCCTTCGTGTTGTGTAACTCCACCTTCTTCCTTGGGACTTCAGTTACTACATGTCCTTCGTGTTGTGTAACTCCACCTTCTTCCTTGGGACTCTCAGTTACTACATGTCCTTCATGTTGTGTAACTCCACCTTCTTCCTTGGGACTCTCAGTTACTACATGTCCTTCATGTTGTGTAACTCCACCTTCTTCCTTGGGACTCTCAGTTACTACATGTCCTTCATGTTGTGTAAACTCCACCTTCTTCCTTGGGACTCTCAGTTACTACATGTCCTTCGTGTTGTTAACTCCACCTTCTTCCTTGGACTCTCAGTACTACATGTCCTTCTGTTGTGTAACTCCACCTTCTTCCTTGGGACTCTCAGTTACTACATGTCCTTCTGTTGTGTAACTCCACCTTCTTCCTTTGGACTTCAGTTCTACATGTCCTTCTTTGTGTAACTCACTTCTTCCTTGGACTTCAGTTACTACATGTCCTTCTGTTGTAACTCCACCTTCTCCTTGGGACTCTCAGTTATACATGTCCTTCGTTGTGTAACTCACTTCTTCCTTGGGACTCTCAGTTACTACATGTCCTTCATGTTGTGTAACTCCCCTTCTTCCTTGGACTTCAGTTACTACATGTCCTTCTGTTGTGTAACTCCACCTTCTTCCTTGGACTTCAGTTATACATGTCCTTCGTGTTGTGTAACTCCACCTTCTTCCTTGGACTCTCATTACTACAGTCCTTCGTGTTGTTAACTCCACCTTCTTCCTTGGACTTCAGTTACTACATGTCCTTCATTTGTGTAACTCCACCTTCTTCCTTGGACTCTCAGTTTACATGTCCTTCATATTGTGTAACTCCACCTTCTTCCTTGGACTTCAGTTACTAATGTCCTTCGTTTGTGTAACTCCACCTTCTTCCTTGGACTCTCAGTTACTACATGTCCTTCATGTTGTGTAACTCCACCTTCTTCCTTGGACTCTCAGTTACTAATGTCCTTCATGTTGTGTAACTCCACCTTCTTCCTTGGGACTCTCAGTTACTACATGTCCTTCATGTTGTGTAACTCCACCTTCTTCCTTGGACTCTCAGTTACTACATGTCCTTCATGTTGTGTAACTCCACCTTCTTCCTTGGACTCTCAGTTACTACATGTCCTTCGTGTTGTTAACTCCACTCTTCCTTGGATCTCATTACTACATGTCCTTCATGTTGTGTAACTCCACCTTCTTCCTTGGGACTCTCAGTTACTACATGTCCTTCATGTTGTGTAACTCCACTTCTTCCTTTGGACTTTCAGTTACTACATGTCCTTCATGTTGTGTAACTCCAGCTTCTTCTTTGGACTCTCAGTTACTACATGTCCTTCATGTTGTGTAACTCCACCTTCTTCCTTGGACTCTCAGTTACTACATGTCCTTCATGTTGTGTAACCCACCTTCTTCCTTGGACTCTCAGTTACTACATGTCCTTCATGTTGTGTAACTCCACCTTCTTCCTTGGACTCTCAGTTACTACATGTCCTTCATGTTGTGTAACTCCACCTTCTTCCTTGGGACTTTCAGTTACTACATGTCCTTCGTGTTGTGTAACTCCACTTCTTCCTTGGGACTCTCAGTTACTACATGTCCTTCGTTGTGTAACTCCACCTTCTTCCTTGGACTCTCAGTTACTACATGTCCTTTGTTGTGTAACTCCACCTTTTCCTTGGGACTCTCAGTTACTACATGTCCTTCATTTGTGTAACTCCACCTTCTTCCTTGGACCTCAGTTACTACATGTCCTTCGTGTTGTGTAACTCCAGCTTCTTCCTTGGACTCTCAGTTACACATGTCCTTCGTGTTGTGTAACTCCAGCTTCTTCCTTGGGACTCTCTCAGTTACTACATGTCCTTCATGTTGTGTAACTCCACCTTCTTCCTTGGACTCTCAGTTACTACATGTCCTTCATGTTGTGTAACTCCACCTTCTTCTTGGACTCTCAGTTACTACATGTCCTTCATGTTGTGTAACTCCACTTCTTCCTTGGGACTCTCAGTTACTACATGTCCTTCATGTTGTGTAACTCCACTTCTTCCTTGGACTCTCAGTTACTACATGTCCTTCATGTTGTGTAACTCCACTTCTTCCTTGGGACTCTCAGTTACTAATGTCCTTCATGTTGTGTAACTCCACTTCTTCCTTGGACTCTCATTTTACTCATGTCCTTCATGTTGTGTAACTCCAGCTTCTTCTTGGACTCTCAGTTACTACATGTCCTTCATGTTGTGTAACTCCAGCTTCTTCCTTGGGACTCTCAGTTACTACATGTCCTTCGTGTTGTGTAACTCCACCTTCTTCCTTGGGACTCTCAGTTACTATGTCCTTCATGTTGTGTAACTCCACTTCTTCCTTGGGACTTTCAGTTACTACATGTCCTTCATGTTGTGTAACTCCACCTTCTTCCTTGGACTCTCAGTTACTACATGTCCTTCGTGTTGTGTAACTCCACTTCTTCCTTGGACTCTCAGTTACTACATGTCCTTCATGTTGTGTAACTCCACCTTCTTCCTTTGGACTTTCAGTTACTACATGTCCTTCATGTTGTGTAACTCCACCTTCTTCCTTGGGACTCTCAGTTACTACATGTCCTTCGTTTTGTGTAACTCCAGCTTCTTCCTTGGGACTCTCAGTTACTACATGTCCTTCATGTTGTGTAACTCCACCTTCTTCCTTGGGACTCTCAGTTACTACATGTCCTTCATGTTGTGTAACTCCACCTTCTTCCTTTGGACTCTCAGTTACTACATGTCCTTCATGTTGTGTAACTCCACCTCTTTCTTCCTTTGGGACTTTTCTTACTTAGTACATGTCCTTCATGTTGTGTAACTCCACTTCTTCCTTGGACTCTCAGTTACTACATGTCCTTCATGTTGTGTAACTCCACCTTCTTCCTTGGGACTTTCAGTTACTACATGTCCTTCATTTGTGTAACTCCACTTCTTCCTTGGACTCTCAGTTACTACATGTCCTTCATGTTGTGTAACTCCACTTCTTCCTTTGGACTCTCAGTTACTACATGTCCTTCTGTTGTGTAACTCCAGCTTCTTCCTTGGACTCTCAGTTACTAATGTCCTTCGTGTTGTGTAACTCCACCTTCTTCCTTTGGACTTTCAGTTACTACATGTCCTTCATGTTGTGTAACTCCACCTTCTTCCTTGGGACTCTCAGTTACTACATGTCCTTCATGTTGTGTAACTCCACCTTCTTCCTTGGGACTCTCAGTTACATGTCCTTCATTTGTGTAACTCCACCTTCTTCCTTTGGACTTTCAGTTACTACATGTCCTTCATGTTGTGTAACTCCACCTTCTTCCTTGGGACTTCAGTTACTACATGTCCTTCATGTTGTGTAACTCCACTTCTTCCTTTGGACTCTCAGTTACTACATGTCCTTCTGTTGTGTAACTCCAGCTTCTCTTCTTTGATCTCTCAGTTTACTACATGTCTTTCATGTTGTGTAACTCCACTTCTTCCTTGGGACTTCAGTTACTACATGTCCTTCATGTTGTGTACCCACCTTCTTCCTTGGACTTCAGTTACCATGTCTCATTTGTGTAACTCCATTCTTCTTTGGACTCCAGTACTACATGTCCTTCATGTTGTGTAACTCCACCTTCTTCCTTGGACTCTCAGTTACTACATGTCCTTCATGTTGTGTAACTCCACCTTCTTCCTTGGGACTTCAGTTACTACATGTCCTTCATGTTGTGTAACCTCCACCAGTTCTTCTTCTTTGGAACTCCAGTTTACTACATGTCCTTCGTGTTGTGTAACTCCACCTTCTTCCTTGGGACTCTCAGTTACTACATGTCCTTCGTGTTGTGTAACTCCAGCTTCTTCCTTGGGACTCTCAGTTACTACATGTCCTTCATTTGTGTAACTCCAGCTTCTTCCTTTGGACTCTCAGTTACTACATGTCCTTCATGTTGTGTAACTCCACCTTCTTCCTTGGACTCTCAGTTACTACATGTCCTTCGTGTTGTGTAACTCCACTTCTTCCTTGGACTTCAGTTACTACATGTCCTTCAGTGTTGTGTAACTCCAGCTTCTTCCTTGGACTCTCAGTTACTACATGTCCTTCATGTTGTGTAACTCCACCTTCTTCCTTTGGACTCTCAGTTACTACATGTCCTTCGTGTTGTGTAACTCCACCTTCTTCCTTGGACTCTCCTTGGACTCTCAGTTACTACATGTCCTTCATGTTGTGTAACTCCACCTTCTTCCTTGGGACTCTCAGTTACTACATGTCCTTCATGTTGTGTAACTCCACTTCTTCCTTGGACTCTCAGTTACTACATGTCCTTCGTGTTGTGTAACTCCACTTCTTCCTTGGGACTCTCAGTTACTACATGTCCTTCTGTTGTGTAACTCCACTTCTTCTTGGACTCTCAGTTACTACATGTCCTTCTGTTGTGTAACTCCACCTTCTTCCTTGGACTTCATTACTACATGTCTTCATTTGTGTAACTCCACTTCTTCCTTGGACTCTCAGTTACATGTCCTTCATTTGTGTAACTCACCCTCTTCCTTGGACTCTCAGTTACTACATGTCCTTCATTTGTGTAACCCACTTTCCTTGGCCTCAGTTACTACATGTCCTTCTGTTGTGAACTCCACTTCTTCCTGGACTCTCATATACAGTCCTTATGTTGTGTAACTCCACTTCTTCCTTTGGACTCTCAGTTACTACATGTCCTTCTGTTGTGTAACTCCACCTTCTTCCTTGGGACTCTCAGTTACTACATGTCCTTCGTTGTGTACTCCACTTCTTCCTTGGACTTCAGTTATACATGTCCTTCATGTTGTGTAACTCCACCTTCTTCTTGGACTTCAGTTACTACATGTCCTTCTGTTGTGTAACTCCCTTCTTCTTGGCTTCTTCTACATTCCTTCTGTTGTGTAATCCACTCTTTCCTTGGACTCTCAGTTCTACATGTCCTTCATGTTGTGTAACTCCACTTCTTCCTTGGACTCTCAGTTACTACATGTCCTTCATGTTGTGTAACTCCACCTTCTTCCTTGGGACTCTCAGTTACTACATGTCCTTCATGTTGTGTAACTCCACCTTCTTCCTTGGGACTCTCAGTTACTACATGTCCTTCATGTTGTGTAACTCCACCTTCTTCCTTGGGACTCTCCCGTTACTACATGTCCTCTGTTGTGTAACTCCACCTTCTTCCTTGGGACTCTCAGTTACTACATGTCCTTCATGTTTGTGTAACTCCACCTTCTTCCTTGGGACTCTCAGTTACTACATGTCCTTCATGTTGTGTAACTCCACCTTCTTCCTTGGGACTCTCAGTTACTACATGTCCTTCATGTTGTGTAACTCCACCTTCTTCCTTGGGACTCTCAGTTACTACATGTCCTTCATGTTGTGTAACTCCACTTCTTCCTTGGACTCTCAGTTACTACATGTCCTCATGTTGTGTAACTCCAGCTTCTTCCTTTGGACTCTCAGTTACTACATGTCCTTCATGTTGTGTAACTCCACCTTCTTCCTTGGGACTCTCAGTTACTACATGTCCTTCATGTTGTGTAACTCCACCTTCTTCCTTTGGACTCTCAGTTACTACATGTCCTTCATGTTGTGTAACTCCACCTTCTTCCTTGGGACTTTCAGTTACTACATGTCCTTCGTGTTGTGTAACTCCACCTTCTTCCTTTGGACTCTCAGTTACTACATGTCCTTCATGTTGTGTAACTCCACCTTCTTCCTTGGGACTCTCAGTTACTACATGTCCCTCGTGTTGTGTAACTCCAGCTTCTTCATTTGGACTCTCAGTTACTACATGTCCTTCGTGTTGTGTAACTCCACCTTCTTCCTTGGGACTTTCAGTTACTACATGTCCCTCGGTTTTTGTAACTCCACCTTCTTCCTTGGGACTCTCAGTTACTACATGTCCCTCGTGTTGTGTAACTCCAGCTTCTTCCTTGGGACTCTCAGTTACTACATGTCCTTCGTGTTGTGTAACTCCACCTTCTTCCTTGGGACTTTCAGTTACTACATGTCCCTCGGTTTTTGTAACTCCAGCTTCTTCCTTGGGACTCTCAGTTACTACATGTCCTTCGTGTTGTGTAACTCCAGCTTCTTCCTTGGGACTCTCAGTTACTACATGTCCCTCGTGTTGTGTAACTCCAGCTTCTTCCTTGGACTCTCAGTTACTACATGTCCTTCATGTTGTGTAACTCCACCTTCTTCCTTGGGACTCTCAGTTACCACATGTCCTTCATGTTGTGTAACTCCGCCTTCTTCCTTGGGACTCTCAGTTACTACATATCCTTCATGTTGTGTAACTCCACCTTCTTCCTTGGGACTCTCAGTTACTACATGTCCCTCGTGTTGTGTAACTCCAGCTTCTTCCTTGGGACTCTCAGTTACTACATGTCCTTCATGTTGTGTAACTCCACCTTCTTCCTTGGGACTCTCAGTTACCACATGTCCTTCGTGTTGTGTAACTCCAGCTTCTTCCTTGGGACTCTCAGTTACTACATGTCCTTCGTGTTGTGTAACTCCTTCCTCTTCCTTTTCTTTTGTTGGTTGAAGAGGAATTACTGGTAATGGTTCCTTATTTTCTCCTCCCAAATTAGTGATATTTTCTTTATCAATATTGAATGCTTGAGTACTTGATGACAACATATTCTCTGTTGTTAAGTCAGTTACACTACCCTCATGATCTGGTATTTCTGTCGTCCTAGTCTGCTCGGCCATCTGGTTGTCCACTTCTAATGGTTTTTTGTTGTCTTCATCTGAAATATATAAATATAATTTTTTAAATAAATAAATAAATTAATTTTTACTAAGTTGTTAGTTACATTTGTATTGTTAAAAATAAATGTATATTTTTCCATCCAAATGACATCCATTTAAAAAAAAATAATTTTTTTTTGCTCTTTCAAATGGCTTCATTTAATAATTAATTATAAACAAATACAAATATTTTAACAGAGTTTAATTAAATTTTGTTATTAGCCAGCATATCTTGACATATAATATTATTTCCAAAAAAGTTAACGTGTTACTCCGGGCCATAGCTCCTGGTGGATGGGGGAAAGTAAGGGTGTCAATAACCTGTATACCCTTGTATGAGGTAGAAAAATCTTGTTAGTCAATATTTGGTGGAGCGTCGAGATCTTGAGTTGGGAAAGTATATAAATTTTTTTTTCCTACAGTAATTTAGACTACTAAAGTATTTTATCGTTGACTTGTACATATATAATTAAAATTTTCCAACTGTAGATTCCTATTCTGAATAATGTCTCAACTTCATAACTCATCAAACATTGAAAGGAAATATCTTCTGTAATAGATGTTAGAAAGTTTCGTTAGTCAAGTCGGCTAGTAGTGCCGTTGCCCAAAGCATTGCTTCAAGTCCCATTAGTTCCTCAAATTGTACAATTTTCCCGGTAAGAAGCCCCCTTGTTAACTGGGTGTTATTCTATACCCCTAAGTCTCCCAGTGTTCTCAACATAGCCCTTGCATTATCCCTTGTCATCTTGGAATTTTTCTAATTTCAAAACGCTTAGGGCTAGAAAATGTACAATAACTCCCTCCCCAATTCTCAAAGAATATTTCGTGCCACGCTCCTGCATTTAGTACCCTGTTAATATTTCAATCATAACTCCAGAGTTTATCAACATCCTTTGTGTAAGTTCACTTACAACAATAAAGATAACATTTTTTGGGGGCCCAACTAAACATTATTTACTTTTAAATAGACCCTTAATAACTAGTGGTAACTAATTTGTAAATTTATTTCCTCATAAAATATAAACCACTAATACTTTATAAGATTTCTCTTTACCGAGCCCTCAGTCACAAAGCTCGCGGGTCTCTCGTTTCTCACAAATTAATATAATTACTTTGTAAAAAGTGCTGTCCTCAAAGAGCAGTATATGTGCATACATGCAGCTCTTGCTGCTTTACAGACATTCGCTGTAACAGGCAACTCTGGTTGCTTTACAGACATTCGCTGTAACAGGCAACTCTGGTTGCTTTACAGACATTCACTGTAACAGGCAACTTTTGCTGCTTTAGGGATATTTGTTGTAACAGGCAACTTTTGCTGCTTTAGGTACATTCGCTGTAACAGGCAACTCTTGCTGCTTTACAGACATTCGCTGTAACAGGCAACTCTGTTGCTTTACAGACATCACTGTAACAGGCAACTCTTGCTGCTTTAGGACATTCGCTGTGACAGGCAACTTTGCTGCTTTACAGACATTCGCTGTAACAGGAAACGTGCTGCTTTAGGGACATTCGCTGTAACAGCAACTCTTGGTGCTTAGGGACATTCGCTGTAACAGGCAACTCTTGCTGCTTTAGGGACATTCGCTGTAACAGGCAACTTTTGCTGCTTAAGTACATTCGCTATAAATGGTACACCAAATCACCATACGGAAACTATTGGGGTGGTAGTACGCCATTCGAAAAGTTTAGGAACCGCTGGTATGGACCAGTAAATGTTAAGCACATGGTTTAAATGCTTTAAAATGACTGCTAAAGTTTTTATGATTCTTATCGTTGAAGCTCAGGAACTCATACAACAAACAACGCCTTGGAACGAGACTGGTTCATAAACCTAGAGTTGACTGTATCAAGTTTGGTTCAAATTGATTTAAATACTTTGTTTCAACATTTTGACTCTTATTCTTTCCGAAGAAAAACCTATTTAATTTGCTGCCTCGAGGTGGTATTTACCGCAAGTATATGTGGGACAGCAAGCTCCTTCCTTGCTCTGTACGGGCATGCAGTTGGTATGGTGTGTTGGTGGTGGCGGACAGTTGAGGAGCACACAGTGGATGATGCTGCTCACACAACGGCAGCTCTGCTGGCAAGGAGTTGCTGGCGGGATTGATGAGTTGTTCTTGTACGTTATATCGTCCACCAAACAGCTACCTGTAGATTCACAGTTACAAAATAATCAGATAGAAACATATACTCAGAGTCTTAAGTTCGAGAGTCCGTCGTCAGAGGAAAACAAAGGTTAGCAATCTAGTTGCATGCTGGGATATGTGAAGAGAGGTTTGTTGATTGGTGTGTTTCCAAAAATGAACCCCTTCTCCCACCTCCTTGTGTGTCTACAAATAGAATAGTAAGTTACAACTTCAGTTACGTTTACTTATTACCTCCCATGTTGAATGTAGTTAGTTTATTTACAAAGTCTGTTCCTATTGTACAGTCATCGTATCAAGTATAGTCACTAGTTTTTAGTAAGTTATGTTTGTTGTGTTTAGTGTGTAGTGGAGTCTTTCTGAAAGAATCAAAACTTCTCTGCTAATTGTTTCCATTTTATTCTATATAGGCTCAGTTTTCAGTAATCTGAGGTAGTCCCACTCACATCAGATAGAAATATCAAGAATCTGTAGTAGTTCAATAAAAATAATTAACAAGCATCTCCATGAAATTTTATAATTAGAAAAATAATATATTAATTTGACTTTGTGATTAAAAATTTATTTCAAATATTAAAGTGAAACTGTGGCATTTAATATTTAATAGATGAAATAGAAAGATGAACAATTGAAAGTGAATATTTACCTTCACCAGGAACCACACCATGTGGGGACGTAGAGGTGATGAGGGTGATGCCCGTTGGACCATACAGAGGAACTTCTGTTGTTTGTGATGGTCGAGGATAGAAATAACCACTGGTTGTAATGGCTCCTCCAGAAACAATCTCATGAAGAGGGACATGAGTGGACATGAAGTATTCGTTATCCTTTGGTGTTTCAGTATATACCTCTTGACCTTCGTGTTGTGTTACACCTGGGTGTTCTTCCTTTGGTGTTTCAGTATAGACCTCTTGACCTTCGTGTTGTGTTACACCTGGCTTTCTTCCTTTGGTGTTTCAGTATATACCTCTTGACCTTCGTGTTGTGTTACACCTGGGTGTTCTTCCTTTGGTGTTTCAGTATAGACCTCTTGACCTTCGTGTTGTGTTACACCTGGTGTTCTTCCTTTGGTGTTTCAGTATAGACCTCTTGACCTTCGTGTTGTGTTACACCTGGGTTCTTCCTTTGGTGTTTCAGTATAGACCTCTTGACCTTCGTGTTGTGTTACAACTGGGTGTTCTTCCTTTGGTGTTTCAGTATAGACCTCTTGACCTTCGTGTTGTGTTACACCTGGCTTCTCTTCCTTTGGTGTTTCAGTATAGACCTCTTGACCTTCGTGTTGTGTTACACCTGGCTTCTCTTCCTTTGGTGTTTCAGTATATACCTCTTGACCTTCGTGTTGTGTTACACCTGGCTTCTCTTCCTTTGGTGTTTCAGTATAGACCTCTTGACCTTCGTGTTGTGTTACACTGGGTGTTCTTCCTTTGGTGTTTCAGTATATACCTCTTGACCTTCGTGTTGTGTTACACCTGGGTGTTCTTCCTTTGGTGTTTCAGTATATACCTCTTGACCTTCGTGTTGTGTTACACCCGGGTGTTCTTCCTTTGGTGTTTCAGTATAGACCTCTTGACCTTCGTGTTGTGTTACACCTAGCTTCTCTTCCTTTGGTGTTTCAGTATAGACCTCTTGACCTTCGTGTTGTGTTACACCTGGCTTCTCTTCCTTTGGTGTTTCAGTATAGACCTCTTGACCTTCGTGTTGTGTTACACCAGCTTCTCTTCCTTTGGTGTTTCAGTATAGACCTCTTGACCTTCGTGTTGTGTTACACCTAGCTTCTCTTCCTTTGGTGTTTCAGTATATACCCTTGACCTTCGTGTTGTGTTACACCTGGCTTCTCTTCCTTTGGTGTTTCAGTATAGACCTCTTGACCTTCGTGTTGTGTTACACCTGGGTGTTCTTCCTTTGGTGTTTCAGTATAGACCTCTTGACCTTCGTGTTGTGTTACACTGGGTGTTCTTCCTTTGGTGTTTCAGTATAGACCTCTTGACCTTCGTGTTGTGTTACACACTGGTGTTCTTCCTTTGGTGTTTCAGTATAAAAAAAAAAAAAAAAAAAAAAAAAAAAAAAAAAAAAAAAAAAAAAAAAAAAAAAAAAAAAAAAAAAAAAAAAAAAAAAAAAAAAAAAAAAAAAAAAAAAAAAAAAAAAAAAAAAAAAAAAAAAACCCCCCCCCCCCCCCCCCCCCCCCCCCCCCCCCCCCCCCCCCCCCCCCCCCCCCCCCCCCCCCCCCCCCCCCCCCCCCCCCCCCCCCCCCCCCCCCCCCCCCCCCCCCCCCCCCCCCCCCCCCCCCCCCCCCCCCCCCCCCCCCCCCCCCCCCCCCCCCCCCCCCCCCCCCCCCCCCCCCCCCCCCCCCCCCCCCCCCCCCCCCCCCCTCTTGACCTTCGTGTTGTGTTACACCTGGTTCTCTCCTTTGGTGTTTCAGTATAACCTCTTGACCTTCGTGTTGTGTTACACCTGGGTGTTCTTCCTTTGGTGTTTCAGTATAGACCTCTTGACCTTCGTGTTGTGTTACACCTGGCTTTCTTCCTTTGGTGTTTCAGTATAGACCTCTTGACCTTCGTGTTGTGTTACACCTGGTTCTCTTCCTTTGGTGTTTCAGTATAGACCTCTTGACCTTCGTGTTGTGTTACAACTGGGTGTTCTTCCTTTGGTGTTTCAGTATAACCTCTTGACCTTCGTGTTGTGTTACACCTGGCTTCTCTTCCTTTGGTGTTTCAGTATAGACCTCTGACCTTCGTGTTGTGTTACAACCTGGTTTCTTCCTTTGGTGTTTCAGTATAGACCTCTTGACCTTCGTGTTGTGTTACACCTGGCTTCTCTTCCTTTGGTGTTTCAGTATAGACCTCTTGACCTTCGTGTTGTGTTACACCTGGCTTCTCTTCCTTTGGTGTTTCAGTATAGACCTCTTGACCTTCGTGTTGTGTTACACCTAGCTTCTCTTCCTTTGGTGTTTCAGTATAACCTCTTGACCTTCGTGTTGTGTTACACCTGGTTCTCTTCCTTTGGTGTTTCAGTATAGACCTCTTGACCTTCGTGTTGTGTTACACCTGGTGTCTCTTCCTTTGGTGTTTCAGTATAGACCTCTTGACCTTCGTGTTGTGTTACACCTGGTGTTCTTCCTTTGGTGTTTCAGTATAGACCTCTTGACCTTCGTGTTGTGTTACAACCTGGTGTTCTTCCTTTGGTGTTTCAGTATAACTCTTGACCTTCGTGTTGGTTACACCTGGTGTTCTTCCTTTGGTGTTTCAGTATAGACCTCTTGACCTTCGTGTTGTGTTACACCTGGCTTCTCTTCTTTGGTGTTTCAAGTTGACCTCTTGACCTCTGTGTTTGTTACACCTGGTTCCTTTCCTTTGGTGTTTCAGTATAGACCTCTTGACCTCGTGTTGTGTTACACCTGGCTTTCTTCCTTTGGTGTTTCAGTATAACCCTCTTGACCTTCGTGTTGTGTTACACCTGCTCTCTTCCTTGGTGTTTCAGTATAACCTCTTGACCTTCGTGTTGTGTTACACCTGTTCTCTTCCTTTGGTGTTTCAGTATAGACCTTGACCTTCGTGTTGTGTTACACTGTTCTCTTCTTTGGTGTTTCAGTATAGACCTCTTGACCTTCGTGTTGTGTTACACCTGGTGTTCTTCCTTTGTGTTTCAGTATAACCTCTTGACCTTCGTGTTGTGTTACACTGGCTTCTCTTCCTTTGGTGTTCAGTATAACCTCTTGACCTTCGTGTTGTGTTACACCTGGTTTCTTCCTTTGGTGTTTCAGTATAACTCTTGACCTTCGTGTTGTGTTACACTGGTTTCTTCCTTTGGTGTTTCAGTATAGACCTCTTGACCTTCGTGTTGTGTTACACTGGTTCTTCCTTTGTGTTTCAGTATAACCTCTTGACCTTCGTGTTGTGTTACACTGTTTCTTCCTTGGTGTTTCAGTATAACCCTTGACCTTCGTGTTGTGTTACACTGGTTTCTTCCTTTGGTGTTTCAGTATAGACCTCTTGACCTTCGTGTTGTGTTACACTGGCTTCTCTTCCTTTGGTGTTTCAGTATAGACCTCTTGACCTTCGTGTTGTGTTACACTGTTCTCTTCCTTTGGTGTTTCAGTATAACCTCTTGACCTTCGTGTTGTGTTACACTGCTTCTCTTCCTTTGGTGTTTCAGTATAACCTCTTGACCTTCGTGTTGTGTTACACCTGGTTTCTTCCTTTGGTGTTTCAGTATAACCTCTTGACCTTCGTGTTGTGTTACACCTGGTTTCTTCTTTGGTGTTTCAGTATACCTCTTGACCTTCGTGTTGTGTTACACTGGGTTTCTTCCTTTGGTTTCAGTATAGACCTCTTGACCTTCGTGTTGTGTTACACTGGTTTCTTCCTTGGTGTTTCAGTATAACCTCTGACCTTCGTGTTGTGTTACACTGGTTCTTCCTTTGGTGTTTCAGTATACCTCTTGACCTTCGTGTTGTGTTACACTGGTTTCTTCCTTTGTTTTCAGTATAACCTCTTGACCTTCGGTTGTGTTACACGGTTTCTTCCTTGTGTTTCAGTATAACCTCTTGACCTTCGGTTGTGTTACACTGGTTTCTTCCTTTGGTGTTTCAGTATATACCCTGACCTTCGTTTGTGTTACACCTGGCTTCTCTTCCTTTGGTGTTTCAGTTAGACTTGACCTTCGTGTTTGTTACACTGGTTTCTTCCTTTGTGTTTAGTATAACCCTTGACCTTCGTGTTGTGTTACACCTGGTTTCTTCCTTTGGTGTTTCAGTAAACCTCTTGACTTCGTGTTGTGTTACACCTGGTTTCTTCCTTTGGTGTTTCAGTATAACCTCTGACTTCGTGTTGTGTTACACTGGGTGTTCTTCCTTGGTGTTTCGTATAACCTCTTGACCTTCGTGTGTGTTACACCTGGTTTCTTCCTTTGGTGTTTCAGTATAACTCTTGACCTTCGTGTTGTGTTACACTGCTTCTTTCTTTGTGTTTCAGTATAGACCTCTTGACCTTCGTGTTGTGTTACACCTGGTTTCTTCCTTTGTGTTTCAGTATAACCTCTTGCCTTGGTTGTGTTACACTGTTCTCTTCTTGTGTTTCAGTAAGACCTCTTGACTTCGTGTTGTGTTACACCTGGTTTCTTCTTTGGTGTTTCAGTATAACCTCTTGACCTTCGTGTTGGTTAACCTGGTTCTCTTCTTTGGTGTTTCAGTAAACCTCTTGACCTTCGTGTTGTTCACCTGGGTTTCTTCCTTTGGTGTTTCAGTATAACCTCTTGACCTTCGTGTTGTGTTACAACTGGGTGTTCTTCCTTTGGTGTTTCAGTATAGACCTCTTGACCTTCGTGTTGTGTTACACTGGCTTCTCTTCCTTTGGTGTTTCAGTATAGACCTGTTGGCCTTCGTGTTGTGTTACAGCTTCTTGTTTCTTGTTTTCGTAAGTAACACTTGTTTGTTCTTGTGTTGGTGATTCTGTTATCATTACTTGTGTTCCTTTATCGGGGTTTCTGTTAATCTTTCCTTTTCTTGTGACATTATCTCAAGTGGTAGCGTTCCATTTTCTGAAACATTTAAACATGCGTACTAAGACCTGTTTTAATGTAAATTTTTATTAGATTCTTCTTCTCTAAAAATGTTAATGCTGTTATTTTTATATATTAAAAAATATTTTACATTTATATTAAATTATTTTCGGAATTGACTATAAATTTTTCAATACAAACACTTTATTTTAATTCCAAATTATGAATTACATAAATTTTCTGTTTTATTCAAATTTCAAATAAGAATAATCTAATTAATTAAACTGTCATATATTAAAAAAAAGTAAATCTTATTCATCAAACATTAATATCTCATAAAATAAGTCATTTTTCCATTAATATTAATTTAGTTAGCTTTTATCTACTTATGAAAGCTCTATATTTATTAGTTTACTGTGTTGAATAGTCTAAATTTTGAAAAAAAAAAAAAAAAAGGGATGAAAATCTTAAAAGCTTTACTAATTTAATGAACTTGTAGAATATATTTAACTAGTGAAGATACATACTTAAATCCTAGTTTACATATTGAGAGCGCCCATAGCCCCCTGCCAACAATTGTTCTCCAAAGAACACATGCAGATTAAACCGTTCTTTTGGACAAGGGCTCACATTTCGGATACTAGGTTCAGTTCCATATTGTTGCTTGGATCATATAATGTATAGTGTATAAGTGTGGACAGCTCTAATTAGGGCCAAGATATACACAATACAAACTTTCTCCCTGCTTCCACCTTTCTCCTCGATCATGCCTCCAAGATATTTTACGTTCTGTACTTTCCTCAGCTCTACTCCATCCAACCTTACTCTCTTCCTTATCACTACCATCACCTCACACTTTGCTATGCTAGACTTCATTCCACACTCGTCACTTACTCATTCCATTCCTGTATTGTTTCCTGTATTAAGTGCCAACAAATAGTTTTAAATGAGTATTATCATGGGTCGAGAAACACTTATTTATATAATTCCTAATTTTATTAGGTACCTAACCAATATCGGATGTGGGTTACTTTATTCAATAATATTAACTAACTTGTCGAATTAGGTTATGGTTATGTTAAAATAATTTCAAGCTACTTGCTTTGTCTACAAAGAAAATCTAAGTTTAGTAAATTTGAAAAGAAATGTATATAATTATTTTTATTTTTAAAATAAATAAATTATAAAATGAGATTAGTAATAGATTTGAGGATAATTAATTTAGTTAAATGGTTTGTTTATAGATATTTATATTTTTAAATAACCATTTGTTAAGTTGTTTGCAAATTTAAAAACACAATTACAAAATGGAACTTAAAACAAATTTGATAACTAATCTAGATAAATGGTTCAGCTACATCTCTTTTAAATAACCCATTTATGGAGTTAAGACAAATCTCAACTTTGTAACTAATGAATTAATTCATTGAGAGTTGTTGAAATTTTTTATTAGTACTGTAATATACCATCAGTAATTGAGTTGACTTTCCATGGCAGGGCAGAAAGTTTATAAGTCTAATTGAGTTCCTTATTTTTATATAAAATGATTTGATTTTGTTAAATAAAAAGTTGGATTTCTATATAAAAAGATGGTAAATAAATTAAATTTCTTTTTGGTTGAAAATGTTAAGAAATCCATTCTTATTTAACTGTTGTAGAAAGAAGAAAAAACTAGAGCCAAAATTGGTGGACACCAAACCAAATTTAGGAGATTAAGAAGTCATATGGTTATGAAATATAATACAGAGTAGTCAAAACTAATTACTAAAAAGGGTATACTTTCTTAGTATTAATTCAATCAATGTCTTACAATTTTAAATTACATTTAATATATTAACTAATTAATTAATAATTAATTAGGTTAGGAAATATAATAAAATGCATCATTCTAGCTGATAAGCTGTTAATATTGGATTTTAAATGTGTACACACTCATCTTAGAGTTTTATTTTCTGTTGAAATTATTTTTAAACATAATTTTTAATGATCACTCTATATTAACTTTCAAATCCCAATTGTTGGCCCAAGATAAAGTTTAAAATAATAGTTTAAGATCTGTAATAGGACAATGAAGATTCTTACACCAGAAACATTGAAGATAATACCTTTTGGTTAATAATTAATAAACAGAAATGAAAGTAGAGGAGAAGATTTGTTGTTTTAATGTCTTTGGTTATGTTTATATTTTTGAAATGTTTGTAAAACAATAGTTTTGAAAAGGCTTAACCTACGTTTTAGGAAAATAAACAAGCATAAGCTACACTAAGATTCGTTAAAAAGAATACTCTCACAAAAATAAAACTATTGTTAAAAAGATTTAAGGCAGCAATTTATAACATTGTTTTCGTGCTCAATATTTCAGCGAAGGGAAGTAAGCTTGTTTTATATATAAAAAAAGATTGTTCCTTAAGACAATCAATTACCATTTGCATCATTTTCGTGTTTGCGATCCTGCCTCAAGGTGGTATTGATTCCTTCGAACAGATCACTCTCTGAAATGACAAAGTGCGAGGTCTTTCTCAGACGCCACAACACACAACATGCCCTTGTTTTATCAACATGGCCGCCCAGATGGGGCGAGGGGGGCTTGCGTTTCCAGAAGTAGATATATAGTCTATAGTTTAGATCCTAGTTCTATAGATATAGAGTTTAAAATTGTCCAAAAACCAGGTGAAGTGTTTATTATCGTATCTTATGTCTTTCCCTATTAACTTCATATCTGTACAGAGTTGTGATGTCGGAGTCGAAGACTTGGTGTGCCGATTCCACAGCCCTCTATGTGTGTAATAATTGTGAGCCCCAAGCAATGATTATTTAGATTAATGACATACGGATTTCAATTACATTACAATTTTGTTAATATTTAACAGTTCACTGTTTCACTATATAGCTCATGTCTGAATGTTTAAGTATGTTAAAAGAATATCCTCGGCTTTTGTATAAACTAACAATATAATCCCTTATTTATCGATTAATTATGGAAATAGATCGTTTGATCAATGTTCTTGAAGAATATCACTTTATAATCTAAATTTTATTTGATGATTAATTCTCCCTCTCAACTACCCACAAGATACTTTGGTTTGGATCCTGGGTGTGTTGAAATTAATTATTATTAAGTGTGAGTGAAGTCCAATAGAATATAATCGTGGGCCTCCTTATAACACCACGTGTTTATATACGTTGATACATTTAGTATTAGATACAAGAGTACCGGTATTTTGCCAGACAAAATACAATCCATTTCAAGTCCTCGTATTATCGCTCGAGACTAGAGAGTTGGCAACCCTGCACTGTAGGTTGTCTTCTAGTCTGTGAGAAATGTAATGTTGACTCAAAAGATTGAAAACAATGCCTTGTAAACTACATTATCCACCAGTTTCATTGAGTAACAATTGTTAACCTCAAATTTACTTTGCAGATTAGGTACCGCAAGTGTGTCACATTTTGTTTTCCCCAGCCCTCAACCCTCACTACCTCCCCCCCTCACCCCCTTCTCATCTATCTTAAGAAAAATCCTACATGCACCTATGGTCACTAAAAAAAATTTTTGCTTAAGACTATAAAATATTTTGTTGTGCCCAAACATTCTGATTACTTGGAATTCAAATTTAGTAAAAAAGATACATTTTAATAATCAACTAATTTTCATACTTTTGAACACACAAAATAGGAATGACGTAAACATTTTTACTCAAATCGGTTTGAGTGTATTATTTGGTACTTTTAATTTAATTACTTTATTGACACCTTATAGCTGCCTAATATCAATTGTTTAAAAATGATTTAAATGTAGACTATAGAATTTCAAACTATTCAACGCCAATTATAGTTCAGTTAAGCTACTGATTCATTTTAAAACATCAGTCAACTAGAAATTATTTATTTACTTTGTGGTTTCTCGTCGTACCACCAAGTAAAGGTTTTGCTCCTTCTTTTTAAATGTCGCCCAACTGATCGATGTGTTCTTGAATGAGTGGCAGATAACCTCAGAAGGAATTAAAGTTATTAACACTTAACATAAGAACTTTTAAAATAGGACAAATACCCTTTGTAAAATATCTTGGCTCATAGGCCTATAACCTCTCAAAATCTCAGAATATTACACTTTTTTTTTTGTCTGTGTGTTTATGTGTATTTTTGTTGCAAAATGTATCCGATATTATTTGAAAATTTTGTTGGTAAAGATGTGTTTATATATTAGGTACTAATCACACATCCATTGAAAGCACGTAAGAAATATATACCCTCATTGATCAAACAAAATATGTTTCTTAATATTTTGAGAATAAGTAAATGTTGTCAAAATATATTCTAGCTGTGTTTAATATTTTAAAGAATAGCCAAAATAAGACAGAATCGTAGCAAACAAAGGGGTTTATATACATAACAAAGGGTCTATATACACAATACAGGATTTATATACACAATGCATGCACTATTGACACCAAATTGCACATTTAATACACATATGTTATTTCAATAATATATATTAAATACATCACACAGTATTGTCACACCTGCGTATTCAAGCTATACAGTGGAGGGAGGCCCTACTCTTTTGGAAATGATTGTACCTAAATAATGTGTGTGTATAGTTACGTTGAAGAACTATTAACAGAAATAGCCGGTATTTTGCTTTTCAAACATCTCCACATTTCTTTCAAACAAAGTGAATATGAACAAGTTGAATTCATCTTAATATTAAGCAAGACATTGCTTAGACATTTTTTATAGCTCAGAATTTGTGGAAAGCAAACACAATAATTCTATCTATTTCATTTGTTTAACAATGAGGTAACCCAATGGAATAGATAAGTTTATAATAATGGAAGTTGATAGTAAATAAATAAAAACAAATTTAACAAACTACCCTAATAAGTGTAAATTTAATGAAGAAAGCCCACCAAGGTAAAGTAAAATGTGGGAAGAATCCTATGCACAAAGGTGCCATCTTTCTTTCTTCTGTCTTCTATAATAGTATTAGTCACACACATAGGAATTCAAAAATGGAATAATCCATTGTTTGTATAAAGTGTATTTCCTCTTTTCTTTGTGTGTGATAAAGTCAACAATGCTGGTGTATTACTCTAGTTCTGTTTTAATGTGTGTGTGACTATTTCTACTTTAGAAAAGAGAAGAAAGGAAGAAGATGTCACATTATTTTGTGCATTGGATTAACACGACATTTTACTTCTTTCCCTGGGTGGGCTTTCTTCATCAAATTTACATTTATTAGTTTATCTTTATTAATTTTCATTATTATAAAGTTATCTATTCAATCTTTTAGTGAGAATCGTGAAGAAACAAACAAGCTCTGGAGGGGGAGGGGGTGTTGTGACCGAACCCAAACAGTGTCGCACCCAAAGGGGAGACAGGAGGCCATCAGCCCCTGGTCCCCCAAAAACCACTACATATTTTAAGAAAATCTTATACTATATTATGTAAGATGGGTTGAATACATAGGAATTTTTTTTTAATACCAGGCTTATGATATTATATTAAAAATAAGTGCCCCTAAAATTTCCAATTGGTAAAAAATATATGAATAATAGCTTCAATATATTCTCACGCCCACCCCCTCCAATTGGAATATCTGGGTGTGTCATT
This sequence comes from Timema cristinae, assembly GCA_039000515.1. Lineage (NCBI taxonomy): Eukaryota > Metazoa > Arthropoda > Insecta > Phasmatodea > Timematidae > Timema > Timema cristinae. The sequence goes on along the minus strand of JBCFYV010000012.1, from coordinate 125,986,320 downwards.
AATACCATGGTGTATTCTGGTTAAACTGTCGGAGGAAAAAATACTTGTGAACCCAAATTTAGGTTTATTAATTTAACGAGAGCCTTAATAAAATAATATAGCAATTAAAAAAAAAGTTATTTTATTTTATTTTAAAATTTTTGGGGGATGATTATTTTTATTGCAGTGATGATTTTGAAAATTGATTCAGGCTATTTTTTATATATTTTTTTTTTACTAAAACAACCCACCTCAGAGCTGCAATTAGCAAGAGCACCATATATTAAATTACTTGACATTATCAGCATGGGGGAGAAATATAATTATATCCAAACAAATATTCTCCTTGAAAGGTGGTGGGAACTATTTTCCGATATAGTCCAACATCTATGTTCTGTTGGTAGCGAGTTTACCTATTAAGCTAAAGGTCCAAAGCCCCGCATGGCCAAAAAATGTTATCATTGGGTTTGGTTTTCCCCTTTCACAGCAATGCATTAACAGATGGAAAGGCTTGGTGTTGTGTATGGTCAGGATTTGAGTTAGTTTATAAATTGTGTGCTGATAATAATCAGTCTGTTTAGAAAGTGTGTGTTAAATACCTCAAATAAAATATCCCAATAAACTAACAAGGGTGGTTTTATTTACAGCGGGCCATGGAAGAAAGATCGCAAGTTCCGGAAGAATTCAGCCAATACAGCGACCATGCTCTGCACCTCAATTGCCCCCAGACACATGCTCCCGGTACTCACCACATTGATACTGCACCGGGCAGCACTGGTCCTCTGTGGGGGGCAGCGCCGTGCAGTTCTTGCCCTCCTTCTCAAGAGGAGTGCCGCACTCCTGGACTGCGCACACAATGTCTCCGCGCATGCAGTAGCAGTGTTCGCAAGGCAGCTTGGTCGGGATGAGGGCTCCGTCAGCGAACGTCTCCTGGTTGTGTTGGCAATCGAGGGGCCCCGCGGTGGTGGTTGTCAGTATCAGACCGGGGGTGGTGGGTCGGTAAGTTGTCTCTGGTTGCTGTGTGGTCTGCAGTTGCTCTTCGCAATCTACCGGTGATATAACGATAAAACACATTCATCCAATGGGTGGAACTATCGCTGAACTACAGTCATACATTGATATCCAATTATCTCTCTGGCATTGAGGAATTGGAGAGCTCAAGGTCACCAGAACGTAAGCTCACCATTCAACATTATCCTGAGACACAACCTTCTTCAAAACATTCTTTATAGATCCTTGAATGGATGATGTGGGTATTTTAGTCCAGCAAAATTTCGTTTTTGGATTTGGGAAAATTTGGAAAGTTTTCTCTCTGAGTATTATTGTATGAAATGTTTTCATGGTGTTGTGATGCGCTGAGAAACATATTTGGGCTTAAGAAGGACAGGAGAACGTGATTTGTACACATCCCCAAACATATTAAGGATAATCTAGGCACACAGGATGAGGTGGGATGGTCATGTGATGTGTATGGGCGATGACAGGCGTGTACACAACATTTTAGTTGGGAAACCTGAAGATACAAGATCCCTTGGTAGACCGAGATGTCAACGAGAGATGTATATATTGACTTTGATAAAACACTGTTATTATAGGATGTAGTTAAGACAGTTCTCCTCCATAGATAGCTAACTGCATCATTTTCCTTGATTGATTACAAAACTTCTCTGATTTGTAAATTCCCTGTTTTTTTCTGAAGGTCACCATCCTGAGTACCTCTGCTACAAAAGTGTACTATCGGGAATTTAGAGGACAAACTCACAGTGTACATTATTTATAAGGTTATGATCATCTTGACGCTCTCGTTCATACAAACGCGTACACAGCTATCAATGTCAGCAACGACTTTATCAGCCAAGGGTGAACATATCAACCAACCTGTATCTCGTTGATTGGACGTTAACTGTAGCCCCACCAAGAACATGGTATCAACATTTAAACATTCCTAGCCATTCCTTCATTATCTTATTGGATATGACAACAATGATAACATTTTACTATTTTATTATTGTTAATTATAGTTAATGGCGTCTACTCAACTTGACCAATGAAATTCCCGACATTTTCCCTGATTTCTCCTGATGATTCCCTAAAATTCCCAACTCAAAGGTATGTCACACCCCCTCACCCCTACACGTTTTTTATTTTATTTTTTATGAATAATAATAATAATTATTTTTAAAATATAAACATTTTAAAAAATATGTAATAACATAGTCTACTAGAAATTATAACACATATTATACAGCTAGAACAAAAAACAGTTTGAATAACATTATAATTTACAGATCTAATGATTTTAATATTTAATATTTTGAGAAGAGCATTTTCCCATTTTTTTAATTGCTGTTTTTTAATTTATCCCATTCTCAAATTATTCCTGTTTTTTCTCGACCACTTCAAATTCCCGGCTAGTTCCTGTTTTCTTGAATTTTCCCGGATGGTAGAATCCCTGTATGTCTATCAAAACTCCAAAGTGAGATCACATCACATGACTTGACGTATGAATTCGTGAAAGTAGATGTGGTAGTTTCTCTGTTAGCGAATGAGTGTGTATGGGTGGTACTTACTGCAGTCATAGCGTACGGGACAACACACGCCCTCCTCATATACAGGGGCACACCCTTCCACGTGCAAGGTACACTCCTGCATGACACAGGCGGTCATGTTGCGGATACAGTAGCACAGCTCGCAAGGCTTGTTCGGGTCACTCGGCACCTGTACCAACATAACAAACATTAGTCTCAACAAGGTACCAACATAACAAACATTAGCCCCAACAAGGTACCAACATAACAAACATTTGTCCCATCAAGTTACCATGGCACTGAGAGTGGCTTTCCACTCTCTCTCCACACAAATGTGGGTACACTTCCTCTAAATTCAACCTTTTTTTTATCCCTAGCACATTATAGTTATTAGTATGTAAGTGTAAAATCCAAACAGGGAGTAAGAAGCAGTACTAACAAGAAGTCACTACTCTCAGGGGTTTATCACCACGTCTCACTCTAGGTTGTACTAATTATTGTACTAATTATTGTAATGAGTCGGGTATTTAGGAAGGTGAGTCTAGAGGAAGTGTGCTCACATTTACGTTGAAATAAGGTGGAAAAGTGACAACCGTCAGTACAGTCGATCTTCTAGTCTGTTGAGAGAGTGTGAGCATTGACCTGTGTTCCGTCAGTACAGTCGATCTTCCTGTCTGTTGAGAGAGTGTGAGCATTGACCTGTGTTCCGTCAGTACAGTCGATCTTCCTGTCTGTTGAGAGAGTGTGAGCATTGACCTGTGTTCCGTCAGTACAGTCTAGTCTGTTGAGAGAGTGTGAGCATTGGCCTGTGTTCCGTCAGTACAGTCTAGTCTGTTGAGAGAGTGTGAGCATTGACCTGTGTTCCGTCAGTACAGTCGATCTTCCTGTCTGTTGAGAGAGTGTGAGCATTGACCTGTGTTCCGTCAGTACAGTCGATCTTCTAGTCTGTTGAGAGAGTGTGAGCATTGACCTGTGTTCCGTCAGTACAGTCGATCTTCCTGTCTGTTGAGAGAGTGTGAGCATTGACCTGTGTTCCGTCAGTACAGTCGATCTTCCTGTCTGTTGAGAGAGTGTGAGCATTGACCTGTGTTCCGTCAGTACAGTCTAGTCTGTTGAGAGAGTGTGAGCATTGGCCTGTGTTCCGTCAGTACAGTCTAGTCTGTTGAGAGAGTGTGAGCATTGACCTGTGTTCCGTCAGTACAGTCGATCTTCCTGTCTGTTGAGAGAGTGTGAGCATTGACCTGTGTTCCGTCAGTACAGTCAATCTTCCTGTCTGTTGAGAGAGTGTGAGCATTGACCTGTGTTCCGTCAGTACAGTCGATCTTCTAGTCTGTTGAGAGAGTGTGAGCATTGACCTGTGTTCCGTCAGTACAGTCGATCTTCCTGTCTGTTGAGAGAGTGTGAGCATTGACCTGTGTTCCGTCAGTACAGTCTAGTCTGTTGAGAGAGTGTGAGCATTGGCCTGTGTTCCGTCAGTACAGTCGATCTTCTAATCTGTTGAGAGAGTGTGAGCATTGACCTGTGTTCCGTCAGTACAGTCGATCTTCTAGTCTGTTGAGAGAGTGTGAGCATTGACCTGTGTTCCGTCAGTACAGTCGATCTTCTAATCTGTTGAGAGAGTGTGAGCATTGACCTGTGTTCCGTCAGTACAGTCGATCTTCTAGTCTGTTGAGAGAGTGTGAGCATTGACCTGTGTTCCGTCAGTACAGTCGATCTTCTAGTCTGTTGAGAGAGTGTGAGCATTGACCTGTGTTCCGTCAGTACAGTCTAGTCTGTTGAGAGAGTGTGAGCATTGACCTGTGTTCCGTCAGTACAGTCTAGTCTGTTGAGAGAGTGTGAGCATTGACCTGTGTTCCGTCAGTACAGTCTAGTCTGTTGAGAGAGTGTGAGCATTGACCTGTGTTCCGTCGGTGTAGAACTCTCCCTCGATGGTGCAACCGTAGTTGTCGAGATGTCCTAGGGAGCAATTGGTGGTGTGTTGGTGGGAAATGGCGGTGGTGCTCTGAGACTGAGGGGTGGACATGGTGGTGCTGCTTGTCACCACTTCCACAGGAACTGGAACACAAGTAACATTGTTGATTGGTTGATTGCGGGTAGAGAGCTAGTGAATGTGTACAATTTCATTTTATATCCTGAAAATTGAAAGATGACACCTGGACGTGGGAATCGAACCCGGGACCTTTGGCTTAGTACGCCACTGCTCTGACCACTGAGCTATCCAGGATTCGTCCCGTGCCCGGGGTTCTTCCCCTTTTCCAAATATAAGTTAACGGTAAGGGGGCTGGGTGTTGTGTATTTTCTAGCGTTAACTTAGGCTATAAGTCGTGTGATGATATAATCAGTCGATTTAGAAAATTGCATATTAAATACCTCAAATAATGAAATTTAAAAAATATCGGAATGTTACAACGGTGGAGCGCTAGGCGTAAGTAATCCATTTACCATTATGTTTGTAAAATAATAGCTTCAAGAACTTCGACTTTGTTTCAAATATATCCATCCATCAGCTTCAACTTCAATTCTAAATAAAATTCTGAATTCGACAACTACAAAGCTTCTCCAATAAAAATATTTAAATTTAAAGTATACATTTATGTTAAATTTTTTGTAATATTTCAGCCCCTTTACATCACAAATTAATATTCACGTGATTCGTGTTTACAAGATGGCATTTTGTTAATCCACTATCTAAATTCTTATAGATATGAAACATATTATGTTTATATTTTTTTGTGTTAAACATTTTATTTAAAAATTCAATGTTGATTCAGCTTCAGGAATAACTTTTCTGAGTTTGAAATCTTGGTGTCCAATCATGGCCCTGAATGGGACTGACCTCCAAACCATCAACTTGTCTGAAGATCAAGTTCATTTGCTCACACACTCTGGCTGGCCTTGTGAGCTTGTCAAAACAAGCTTTCAAGGAGAATATCCATTAGGAAATGAAAATAAGTTGATTACCTTATTATGAAACAAAAGAGGTTTTAGGAAGTTAATTTGCATCCACACTTGTCCATGTGGCAATGCAGCAATTACAACCTTTATATCAAATACATTATTGCAATCATAAAATGTATAAACCACTTAATTTTAAAAACCTGCAATTATTAAAAATAAATTATAACATTAGATAGTTTTGTGTTAGTAATGAAACTTGATAAAAATAAAGAAAAAGGATAAATAAATTAAATAGTAAATTGAAAATGGAGTAGGCTAATTTAGTGTTTGTGTAAAGTGTATCCACTATTATCTTTTTGATTGATAAAGGCAACAATGCTGAAATATAATTATATTTGTGTTAAATGTGTGTGTGACTACTTCTACTATAGAAGACAGAAGAAAGGAAGAAGATGTCACATTTGTGCATTGGATTCTTCCCACATTTTTCCTCTTTCCCTAGGTGGACTTTCTTCATTAATTTTTTACTCTTATTAGTTTATTTTCGCTTTATTTTTATCAATTTCTATTATTATATAATTATTTAGCAATTGGACCAACTCATTATTAAACTAGTACATTTAAATGATATTACAAGCTATCAGTTAAATTGCAAGCCTATAGAACACTGGTGGTTAAGTTAGGTTAGGTTAGGTTAGGTTGAATAAGGGAGATATGTTCAGTTACGTTAAATTCTGGATTGTATATGCTCATTCAAGTATTTTCTGTTGATTTTAGTCCAACTATTAGGTTGCATTGTGTTAGTTTAAATATGTTTACTTAAGTTTTTATGAGTTAACTAAACAAAATGATTTGTTTGAAGGGCTCCTACTAGATTCCCCCAAGCTTTGAGCTTTAGCCTCTTTCACATAAAGACTCACCCTCAGGACATGTGATGACTGGGCAGCACTGGTCTGGCCTCTTCTCAACGGTGCAGTCCTGACCGATGCCCTTGGTGAAGGGCATACTCTCAGGTAGCACATGAGCATTCTGTTGTGACACGTGCAGTTGAGACATGGCTCGTTGGTGACAATCCTGTCCCCCTCGTCGTAATGTTGGTAGTTGTAATAGCAGCTGTTCCCGTCTGACAACAAACACAACCACCATTTCAGTCCATCTTAGACCGAATCATCAAAGGTAATAAGACCTATCTTGATAATATCTCGTCATGAGCCAGTCATGTGAATGTACGTTGAACATTTCATAATGGCTGCTTCCATTATGCCAATACAAGTTGCATACCTAATACATTCATACCTAATCATGCCATTCCCTTATTGTACCTATAACTCAAAAAACAACAACTCTGTAAACTTACTTAATACATCCCCACTAACTTTATCCATACTTCTCCTTTCTCTTCAACAGCATCCATACACCGAGTCATACAAGCTCTTTTATTATTAAAACTATTAATGTTTCGTTTTCTCACACATTCATATACAACATTTAGCCATGTCTTACATGGCCTAACCCTTCCTTTTGATACACACACTCTACCTTCATATATTTGCTTCTTTCACACTGGCCTATTGTATTCCCTTTCAAACCACACTCCTTCAGCACCCACTTACTACTGACCACATTCATCTTGCTCTTGTGTTTCTTCTGACAAGCCAGAGCTTCACATCCATAAACCATTTGTTGGCCCTGTGTGTGTTAGCTCACATTCTAACTGCATGCAATGTTATGACCAAGTGTCAAATAAAGAAGAACGTGTAAATTCGTCATCTCACCAACTCATTAAAGTTCCCCTAAACACTTCCTAACCCCCCTTTTTTAATGCCAACGTCTCACCTGAGTCATTATGAACCCATTTTCTAAGTGGGGTAAAAGTTAAATGTAACCTCCCCTAACAATTATTTTTAATAATGCAAACATAAAAGTAATTTTTACTTTCTCCCGCTCGACCCCTTAAAGTAAGAATACATTCACTCGATATTTTGGTTAATGTCAATGTTTCATGACCCATAGGTAGAGTGACCATTCGTCCCGGTTTTTATTACATGGTTTTGTATCAGTAAGTGACCTGTATTTACCCTATGTAATCGGCCACTTGGCCTACACTTGTTTGATATGCTAGCGCTCATTTAAATCTGTTTGAAATCACGTGCTGCCTTTTTCAAATCGAGGGAAGCGTTACTGGCGACATCTTGCAGCTGTCCTTTCAAACATAATACAAATGTATCATATTCGTTATATGCTTTCCTATGGATAGAATCCTCCAATTTATTTAATTATCTATTAAATTTTGAGCTCCTTCATATGTTCAAATTAAATTGTATCTATTTGAAACTTTTAAAAGTAGGCTATTCATACAAAATGTCATTTTTATTTTTGATTATAACTTAAAACTAATGTAAGTATAGCAGAAACTTCGACTCTTTTAGGAAGATAGAAAGGAAATACTTGGAGAGTTTAGAAATGTGATGCTGAAGAAGACTTGAGAAGATCAGGGGGACAAATAAACCAGTCCTAAGAAGAGTGGGGAGAAGAGACTCTCTGGATGTGATTCTTTGATATAAAAGAAACTGGATCGTACACACCCTTAGGAGGAACTGTCTTCTGCACGACGTCATAGAAGGAAAGGTTGAGAGAAAGAGGAGCTTAGGAAGGAGGAGGATTCAAATATTGGATGACTCGAAGGAAAAAAGAACATTCTGGGAGTTGAAGGAGGCAAAGGACCGGGCGTATTGGGAGTTTAAGTTTCACTGATAAAAGGAATGGACCTGTCTTAAGACAGAACACCTGATAGTAATAATATGTAAAACATGTTAAATTAATGGGTTTTTTTGGTCCTGATTGGTTCGAGAAGTAAATGGTAAATCTAGGTATAAGTGCGTTTAATTTTAAAAGTTTCATTATTAGCTCACAGCTATCAGTCATCAATTATATTTAGTCTCTAATCATTATCAATGATTTCTATTTATATTGTCGACCATTCTTTTTGTTTACAATTATACCACTAACGTGTCTGCTAAATACCAATGATGCCATCTATGCCCACTTATTAACAATGACTTCATCATTGTTGGCTATTTTCCACTTTCAGGCCTTGCCACTATGATTGCTCGCTGGTCTTACTACTGCCCTCGTGCGTTCTGACCTCAGCCAGCGATAGTTGAGCGGGATCAGCAATAGTTGAGCGTGACGCAGCCATGACAGTGAGAGACGGACGACCTTGACTCAAGGCCACGACACGTCACCACTCAAGAGACAGGATGAGCAAATAACCACAAGGAGAAGATGAGACTACTCGGATATATCTTCACCGCGATTACGAGTAGTTTTTGGATGAGTTTGTCGGAAAACAAACGTTAAAAAATTAGCTCTTAAACATGTATATAAAAAAGCCTTTAAAAGTTAAAATTAACTTTTTAAAAAGTATAACTATTCAAAGATATCCTACAGTGACTAAAGGTGTCTTTAAGGCCTAAAGAAATATTAATACAAAACAGATATAGCCGCATCTAAATATTCTTTAACTTGAAAAATGACACCTGCACATGATAATCGAACCCTGGAACTTTGGATTAGAACGTCAGCTATTACCACGGAGTCATCCCGAGCCCAGGCTAATTCTTCACTCATATTTTAAGGCTTTGCTATTTAATTCCTCATTATGTGCACATTAGTACAGTTGTCATACGATACTATTTCATCAGGTGAAGCAAAGCTCGAATATGCCAATGACCGGCTACGATACTATATCATCAGGTGAAGCAAAGCTCGAATATGCCAATGACCGGGCTACGATACTATTTCATCAGGTGAAGCAAAGCTCGAATATGCCATTGACCAGGCTACGATACTATATCATCAGGTGAAGCAAGGCTCGAATATGCCATTGACCGGGCTACGATACTATATCATCAGGTGAAGCAAAGGCTCGAATATGCCATTGACCGGGCTACGATACTATATCATCAGGTGAAGCAAGGCTCGAATATGCCATTGACCGGGCTACGATACTATTTCATCAGGTGAAGCAAAGCTCGAATATGCCATTGACCAGGCTACGATACTATATCTTCAGGTGAAGCAAAGCTCGAATATGCCAATGACCGGGCTACGATACTATTTCATCAGGTGAAGCAAAGCTCGAATATGCCATTGACCGGGCTACGATACTATATCATCAGGTGAAGCAAAGCTCGAATATGCCATTGACTAGGCTACGATACTATATCATCAGGTGAAGCAAAGCTCGAATATGCCAATGACCGGGCTACGATACTATTTCATCAGGTGAAGCAAAGCTCGAATATGCCATTGACCGGGCTACGATACTATATCATCAGGTGAAGCAAGGCTCGAATATGCCAATGACCAAGCTACGATACTATATCATCAGGTGAAGCAAAGCTCGAATATGCCAATGACCAGGCTACGATACTATATCCTCAGGTGAAGCAAAGCTCGAATATGCCAATGACCGGGCTACGATACTATTTCATCAGGTGAAGCAAAGCTCGAATATGCCATTGACCAGGCTACGATACTATATCATCAGGTGAAGCAAGGCTCGAATATGCCATTGACCGGGCTACGATACTATATCATCAGGTGAAGCAAGGCTCGAATATGCCATTGACCAGGCTACGATACTATTTCATCAGGTGAAGCAAAGCTCGAATATGCCATTGACCAGGCTACGATACTATATCATCAGGTGAAGCAAAGCTCGAATATGCCAATGACCGGGCTACGATACTATTTCATCAGGTGAAGCAAAGCTCAAATATGCCATTGACCGGGCTACGATACTATATCATCAGGTGAAGCAAAGCTCGAATATGCCATTGACCAGGCTACGATACTATTTCATCAGGTGAAGCAAAGCTCGAATATGCCAATGACCGGCTACGATACTATATCATCAGGTGAAGCAAAGCTCGAATATGCCATTGACCGGGCTACGATACTATTGCATCAGGTGAAGCAAAGCTCGAATATGCCATTGACCGGGCTACGATACTATTTCAAAGCAAAGCAGAGTAAACAGGGTCTAATTTTTGCGAGAGCTGTCCCCTGCCTCCCCTAACTATTGGTTATTGATTCCGACTGGTTGTCCCCCAAGGATTGTATTTGTGAGTCACCCCCTCCTGAGATGAATGGTATTATAACAGCGCTCTTCATTGGAACTTTCCATCCTCAAGAGAGCCTACAAACCACGTCTGAAGTAGACCTTGGTTATATTACTAGTGAACATTTGGAGAACCTAACACAAAATACAAATATATTGTTTGCTGTCAATCTTGGTAACATTTTACCATAGTAGTGTATTTTATAATTATTAGTGATTGATATTATCAATCAAAGGTGACAGCTGCAGATCACAAGAATTGATGAAAGAATAAGTGAAACTAGATCTAGTAATTTTTTCTAGCTTCAAATATATCCATTCGTAAGAAAATTTGAGTAAATTTACTTTGAAATTAAGTCTTAATTGTGAGAAAATAGGACACTTTATTTCTTTATAGCTTTCATTTATGTAATAAATTCTGTAATGTGATGAAGTTTAAATTCAAGAAGGCGATGTTTGAGATATTGCCAACCAATATTTACAAAACCTTTAACAATACACGAATTTTGTGTTTACTGGAATGAACACAGAACTATGTTCTATAACCCTATACATATATATATATACTTGTGAACGTAGTTTAACAGTTGACAATTTCTTCTCTGAAAACTTCAAAACCCACATATTTCACTGAGATATAAATGCCATAGAAACGAAAGATAACTGTTATAGGAGCGTGTAATGGATCTTTGGGAATCGAATTATGTCATTTAATAGGGTCGTTTGTATTTTCCTCCTCCCCTGTTTGTTCTCCTACTGTCAGAGAGCTTCACCCGGGAACGCTGTAAGCCCTCTTGGTTTCTTGTGTTTAGAAATGTAGGAGATGGGAGTTAAGGAAGGTGTTTTTGCAGTTTTTATGGCAAAACTTTTTTTGTTAAAATAAATCTACTATTACGTTAATAGAAACACAAGAGTTCAATGTTCTTCACCTGGTAATATCAACAGTTGTTGAATATCTGTCATTAACAGAGTGGCATTAGACAGTGGCGTATTCTCTGGGTATGCTAGTCCTGCGCCGCATACCCATAATGATTTGAACTAGTTTTTTGTTTAATTCAATGTTGTCTCTGTGAACTGTGTAGACACTAATGTTTAGATTGTTAATAAATATACATGAAATGTATTAATTTTAAAACTAATATTGGTTCATATTCCAAGAATACTGTGTTTTAAGTAATTCTTCTTCCAAAAGGCTCTACTTAACACAATAGGAAACCCAGGGTTTGCTACTTGAAAACCGCAAGGCAAGCTAGGGAGGCTCTAATGACCTTTCCCAATGTCTAGAGGGTTGCAACACATTCCTTTCCACTCGCCCATAAGTAATTGGCCAATGAGCTCGGGTTTTCCCAACCCAGGTCATGCTGTTCATGTGAAGCAAGCTAAACATTGTGCCAACTATTGAAAAAAGATTCAAGATCACAATGTTTATTTATTGAGCTAATTTAGTATAGTTTAAGTAAAATTACATAAAATATATATAAAATTAATTGTAAAATAATAGTTAGTATACGTAACAAGCTTTAAACTATACACCAATTAAATACATTGATTCATGTTTAGGCATTCTAGTCACATGTATTATCATCTATTTGGCAAACATCCCGGCACAGATTTATCTGATTACCAAACCCTTCCTTCACCTCTGACAAGACATCTTGTGAATGTGGGGAACTCCAGGCCGTGGTTCGGATTCCACGTTAAACTGTAGGTCCTTCATTTCATCTCACAATCACACTACCATTACACATTAGCGTAAGTGCGTATAACCCGAACGGGTAGTAAGACGAGGTGCTAATAATAATAATATTTGGCCAACACCATACTTTCAAATGTAGGCATTTCAGCACTGATAGTGTGTGGAAAAGGGGCGGGGGAGGCTACTTTAACCGTAGTTGGCGGTAATTCTTATTATGATTGTTTGCTTTTAATTGAATAGGATCTGTCTCTCTTATGCATTCAGAAATGTGCCCATACCACTCAGCCCCGACATTAATATTTACTTAAATTTCTAACCATGTAGATATCATTACAATTTGAGGACCGTCTGTGTGGAATAGTGGTAATAGGTTCTTGCTACGGATCCAGAGGTCCCGGGTTTGATTCCCGGTGCGTCCAGATTATCTGGGAAGCAGCTGGTCTGGAACGGGTTAGATTCAGCCTAGAGTGGATAAATAACGAGCTACTCGAATAAAGTAGTAGTGGCTCCGGTATAGAAAGCCGAGCTTAATGTTATTATTATTATTAGCACCGCGTCTTACTACCCATTCGGGTTACACGCACTTAAGCTAGTGTGTAATGGAAGGGTGATTGTGAGATGAAATGGAGGACCTACAGTTTAACGTGGATCCGAACCACGGTGGAGGCCTGGCATTCCCCACATTCACAAGATGTCTTGTCAGAGGTGAAGGAAGAGTTTGGTAATCAGATAAATCTGTGCCGGGACCGAGGATTGAACCCCGGCCGTCAGCATAGAAGTCCGATACCTTACCCCTAGACCGCCAGGTCACCCCGAGCTTAATGGCTGGAGTCATCGCTGTGCTGACCACATGACACCTCTTTCCGCAAGAGTTAGCACTAATTCGCCAAACTGAATGCCTTTTGAGTGGATGGTAATCATCGTTATGGGTAAATAAAAGAATAGGGAGTGGGGGAGGGGGGCTCAAAATTTCCTAAGATAGCATACAGTTAAGGGGAAATAATAAATGTTCGAGAACCACTGTTCTATGTGGACACCCCTTCATATTTCCCTTGAAATAATCTCTTGACGTTCTTGAACAACAGTGGTGACCAAATCTCCCTGCAACTTTTATTTAGAGTAAACTTACAGCATACCTATTAATTTTTCTCAGAATACGCCACTGGCATTGGATGATAAACTTTTTAAATTAGGATAAAAAGTTGTCATTAAATTCCAGGACAACCCTCGACAGATATTCAACAACTGTTGAGGTCACGTGTGAAGGGAATTAAACTAAACGTTGCTAGTGGACAATTATTTTATTTATTATGGGCAGAAAAAGTTTTGCTATAAAAACCACAAAAACACTGACCTTAACTAATGTTCCTACATTCTCAACTTAAGTGAGTGTTAATAACAAGTACAACCCAATTTTCTTAAGAGTGGACATATCTGACATCTAGAAAAGTTAATAGAGCCTTTGTCCCTTGTTCATACGCCAAGCAATGTGAGATGTTGATAGTATCGATACCTCCGAAATGTCCTCTCTCAAGACAGTGACGGTGGAGCCTCGTCAACAGCCTCTCAGAGGAACTGCACGACGCGGGCGATCATCAATCTAAAAATAGCCAAGGCCACTCGCACAACACCCACTTCTGCTGGATTGGTCGGTTTTTTTACAACATTAAAACTTATTTTAAAATAAAAAACACATCTGGTGTTGGTTGGTTTCCACGAGATTATGAATATTTTTTTAAATAATAGATTCCTCCAGAGGGTGATGTCATAATATTCCGCGGACCGACATTTCGAACAAAGGGAAGAGCCGTCTTCTGTCTTTTGCAGACAAATAGGCCTTGTGCGACCGCGAGTGTTTGGGAGATGAGCAGCAGTGACGTCAGGGGGCAGTGCTCAAGGTGAGGCAGGAACTGTGACCGCTTCGTGACGCTCTCACCTCAATCAGTGCTGCTCACTGTGGTAACAACTGGAAGCAGGATGTTCGAGGCAAGGTCATTATCACACCGCGTCTTACTACGCATCGTAGAATAAACAATAGAACGGTAGAGTACCAGCATTTGCACGGAGGGAGAGTGGGAACCTATTTAGAAAAAACCTTCCCTGACGGATTCTAACCCCTGAACTCCACCCCGTCACCAGAAGTTCATTCTAACGCGATAGTGATGCCTTAGACCGTGCGATCACCGATATGGGCTGAATTAAGACCGCAACTAGGTGCCGGTGAACACACGGACAGGATGTAAGTCTCGTGTTGTTTTCTTGGAGACGGTAAATTCCCGGTCGGATGGGCTTACCTAAATGGTTTCCCATTCTCATTCCACGCGAGTAGGTTAAAATGTTTCTGGGTGGAGCTGTCTGGTAGTAGGAGAACACACAGGAGAGGAGGAAAATATATACCCCAAATCCCCTCCCCTATTAAATGACATCATTCTATGCACATAGTTACATTCCACGCTCATAAACCAGTTATCTTTCTTGTATTTTATTTTAACACCGCGTCTTACTACCCGTTCGGGTTGTATGCTTAAGTACTAATTATACTATGGGTTATGAATTGGAAAAGTTGAAATTAGAGGAAGTGAACCCGCATTTGTGTAAAGGGAGAGTGGAAAATCGTTTATGAAAAACTTCTGTTCACCCGAGTGAGACTCGAACCTCGATCTCCCCGTCCTTGGGAGTCTAGCTCAACCCGAAACTAGCGCATTAGCTAACCACGCCATCGAGGCGGGTTAGTTACCTTTTATTTCCCGGACATTTAGCGCTTGGTGGTCAACTGAGATATGTGGGTTTTGGATGCTGTCTGTCTGTCCGTCTACATGTCTGTCTGTCTGCCCGTCTGTCTGTCTGATACTGGGACGAGAACCGAAATGGCGCGTCTATTTTCCACATGAAAATGACTTATATAGTGGAAATTTTCTATTTTTATCATATTTTCGTAACTCTTTGATATAAGAATTAGCTTATTATTGCTGAGCTGTATGAGGACTCTTAAATATATAAAAAATAATTTGAAATAATATTCTAAACAAACCATGTTTTTTGAGTTATAATCAAATATATTTTTTCAACCCGATCTTTGGTAAATGGGGAGTTGAAAGGGCATGGAACGGATGTTTTTATAGCAATGTATATTATTTTGTTTCAAATATTTTACGAGTTTTAAATATAAATTAGAGAAAGGAGTGAGAAAGTACTATTAGTACTATAGTACTATCAGTATCAGTACTCAGTATACAATCAGTTTGTCTCCAGGCTGGGATGATGTCATCGGGAGCGCCTCAGGGCACTAAGACAGGGGAGAAAGAAGTGGTGTAATGAGTGAGGTTGTGGGAGAAGGAAGGTCGTTGTTATTAAATACAACATCATCATTTGTGAACTTGACTTTGGAGGGGAATAAACTCGATACACAACCACAGTGTGCCCGCAAATATATCACTTCAAGTCGTCACAATCACCTCAATACCCCACCAAGTAGTCGTCACATTCACCAATACCCCACCAGTCGTCACATTCACCAATACCCCACCAAGTCGTCACATTCACCAATACCCCACCAAGTCGTCACATTCACCAATACCCCACAAGTCGTCAACATTCAACCAATAAACCCACAAAGTCTATCACATTCACCATATAACTCCTCCAATTCATCACATTCAACCATGCTTTCAAAAAATGTCATTACGTATTAATATTTCTCAAATTAAAATTATATCTTCTCGAAAATTGATGTTTATTTATCTAATTGAAAACATAGCGATCCTAGTGAGATAATATCAGTAAAATTAGAAACTATCAGTTTTGTAACAGCAGGCGCGACTTCTTTGTGAGCAGTTTCACTCACGAGCAACAATGCCTTGTTATTATGAATTTTAAAAAATTACAAAATATATTGTACTTTTCTGTAGAAAATATTTCTAAATCATTTTTTTAAAATTGAACTGTAGCTTATAGCAATAAAAAAATAAAACATGTAACAATTTTTCATTGAAAAGCTTATCTGAAGATAAAAGCTACTAGATCACTTTCTATGTATATGTTAAGTCATGAAGTGCAGCTGTTGTTATCTAATTTAATATCTAAAAATTAATAGAAAAATATATAGATATTCATTTTGGGTGAAAAAGTATTTTTTTAAAGGTCTTTTTTTCTTCTTAAATTGACTGTAGTTATTATATTATAATCGACTATTATTCATGTAAATATATATTACTGTAATTTACTTTATAAAGTAATATCATAATGACTGGTATATGTGATTACAGTTTATACAAAATGGTTCTAGTGTATATTACTGCAATGTCCTGGTGTTATATTAAGTTAATTTGTAAAATAATAGAAACATTATTTTCTGTATTTACGTTATGTGGGGTAGTATTGTGCTTGTATAAGTCTGTGTATGTACTGACCTGGGTAGTACTGTGCTAGTAACTGTGTATGTACTGACCTGGGTAGTACTGTGCTAGTTACTGTGCATGTACTGACCTGGGTAGTACTATGCTAGTTACTGTGCATGTACTGACCTGGGTAGTACTGTGCTAGTTACTGTGCATGTACTGACCTGGTAGTACTGTGCTAGTTACTGTGCATGTACTGACCTGGTAGTACTGTGCTAGTTACTGTGTATATGCTGACCTGGGTAGTACTGTGCTAGTTACTGTGATATGCTGACCTGGGTAGTACTGTGCTAGTTACTGTGTATGTACTGACCTGGGTAGTACTGTGCTAGTACTGTGTATGTACTGACCTGGGTATGTACTGTAGCTGAGTTACTGTGTCATGTACTGACCTGGGTAGTACTGTGCTAGTTACTGTATGTACTGACCTGGTAGTACTGTGCTAGTTACTGTGATGTCTGACCTGGGTAGTACTGTGCTAGTTACTGTGCATGTACTGACCTGGGTAGTACTGTGCTAGTTACTGTGTATGTACTGACCTGGTAGTACTGTGCTAGTTACTATGTATATGCTGACCTGGGTAGTACTGTGCTAGTTACTGTGATGTACTGACCTGGTAGTACTGATGGTAGTACT
Source organism: Timema cristinae (assembly GCA_039000515.1). Classification (NCBI taxonomy): domain Eukaryota; kingdom Metazoa; phylum Arthropoda; class Insecta; order Phasmatodea; family Timematidae; genus Timema; species Timema cristinae. Next base: position 125,969,061 of record JBCFYV010000012.1, on the reverse strand, counting down.
GTGCTAGTTACTGTGTATGTACTGACCTGGGTAGTACTGTGCTAGTTACTGTGCATGTACTGACCTGGGTAGTACTGTGCTAGTTACTGTGATGTACTGACCTGGGTAGTACTGTGCTAGTTACTGTGTATGTACTGACCTGGGTAGTACTGTGCTAGTTACTGTGTCATGTACTGACCTGGGTAGTACTGTGCTAGTTACTGTGTCATGTACTGACCTGGGTAGTATGTTAGTACTGTGCGTACTGACGTAGATGTGCTGTTACTGTGATGTACTGACCTGGGTAGTACTGTGCTAGTTACTGTGCATGTACTGACCTGGGTAGTACTGTGCTAGTTACTGTGCATGTACTGACCTGGGTAGTACTGTGCTAGTTACTGTGCATGTACTGACCTGGGTAGTACTGTGCTAGTTACTGTGTATGTACTGACCTGGGTAGTACTGTGCTAGTTACTGTGATGTACTGACCTGGGTAGTACTGTGCTAGTTACTGTGTATGTACTGACCTGGGTAGTACTGTGCTAGTTACTGTGCATGTACTGACCTGGTAGTACTGTGCTAGTTACTGTGTATGTACTGACCTGGGTAGTACTGTGCTAGTTACTGTGATGTACTGACCTGGGTAGTACTGTGCTAGTTACTGTGTATGTACTGACCTGGGTAGTACTGTGCTAGTTACTGTGCATGTACTGACCTGGGTAGTACTGTGCTAGTTACTGTGTATGTACTGACCTGGGTAGTACTGTGCTAGTTACTGTGTAGTACTGACCTGGGTAGTACTGTGCTAGTTACTGTGTATGTACTGACCTGGGTAGTACTGTGCTAGTTACTGTGATGTACTGACCTGGGTAGTACTGTGCTAGTTACTGTGTATGTACTGACCTGGGTAGTACTGTGCTAGTTACTGTGTATTGACTGACCTGGGTAGTACTGTGCTAGTTACTGTGCATGTACTGACCTGGGTAGTACTGTGCTAGTTACTGTGATGTACTGACCTGGGTAGTACTGTGCTAGTTACTGTGTATGTACTGACCTGGGTAGTACTGTGCTAGTTACTGTGTATGTACTGACCTGGGTAGTACTGTGCTAGTTACTGTGTATGTACTGACCTGGGTAGTACTGTGCTAGTTACTGTGATGTACTGACCTGGGTAGTACTGTGCTAGTTACTGTGTATGTACTGACCTGGGTAGTACTGTACTAGTTACTGTGTGTACTGACCTGGGTAGTACTGTGCTAGTTACTGTGTATGTACTGACCTGGGTAGTACTGTGCTAGTTACTGTGATGTACTGACCTGGGTAGTACTGTGCTAGTTACTGTGTATGTACTGACCTGGGTAGTACTGTGCTAGTTACTGTGTATGTACTGACCTGGGTAGTACTGTACTAGTTACTGTGTGTACTGACCTGGGTAGTAATGTGCTAGTTACTGTGTGTACTGACCTAGGTAGTACTGTGCTAGTTACTGTGTATGTACTGACCTGGGTAGTACTGTGCTAGTTACTGTGTATGTACTGACCTGGGTAGCACTGTACTAGTTACTGTGTGTACTGACCTGGGTAGTACTGTGCTAGTTACTGTGTGTACTGACCTGGGTAGTACTGTGCTAGCTACTGTGTATGTACTGACCTGGGTAGTACTGTGCTAGTTACTGTGTATGTACTGACCTGGGTAGTACTGTACTAGTTACTGTGTGTACTGACCTGGGTAGTACTGTGCTAGTTATTGTGTGTACTGACCTGGGTATTACTGTGATAGTTACTGTGTGTACTGACCTGGGTAGTACTATGCTAGTTACTGTGTATGTACTGACCTGGGTAGTACTGTGCTAGTTACTGTGTATGTACTGACCTGGGTAGTACTGTGCTAGTTACTGTGTATGTACTGACCTGGGTAGTACTGTGCTAGTTACTGTGTGTACTGACCTGGGTAGTACTGTGCTAGTTACTGTGTGTACTGACCTGGGTAGTACTGTGCTAGCTGTGAACTCTGCAAACTCTCTGACTGCAAGCTCTGGTCCCCTTCAAACACTGGAGCTGTAAACAGTAAAATAGTTTCAAACTCTGATAGAGGATCTCTGCATGCAACATCATAGATTGAATATAGAGGAAGTGAACCCACATTTGCGTGAAGGAAGAGTGGAAAACCATTTAGGACCCCTCCCCCCCCCCCCACCCTCCCCAAGTTCACCCAAGCGAGACTTTAACCTCGATCTTCCCGTTCTCGGCAGTCTAGCTCAACACGAAACTAGCGCCTTAGCTAACTACGCCACCAAGGCGGGTAACTTTCTATCGATAGTCACTTACCTTTGTTCTTAAATTAATTAAAATAATATTAACCTTTTTATGTGTGTTACTGTAAGTATTTTAAGCTCTAAATATTGATTCACATATTAAATTTAAATTTAATATATGATATATTTATATTAGAATATGCTTTTGAGTGCTGCACAAAGATGCCTAATGCTTTGCAACACACACTAGAGACAGATTATTACCGAGAGATTATTTTTTAGGGACTAAACAGATCTTAAAGAATAATATCACGATACATGTGTTTTTTTATTATTGGGTGTAAAGAAACAGATTTCCTATTTAACAAGTTATTTTCAAATAATGTCAAAACAGCATATGCAGCTGTCTGCTCGTATCTCACTTTGTAGGCACATGCGCACTGATTGAGTAGGTTGGTTTTCAACTATAATTAGACCTCCCAAATTAATGTCGCACAGAAAATAGGGACGATGAAGTTATTTCAAGTCACGCTGAATGGAGAACGCTGAAGGTACTGGAATCTTTTGACCATCTTAGAACTCATCACGTGATTATGTTTTCCGATGTACGTGTGAGTAAACTGACTTATGTTGCAAACAACATCTGTCCAATCGATGGTGCAGATGTGTGACAGGTGGCATATGCGGCAAGTGATATATTGAAGGCCCATATGGGCAGCCCCCACGGTTATTGGGACTTAAATGGCCCCTAGTTGGGATATTTGAGTAAATTCAGCTGTTGTTTGGCTCGCTAGGCTGACATCTTGATGTTGACACCAGCGATCCTGGCGGAGAGATATTAGTAATTAATTATAACTCATCAGTTTTATTCGTCATCCTGGCTACTTCTTGGTGTAATACACATTCAATGTCCCCACTTATCAAATCTACGGCTAAGGAGGGTGTTAACGAAGAGGTTGCATTGTACCGTCAGGCGTGTAATTAAAAAAGTAAACGGAGACTCTTTTTACAAGCAAGCGCGGTGTTGAGTCACTCGGGCCCCTCCCCCCCTCAACATCTGTGACACCCTACCCCTCTTCATCACTACTACACTCATCTGCTCGATTCATTGTCATCGTTCGATGAATAGCGGCGTTACTCAGCTAGGAGGGGACGCTGACCCCTGATTCGCGTCAACCGAACAACACTTAGAGAAGATTAATAGTTGATTGCATGGGACAAGGAACTTTTCAAATTGCACTCGATCTAGAACAGGGATCGACAACTGGTCGATCGTGATCGGTCGGTCGATATAGCGCTGATTTTCAGTCGATCGTGTAAGAAAACTAGGTCATTAAAAGTCTATCGTTGAGTCTTGTAAATTTATAAATATATAGTACTTACAAATAACATTCGAGGAGGAACAAAGTAACTTTGATCGATCATTATCGGTAATTTATAAGGAGTACAGCTAGCTTAATATGAAGATGCTTGAAATGGAGGTGATGGCTGGGCAGGTGACCAAGAGGAAGACCCTGGGTCAGGTAGATAAGAGGAGAGGAGTGGAGGAAGATAAGAGGTAAATGAAGAGGTTTATGTTCGATACAGATCCTGCCAGTGGCGGAAAACTGTTCATCATGATGATGATGATGATGATGAATGTAGACATTTTATTTATTCTTCTACATATATTATAAAAAAGGGTGGAGACTCAAGTTGTTGAGGAAGGTGGATTTTAAGGAATTAATCTAAGACGTCTGGATAAATAAACAACGCAAAAGTAGAGTAAAGAAACGTTGAGTGATCGTGAGGACCTTTGATAAGGACCTAAGTTTTGTCAATCGTGACCCGAGAAGGTGGTTGACCCCTAGACTAGAGCATTACACTGCTTCTACTGGACGTAGCCTCACTGCTCAGAGATAATGTCTAGAGGTAATGATACTCCAGTACTTTGTCCCATTCAACAGATACTAAGCCCACTTCGATGGCGGGAGAGTCGGGGTTTGAATACCAGTGTTTTTATTTACACAATAACCTGACCTTATATATACAGGGTGTTCGGAAACTCACAGCTCAAACTGCACATATAGTTTGTTTGAACAAAAGTAATAAAAACTCCCTGTACACTTACATCCATAAAACTATGCTAATACCATTAAATTGTGTTCAAAGTTTCAGTGTACAGCGCCTGGAGAGCAAAGCTGTTAAGCATGCGTGTACAACAGGTTGCATAGGAGTAGGCGCGCAGCACTACACACCTCGACATCTTGGAGAAAGGCAGCAGAACATACCACAATTTATATCAAACAACACACCAGTCCATCTAGAAATGGGAATACGTTCCGAGGGTCGTTATTAACGGTCCTACAGCACAGAAAGTGCTTGCCATTATTACATGTGCAGTGCCGCGCCTAGCTCCTATGCAACCTGTTGTACACGCAAGCTAGAACAGATTTGCTCTCCCAGTGCTGTACGTCTAAACTTTGGAAACATTTTAATGGTATTAACATAACTTTCCGGATGTAAGTATACAGGATTTGTACTACTTGGGTTCAAACAGCTATATGAGCGTTGGGGGTGAGTTTCCGAACACCTGGATATTACATTTAAACCTATTTGAGAAATGTTTACTATGAGATGTCTCTCAAACATTCCCAACATTGATATTATTTCTTAGCATCGCGTCTTATACCGTTTGGTTATATACACACTTACTAATTAAAATAATGAGTTAGGGATAGGGAAGGCTGGATTTAGAGGAAATATACCCACATTTGGGGGGGGGGGGGGGCTGGAGCGGAGATTGGAAAACCACTTATGAAAAATCAACATGAGCATACCCGATCGGGAATTGAACCCCAATGTTCCGTTATCCGCAGTCCAGTCTTTTGCGAGAATGAAACCTTAGTCCACTCAACAACCGAAGCTGGTTTCTTATATTATGTTAATTGGTGCGTTTTTTTAAAGCTAATAGACCATTAACTTTTCAGATATTTTTATATATTTTGAAATAATTCAATTATTTAACGCATTCATTAAAAAAAATAGTTGTCGCGTGAGCAGATAATTTGAGTGATGGGTGTTTCTACCTCTCATACTAGGCCATGCTCTAAGAGATAGCTTTCAAATGAACTTTCTGAATCAATTAATACATTTTGATAAAAAAAAAGGTACTAAATTGATCCAGGCACGCCCAGTTTTTGTCGCGCAGCTAAACATGTTCACAGTGACGCAATCATATTATTTAGTACGTGATTTTATGTTAAGTTAGTTCATAGAGTGTCTGTCTACCAACCTAGGGGTCCCGGGCTCAATTCCCGGCATGGTGGAATGTGGGTTTCCACTCTGAGTGATGAATTAACGGTCGAGGACTGGATGTTGTGTCACTTCCAGATTCAAGTTAGTTTATAAATCATGTACTGATAAAATCAGTCGGTTCAGAAAGTACACGGTAAATATCTCAGATAGAAAATAAATAAATAAATATCTCCAGTCCAAATGTACTTTTTGAAACTACCTTCAGGTTGATGATGTTACTTATGAGCGAGATATTTGGTTAGTCGTGGCTTGGAGGAAGGCAAAGTTCCACCAAGTAAACAACACTTAACGTTCTCACTTAGCCACACTTGTAATGTTTCTTAATATGGCGTGTAAATGGAGCAACAAGTGACTTCACACGCCAACACTCAGCGAATATCGTGCGTGGCAGGATGAAACTAGTGGCGGTAAATACATCTCTTCACAATTTATGTTAGAAGAACTCCTCTTCTAGCGACAAACCATTTTTACAAGCATTCCAAGTTGTCAGTTGACATCTAATTATGTTGCCTGAATGTGACGTTGCAAGCAGCAAGTCAAGATAGTATTTACCATGTTCCTGTATTTAGATTATATTCGGCGAGTTTTAAAACTGTAGCATTGAAACAAAAACTATTCATTCTTAAAGTAATCTAAAAACAGACCTACGTCACATTAACAAGTGTTTTTTGCGTAGCCGTCTGTCTGTCCGTCTATCTGTCTGTGTCTTGGACTAAAGACTAAACAATTTTATCGATTGGGCTAAAACTTGGTACCCAGGGTTTTACATAAGGTCCTTCCGGGGTGTTTTTGGGATTAGATATCTGACCCTAAAATTAAGAGTATTTACTGAAGGGCAAAAAGAGAAAAAAATCAATTTTCTAAAAATCCGCTCAAACTATTTTGATTAAATTTTGTATCTAAGACACTGTTTAACATTATAAACAAGATGGTAGCTTTCATTTTTACATGAAAATAACTTTGAGGGTATAAATTTCATTGTTTTAGAGTCAGGCTAGTCTGCAATGGTGCTTGTGTTTCCTAGAAGCAACCAAGATGGCAGCCAAACAATCCGATGCTGGTTTGTGATCTGAGGAAACAGTTTCAGCTCACGTGGTGTTGATCAGCGCTTCCTGCTCATTGTCTCCGCGTGTGCTGAAATGGTCCGTTAGCAGCCTTCACGTCCAATTTGGTTCACCTCTAGTAATTAGAAGTGTTCTTGCCCGTGACCTTGGCTTGCTTGATAGAGCGTGCATCTTCTGATAGACATCTCGCGGGCGGAACCCTAGAGCCGTGTCGAGTTGACGTCACAGCGCCCTCCTTGGGGGAATATATACTCTTACCACTTGATATTTTGTTTTGTGAACTTGTTTTGTTTCTACCTATTTACCTTACTCTCAAAACTGCAAAATTTCGCGTAAAAACTCGTTAAAAATAAGCTAATTTTACCTTTTAGTAAAAATTTAATCTATAAAATTTAAAATGTAAGTTTTTAATCCAGAACGTAAGGTCTCCATTCAACCCCAACCTGAGACACAACATCTTCACATCTTTTTATAGAGGTCTTGGTCTACCAAGGGGTCTTGGTCTACCAAGGATTCTTGTAGCTACAGGTTTCCCAACTAAAATGTGTGCACGCTGCTCATCACCTATAATTGCCCCATCATCCTGTGCGCCTAGATTATCCTTGATATGTTTTCCCCCCCCCCCCTGTCTGATTATACCTCTTAGGCCCAACCGCTTCTTGAATGACGCGAGGTTTTGTGAACGTCTTCAGCCTGTCTCAGTGTTCCGGTGGTCTCAGCCCCCTCAAAGTATCCATCCTGTTCCTCAACGGACTATGTAATGGTCAGTCTAGCCTGTATTGTGTGATGTCTGTCCACACTCACGTGGTACAGCCTTGACATGACGTGATGACCTGTCTGGGTCAGAGGTCAGAGGAGTTTCTCTCTTATTGTACTAGTTTATCAGTGATGGGGGGGGGGGGTTCCCTAAATTGTTGCCACTTACTCTCACCACTAATGGTGCTACATTTCCTCTCAATTCTAACTTCTTAGTGCTCACCTAATGAGCGGTCAAGCATAAAGACGCCCCCCCCCCTTCCCAAACATTTGAGTGAATAGTAGATGACAGAAGAAGATAATCTTATAAATGCTATTCTCCGGTGTTGCCAAATGTTCCCAAGTTATTGTTTTGTTTCTTTTTAAAAGCATGTTTTATAGAAGAAATTCCTCATTATTGTCGCCCACTAGATTGTAACTATCAACTAACACCCCGGATTGTGATAAGCCACGTTGACGCATGTCGGTTGAAAGTACAATCCTGATATAATTGCTGTTGAGACTGTACTGATTTGTTTGATTGAAGAGTCAGGTAAGAGAAAAGCTCAACATTCTCTATTAAGTTCTTTGAGACAAATATCCACTTGTGTAAGCCAATAAATCACTAAATTACACAAACGAGTATGTTGAACTGGTAAAGGGTTTGCCTGTGAGGTAGACTCAACATCTTACATACCAACTGTGTGTGTTGCCTATGTCCCAGGCGTAGCACTTCTTGCGCCACCCATCAGAACTAAACACCATTCATGACAAGAAGTGGAGGACTTAGTTTGGTTCCAGTATATCACATCTCGTTATTTTAATAAAACATGTGAATTTTATTAATATTCAAATACAGTGAAGCCTCCCTTAATGAACAGCAACCTGTTTCAGTGAACAAATGGTCTAAGACGTCACTCTCTTATCAGATTGGCCTGCTGGTGTCAGGAAGATTGGGTTTCTAATCCCTGTTGGGTCTACTGATGGTGTTTTTTTTTCCTAAATGGCTTACCACTCTCCTTCCAAGCAAATGCTGATATATTACCTCTAAAATGCTTCCTTCTTAATTCCTACTTCATTATAGTAATTATTATACAGGGTGTCCGGAAACTCACCACCCAAACGGCTCATATAGCGTGTTTGAACCGAAAGTAGTACAAATTCCCTGGATACTTACATCCGGAAAACTATGCTAAGACCATTAAATTGTGTCCAAAGTTTCGGCGCACAGCGCTGGGAGAGCAAATCTGTCAAGCATCCGTGTACAACAGGTTGCATAGGAGCTAGGCGTGTCACTGCACATGTAATAATGTCAAGCACTTTCTGTGATATAGAACTGTTAATGATGACCCTTAGAACGTATTCCCATTTCTAGAGGGACTGGTGTGTTGTTTGATATAAATTGTGGTATTTTCTGCTGCTGTGCTCCAAGATGTCGAGGTGTGTAGTGCCGCGCGCCTAACTCCTATGCAACCTGTTGTACACGCTTGCTTGAACAGCTTTGCTCTCCCAGCACTGACACTGAAACTTTGGACACAATTTAATGGTATTAACATAGCTTTCCGGATGTAAGTGTACAGGGAGTTTTTATTACTTTTGGTTCAAACAAACTATAGGTGCAGTTTGGGCTATGAGTTTCCGAACACCCTGTATATGCGTATAACCTGAACAGATAGTAAGACACGGGGATAACAAATTCTGGCAAAATAGCCCTGGCTTTTAGGGTGAAGCATCCTCCAAATAATGAAATGGACTGTATTATAAACGCATATTAATGTATACAAAAATTTACATTATTATTTATTATTAGGTGTTCTGTCTTACGACAGGTCCATTCCCTTTGTCAGTGCAATCATATTTTAGCCAATAAATATCGGACAAAGAGTGCAAACGCTAGTTGATATATTTGACAGTACAGATTTTAGAAATGTGATTGTGACTCTTCTCCTGTTAGCTAGACAATTTGCATTGCTACAACAGCCTGTGTTGTCAGAGGTTGATGCAGAAAGGCTTTTCAAAAAATATTAAGAATTAGAAATTTTTCTCAAAAATCCTAATTCAAAATGACACAAAACACTAACAAAAATGTTTCACTTATTTAAACTATGGGTTTTATTAACGAGATAATGTTGAACGTGTTGGGCTAATTGAGGAAATATGTTTAATATATTTCGAGGTAAATATTAGTTTACCACATAAAACGTCCTTACGTTTTTTTAGTTGAATTTCGTTTGTTATTTGAGGGATTTTTCATTCCTGGATGTTAAATGTTTTAACACGTGTGTTCATTTAATACTGTATTGTATATATTTAATCTAGTCGTCTTGGTGCATCTATTAAATATATAGTACAGTACACTTACTGTACACATTTCATCTTATTTAGTGTAATGTTGTAAATACTTTGAGAACTGCTCATTAAACTACTAACAGTATATGTACATTTATTAGTGCGCATATCCGTAGTTAGACAGGCTATTAAAACATATCTTAAAATGTGCTTAGTAAAATAATGTCTTGGTCTATTGGTATTGGTCAATTTTATTGAAGGAGCAACGGGTCTTTTGAAAACCAGAACACCTAAGAATAAAAATACTGTAAAATGTTGTCGAGGTTGACCACAGAAAGCATGTTTGTAATTTTTGTAAGCCTCTTCCTGTGAGAATATGACTGCAGGTTTAGACTAGGGGTCATGAATCAGTGAACTCGAGGTTATTTCTCCTAGATACAGCTAGGAAATGTTATTGTTTTCTGATGAGAGACAACCTCATATCTCTCCCACGCTGTTCGCTGTCCCAGACCTTGCATAGTTCGTGTCTTACTCCCCCGTTCAAGTCTCCAAACTCTTCCTTCCTCGCTAGTTCTGTAATTATGTATGACACGCCCTGCCCCTCATCTCTAGTATCTTCATTCTTTAAACTAAAACTAATTACTAGTGAAATTTATACTCCTTTCTTTTTGGCGTGCATTCCTAACAAACATACACTTGAATCCATCAAATTTTCGAGACCAGTTTGGACGTTTAAAGGGGGAGGGGGTGTTCAAGCTTTGTAGGTCAGATTTTGCAATTAATAATGTTTTATTAATTCGCACTGTCCGCTATTTCTTACGGGTAATGTTAAAGAACGAGGGAAACTAAGAAAGTCACTTCATGGAAGATGTTTTGCACGAATTTGAGAGCTCGTCTCTGTTTACCTTCATGTTCTTGCTAATGGGCGTTTAGGGCACATTTTGTAACAAATGGAGGAAACTAACGCTTTATAATTATTTGCACGTGAATAGCGAGGTTTGGGAAATCTAAATAATTATCTTTAGGTTACGGATAACTGCATTAAGTTTCATATTCGTAAATTTGAAAAATGACACCTAGACACAAGAATCGAACTCTCTATTGCTCGAGCAAGTTCTCTCCCACTGAGCTATCTCTGCTTGGGTGACAATGACAACTCATGATAGCTGATTATTTACACACGTCCATTACAGACTCTGTCTTGGACTATGAGCGAGGAATGAGTCCAGGCTCGGGACAATCCCTACTATTATTATATATTATTATTATTATTGATAATATATATCAAACGTGATATCTGTAGATCAGATGACTTGACGTATGAATAAGTGAAAGAAGATCTAGGCTGTCAGATATGTTTATTCGACTCTAGTGGAGCAGTGAAAACATCGACCCTGTATGTATGTATGTATGTATGTATTGTATGTATGTATGTATGTATAGTATGTATGTATGTGTAGTGTATGTATGATATGTATGTATGGAGTTCTTCCAGCCCACGTCTGACAAACTAAAAGCATCGTAAAGAGAAAATGACGTGACGTGACGTCATCATGACTAAGTATTTAAATGGCGAGCTCTTCATTGGGCCGATATCGCCCGTTTATTCAGAGGGTAAGACCGTGACTCAGCAAATATAGGGGCCGATAGTTCTTCTTTGCTAAACAAAGACGATATTTAACTCACTATCCACGTATCCGCACCAGGTGGATGATGCGGATAGAATGTGTACATATATTTGGGGAACAAGTTAATGGGGAGGATAAACATCAGGCCGGTGATCGAACCCCATCACTGGCAAATCACAGTAAATGAGTCAGATGTCGTACTCACCGATGCGGCTCTTTAAAGAAATGTTAGTATCAGATATTTATTCTGTTTTGTTTGGAATGTGTTCACCCAAGAACGTGGTTCCTAATGTCTTCCCAAACCTTCTTCAGCTTACTAATGTTGCATTTTCTCTTCCTCACAACGTCTGTCTCCCGACAGTACTGTCTCAATCCTTAGCTCAAAACCACAGTATATTCATCAAACATTACTTACAATGCCTCGTGTTTTCATACGCCATGAACGCATCTTTTCTAGTTGATGTTCCCTCATCCGGTTCACCTCTCAAATTAAGGCACCGCCGAGGTTTAGAAGGTATATAAATTCTTGTTCTAGTACAGAATGTCACAAAGATAAGTCCAAAAACTGTTATTTTTGTGATCTGTTAGTCCTGATTTGCGCAGACAGAGAGTGCTCGACCGGACTAGTAGCCGCAAGTGAGTTCTACTCCACACATGAGCACCTGGTGAGACAATGTATGTCCGTGTGAGATGGTGAGCGCCAGACCGGCTCACGGTCTCACAGTCCAGTCTGCACGACTTCCCACGCGCGGCGGTGAGTCTGGGTCAAAAGTTGAAACAAAAGACAGTCTGCGTGCGGGTCCACGTGGAGCGCGCGAGCAGCTATTTATAGTCCGTTCTGCCTCCAGGCTGCAAACATTACCATACGCGGCGATTAGATGGATGTTTGGTTCCCTCCTGGTCGGCTGACGGAGGATGGTCGGACTTCAGGTGAGCAGTCAGACACGCCAAGTTCGCATCCGACCGGGTCACATACGTTCATTTAGGTTCATCTCGAGGGCTGGCAACGATGTATCGATATTAAACATATCATAGATTTATTTTTAAAAAAAGACTCGGTATAATTATCCGATATATAGATACAGTTTCATATCTCCGCTCTAAAGCCTGTGAATCGCTGGATCATATGCATTGAGGGGGGGGGGGGCTAACTTCTCCCCCCTGTAGACACGCCTTTGCTGTGATACAATAATTTGAACGACTTTTCTTAATGTTTATTATTATTATTATTATTATTATTAGCACCGCGTCTTACTACCCGTTCGGGTTAATACGCACTTACGCTAATGTGTAATGGTAGGGTGATTGTGAGATGAAATGGAGAACCTACAGTTTAACGTGGAATCCGAACCACGGTGGAGGCCTGGCATTCCCCACATAATGTTTATTAAATTTGTATTCTATTTCCAACGTTTTAAAAAATGAATAAAGGTATTGTTTTTTTAATGTTTTTAACATTCTTCTTTCACATAAAAAAACAGACATGTATTCAAATGTTTTTGCGCCGCATCTTACTACCTGCTCGGGTTGTACGCATGCGTACTAATTACGATAATGTATGTAATATATCAAATTTGATAAACCCATTTTTGTTAACCGAAACTAAGAGAAAACGGCTGAACTGATTTTGATAAACGGAAATTAATTTTAAAGATTATAAGTCCAGGGTGTCGGTAGAAAATATCAGCTTCCAACGAAGGACCTAGTTTCCCTGACTGCGCATTGACTCGCCTGTCCAACCATCCTTTGCTTACATTCCACCGGGAACCAGGATCTATTTGTGTACGATTGTGTATCGGTAAATAGGATATGTATATCAGGCATCAAGAAAAGGACGAATAAAATATGTTGGGACTATTTCACTCCTCGTTAGTAACACAATTCCTTTCTAACAGTCAGAGATAGTATTGTTCGAGTACAAACTATAAACAACACTGAACAAACCCGCTTCGGTGGTCACGTGGTCTAAGGCATCATTCTCGCTGTAGACTAGACTGCCGAGGACGGAGAGAACACGGTTCGAACCCAGTCGAGTGCACTGAGGGTGGCTTTTCCTATTCCGAAATCCTCCTAAATCCTAACACAAAGTAATTAGTACATAGACGGGTAGTAAGACACGGTGCTAAAAGCCCGTGATCAGAACTATAGTTCACGTAGATAGTAATGTCTGGGATGTCTCTGTTTTAATATTCAGCATTGTTGTAGATCTCTAGCTGTAGTCAAGTTGGCAATCATGGTGCTCGCATACTCAGGTGTACAAACGATTACTTTCAATTCTAGTTCTACAGAATCCCGTTACAGCGCATTCTTTCCCTCGGATGGGGGTGGGCCGAGGTCCACTTTTACAATTCAGAGTAAACACCAACCAAATTAACTTATTCACTTTTTAATAATATTTTTTACAGAATTTGAACAATTTTTTTTTTTACTAGACAAATTTTGTATTGTGCTTATTTAATTGCCAGTGTACTAAAATAAATTATAATTATTGTTTTATTTCACGATTGTTTGTAACATTTCATTCTAATTTGACTAATCAATCTATTTATATCACAACTTACAATTCAATTCCTTCAAGTTATTTAATATTCTGTGTACTAGCCACGCAGCAGAGCAGTCAAGATGTTCCCAGGTGGTACTAGCCACGCAACAGAGCAGTCAAGATGTTCCAGGTGGTACTAGCCACGCAGCAGAGCAGTCAAGATGTTCCAGGTGGTACTAGCCACGCGCGAGGACATTCACTCCACCATCGTGTCTGTGATGCCGGCTGACCTCTCACCTGGGTGGGAGGCCCTCTTGTACCCTGGGTACACCACTCACTCATTCTCTGAGAGTACAGTCTGTTCTAATAAAGTCCACTGTTTTGTGGGGTTATAAAATAAAATAGTACCACCGTACAGGTTGACGTTGACGGTAGTTGGTTTGAATCCTCACCAGAAGTACTATGGGTGGTTGCATTGAATGTTTCCCACCTCCTCCACACAAATATGGGTACATTTCCTTTAAAACTCTATCTTCCTTATACCTGTCCTATCACACGTGTGTCTGTGCATATAAATGTGTGTAGGTTGTACGAATATGAACCAGTTACGTAATGTGTTGAGGATGAGGAGGAATATTTAGGATAAAACCACCCTAGTAACACCAAATTACCCGCCTTGGTGGTGAATCTTAACTTGCTAGTTTCGTGTTGAGCTAGACCGCCAAAGACGGGGAGATTGAGGTTCGAATCTCTGTCGGGTGGTTTTTCCTAAATGATTTTCCAATCTTTCTCGTCACGCAAATGCGGGTTCACTTCCTCTAAATTAAACCTCCCCAATTCCTAACCCGTTAGCGTAATTAGTACTTGTGTGTTTAACCCTAACGGGTAGTAAGACGCGGTGCTAAAAATCACATCAAATTCGTGTATTGTTAAAGGTGTTGTCATATTTAACCTAAGCGCAACACCTGATTGGCAATATATCGGCTAGACTTCCGTGCTGGCGGCCGGGTTCAATCCTCGGTCCCGGCACAGATTTATCTGATTTCCAAACCCTTCCTTCACCTCTGACAAGACGTGTATTAATCACAACTTGTGAATGTGGGGAATACCAGGCCTCCACCGTGGTTAGGATTCCACGTTAAACTGTAGGTCCTCCATTTCATCTCACAATCACCCTACCATTACACATTAGCGTAAGTGCGTATAACCCGAATGGGTAGTAAGACGCGGTGCTAATGATGATAATAATAATATATCGGCTACCTAAGCAGCCCCCCCCCCCCACCCTCCCTCTTCCCCCTCGAAAAATTCCCGTATTTGATAAATTTGTGTAAAACATCACTTTCTGAGTGTCGCTGATTGAAAATAGTAGCTGGACAGGTTTAGCATGTTCGTCAACTTGTCCGCTATTCCTACACATACACACATACATACATACATACACACATACACACATACATACATACTAGTGTGGACGTAGTGACTCGCCAGGACGGGTTCTTCCACACACACACACACACACACACACACACACACAGCACATTAAGGTGACGTCACATGTACATGCACACGCCATTAGACCGGGGTTATAGCTCAGGAGGTCAACAACTGAACGTGAGCTCGGCTAAGATTCACACGACTGACCGAGGAGCACGGTTCCGGGTTGACATAGGCCTGCGAGGGATGCTTCAGGCAGGTCAACTGCCCGCAGGTCAAGGGTCACGCCAGTACAGTGTTATAATCAGATTGGCGAGGACAATTAATATACTTTTATAATTACTTCATGTATACTTTATTTAACGAGATTTGAATGAATTTCAGATATTTCTGAAAACCACCATATATATTACCCACTTTGGTGGTCAAGTGGTCTGAGGCATCAATCTCGCAATAGACTGGACTACAGATCGTATGGTTTGAACCCCGGTTGGGTGATATTTTCCTAAACTGTTTCCCACTCTCTAGCTCCACGAATATGTGTGTACACTTTCTCTACCTTCAACCCTCCTCACCAGTAAATGGTTCTTGTATATACATTGATCTCTGACGGGTGTTATTGAGGCACGGAGTTAAACAACATGGCTGAAAGCTCCCCCTCAAACATGAAGCGCTCTTGTTTTGACGTGAAGTTCTTTCAGGTCCTGAAGAGTCCGTCTGCGAGGAATAGTTGTAAAAATACTCCTCCCGGTGACCTCGGCGGGCTGTCACGTGAGACCCTTGTCAAGATAACCAGGAATACAGGAAACACAGGCTCGGCGCAGCATCGGGCGAGTTGGTGAGGTCACCGAACCACAAGCTCTTGGTGCCAGCGTTAAGCGTCTTCTTGCATGGTGCGGCTCATGTCGGCCTTCTGTGTCAGCTCCGAGCTTACTGACACATCCACATCGCCAGATAAGTTTGGGCAAGTTAACAATCGAGCCAGAAGGAGCTAACCCCACGTTTGTGACTTTCCAGAGGGAGTAAACACAATCTTTCACTAACCGCTCTGGCTAAACGTGAAAACATGCACCAATTACACTAATTCTGTGGGGATGAGGAGGTTTGAACATGGAGAAGTGTATCCGCATTTTGTGTGGATATAGTGTAAAGCCACTTAGGAAAAGAGTCCCCTTCAGTACATCCAACCAATATTTGAACCACAATTTGTAGTAAACTATGTTTTGCGAGAACGCCGCCTTTTGAAACATTCGGGTTGATCTAATTCTTTCATCAATTATTTTGTATGGCTTTATATTTTTAAGAGGTTTTTTGGACTAATGATTAGCCAAGTGGGGTAAGCATTTTGCTGACTGGCTCATTGGTTTTATATAAATAGCTTATCCATACTTTATTCACCACATCTGAAGCCTTAGTACGTTTGTTACTGATCACAGTCACGAGGTCCTGTTTTTAACTTGACCATTTGGTATTTAATCCCCTGTCTGTTTGGGTATTTTTAACAAAATTTGGCAGGGGTATTTATTATGTAAGCTTAGGCAAGACAAAATGTGTGTATGGTGTTTTGATCTGGTTATCCATTTATAGATGGCAGCCACTTAAAATAGGTTTTTCGTTTAATAGCTCAGATCAAGTGATTTAAATTTCAAATTCCATTTAATCTGTTGAATAGGAGCTACCCAGAGCCGATTACTTTTGAGTGTCGAAATATATTGCGAGGCTAATGTATTAAAAATAGTGAATAACGGTTATCGTCCATGAATATAATGTATGATTGGATAGAGGTATTTTGCTGCCTAGCTTGATCACCAAGGAAAAATATCATCATGAAATCTAAAAAAAAAAAAAATTGATACTTTATAATGATAATAACAAGGAGGGAGGTCTACTGTTCTCAGAACTACTAGTAAGACTGTAGTAACGATAATAACATGGAGGGAGGTCTACTGTTCACAGAACTACTAGTAAGACTGTAGTAACGATAATAACATGGAGTGAGGTCTACTGTTCACAGAACTACTAGTAAGACTGTAGTAATGATAATAACATGGAGTGAGGTCTACTGTTCACAGAACTACTAGTAATACTGTAGTAACGATAATAACATGGAGTGAGGTCTACTGTTCACAGAACTACTAGTAAGACTGTAGTAACGATAATAACATGGAGTGAGGTCTACTGTTCACAGAACTACTAGTAAGACTGTATGTAGTAACGATAATAACATGGAGAGAGGTCTACTGTTCACAGAACTACTAGTAAGACTGTAGTAACGATAATAACATGGAGGGAGGTCTACTGTTCACAGAACTACTAGTAAGACTGTAGTAACGATAATAACATGGAGTGAGGTCTACTGTTCACAGAACTACTAGTAACACTGTAGTAATGATAATAGCATGGAGGGAGGTCTACTGTTCACAGAACTACTAGTAATACTGTAGTAACGATAATAACATGGAGGGAGGTCTACTGTTCACAGAACTACTAGTAAGACTGTAGTAACGATAATAACATGGAGGGAGGTCTACTGTTCACAGAACTACTAGTAAGACTGTAGTAACGATAATAACATGGAGGGAGGTCTAGTGTTCACAGAACTACTAGTAAGACTGTAGTAACGATAATAACATGGAGGGAGGTCTACTGTTCACAGAACTACTAGTAAGACTGTATGTAGTAACGATAATAACATGGAGAGAGGTCTACTGTTCACAGAACTACTAGTAAGACTGTAGTAACGATAATAACATGGAGGGAGGTCTACTGTTCACAGAACTACTAGTAAGACTGTAGTAATGATAATAACATGGAGGGAGGTCTACTGTTCACAGAACTACTAGTAAGACTGTAGTAACTATAATAACATGGAGTGAGGTCTACTGTTCACAGAACTACTAGTAAGAATGTAGTAACGATAATAACATGGAGAGAGGTCTACTGTTCACAGAACTACTAGTAATACTGTAGTAACGATAATAACATGGAGTGAGGTCTACTGTTCACAGAACTACTAGTAAGACTGTAGTAACGATAATAACATGGAGTGAGGTCTACTGTTCACAGAACTACTAGTAAGACTGTAGTAATGATAATAACATGGAGGGAGGTCTACTGTTCACAGAACTACTAGTAAGACTGTAGTAACTATAATAACATGGAGTGAGGTCTACTGTTCACAGAACTACTAGTAAGAATGTAGTAACGATAATAACATGGAGAGAGGTCTACTGTTCACAGAACTACTAGTAATACTGTAGTAACGATAATAACATGGAGTGAGGTCTACTGTTCACAGAACTACTAGTAAGACTGTAGTAACGATAATAACATGGAGGGAGGTCTACTGTTCACAGAACTACTAGTAAGACTGTAGTAACGATAATAACATGGAGGGAGGTCTACTGTTCACAAAACTACTAGTAAGACTGTAGTAACAATAATAACATGGAGGGAGGTCTACTGCTCACAGAACTACTAGTAAGACTGTAGTAACGATAATAACATGGAGGGAGGTCTACTGTTCACAGAACTACTAGTAAAACTTTAGTAACATAATAACATGGAGTGAGGTCTACTGTTCACAGAACTACTAGTAAGACTGTAGTAACGATAATAACATGGAGGGAGGTCTACTGTTCACAAAACTACTAGTAAGACTGTAGTAACGATAATAACATGGAGGGAGGTCTACTGTTCACAGAACTACTAGTAAGACTGTAGTAACACTAATAACATGGAGGAAGGTTTACTGTTCACAGAACTACTAGTAAGACTGTAGTAACGATAATAACATGGAGGGAGGTCTACTGTTCACAGAACTACTAGTAAGACTGTAGTAATGATAAAAACATGGAGAGAGGTCTACTGTTCACAGAACTACTAGTAAGACTGTAGTAACGATAATAACATGAAGGGAGGTCTACTGTTCACAGAACTACTAGTAATACTGTAGTAACGATAATAACATGGAGTGAGGTCTACTGTTCACAGAACTACTAGTAAGACTGTAGTAACGATAATAACATGAAGGGAGGTCACCTGCTCACAGAACTACTAGTAATACTGTAGTAACGATAATAACATGAAGTGAGGTCTACTGTTCACAGAACTACTAGTAATACTGTAGTAACGATAATAACATGGAGGGAGGTCTACTGTTCACAGAACTACTAGTAAGACTGTAGTAACGATAATAACATGGAGGGAGGTCTACTGTTCACAAAACTACTAGTAAGACTGTAGTAACGATAATAACATGGAGGGAGGTCTACTGTTCACAAAACTACTAGTAAGACTGTAGTAACGATAATAACATGAAGGGAGGTCTACTGTTCACAGAACTACTAGTAATACTGTAGTAACGATAATAACATGGAGTGAGGTCTACTTTTCACAGAATTACTAGTAAGACTGTAGTAACGATAATAACATGAAGGGAGGTCTACTGTTCACAGAACTACTAGTAATACTGTAGTAACGATAATAACATGGAGTGAGCTCTACTGTTCACAGAACTACTAGTGAGACTGTAGTAACGATAATAACATGGAGGGAGGTCTACTGTTCACAGAACTACTAGTAAGACTGTAGTAACGATAATAACATGGAGGGAGGTCTACTGTTCACAGAACTACTAGTAAGACTGTAGTAATGATAATAACATGGAGAGAGGTCTATTGTTCACAGAACTACTAGTAAGACTGTAGTAACGATAATAACATGGAGGGAGATCTACTGTTCACAGAACTACTAGTAAGACTGTAGTAACAATAATAACATGGAGGGAGGTCTATTGTTCACAGAACTACTAGTGAGACTGTAGTAACGATAATAACATGGAGGGAGGTCTACTGTTCACAGAACTACTAGTAAGATTGTAGTAACGATAATAACATGGAGGGAGATCTAATGTTCACAGAACTACTAGTAAGACTGTAGTA
The DNA here is from genome assembly GCA_039000515.1 of Timema cristinae. Classification (NCBI taxonomy): domain Eukaryota; kingdom Metazoa; phylum Arthropoda; class Insecta; order Phasmatodea; family Timematidae; genus Timema; species Timema cristinae. The sequence continues at coordinate 125,948,953 of JBCFYV010000012.1, read as the reverse complement.
ACGATAATAAAATGGAGGGAGGTCTAATGTTCACAGAACTACTAGTAAAACTGTAGTAACGATAATAACATGGAGAGAGGTCTACTGTTCACAGAACTACTAGTAATACTGTAGTAACGATAATAACATGGAGTGAGGTCTACTGTTCACAGAACTACTAGTAAGACTGTAGTAACGATAATAACATGGAGGGAGGTCTACTGTTCACAGAACTACTAGTAAGACTGTAGTAACGATAATAACATGGAGGGAGGTCTACTGTTCACAAAACTACTAGTAAGACTGTAGTAACAATAATAACATGGAGGGAGGTCTACTGCTCACAGAACTACTAGTAAGACTGTAGTAACGATAATAACATGGAGGGAGGTCTACTGTTCACAGAACTACTAGTAAAACTTTAGTAACATAATAACATGGAGTGAGGTCTACTGTTCACAGAACTACTAGTAAGACTGTAGTAACGATAATAACATGGAGGGAGGTCTACTGTTCACAAAACTACTAGTAAGACTGTAGTAACGATAATAACATGGAGGGAGGTCTACTGTTCACAGAACTACTAGTAAGACTGTAGTAACACTAATAACATGGAGGAAGGTTTACTGTTCACAGAACTACTAGTAAGACTGTAGTAACGATAATAACATGGAGGGAGGTCTACTGTTCACAGAACTACTAGTAAGACTGTAGTAATGATAAAAACATGGAGAGAGGTCTACTGTTCACAGAACTACTAGTAAGACTGTAGTAACGATAATAACATGAAGGGAGGTCTACTGTTCACAGAACTACTAGTAATACTGTAGTAACGATAATAACATGGAGTGAGGTCTACTGTTCACAGAACTACTAGTAAGACTGTAGTAACGATAATAACATGAAGGGAGGTCACCTGCTCACAGAACTACTAGTAATACTGTAGTAACGATAATAACATGAAGTGAGGTCTACTGTTCACAGAACTACTAGTAATACTGTAGTAACGATAATAACATGGAGGGAGGTCTACTGTTCACAGAACTACTAGTAAGACTGTAGTAACGATAATAACATGGAGGGAGGTCTACTGTTCACAAAACTACTAGTAAGACTGTAGTAACGATAATAACATGGAGGGAGGTCTACTGTTCACAAAACTACTAGTAAGACTGTAGTAACGATAATAACATGAAGGGAGGTCTACTGTTCACAGAACTACTAGTAATACTGTAGTAACGATAATAACATGGAGTGAGGTCTACTTTCACAGAATTACTAGTAAGACTGTAGTAACGATAATAACATGAAGGGAGGTCTACTGTTCACAGAACTACTAGTAATACTGTAGTAACGATAATAACATGGAGTGAGCTCTACTGTTCACAGAACTACTAGTGAGACTGTAGTAACGATAATAACATGGAGGGAGGTCTACTGTTCACAGAACTACTAGTAAGACTGTAGTAACGATAATAACATGGAGGGAGGTCTACTGTTCACAGAACTACTAGTAAGACTGTAGTAATGATAATAACATGGAGAGAGGTCTATTGTTCACAGAACTACTAGTAAGACTGTAGTAACGATAATAACATGGAGGGAGATCTACTGTTCACAGAACTACTAGTAAGACTGTAGTAACAATAATAACATGGAGGGAGGTCTATTGTTCACAGAACTACTAGTGAGACTGTAGTAACGATAATAACATGGAGGGAGGTCTACTGTTCACAGAACTACTAGTAAGATTGTAGTAACGATAATAACATGGAGGGAGATCTAATGTTCACAGAACTACTAGTAAGACTGTAGTAACGATAATAAAATGGAGGAGGTCTAATGTTCACAGAACTACTAGTAAAACTGTAGTAACGATAATAACATGGAGGGAGGTCTACTGTTCATAGAACTACTAGTAAGACTGTAGTAACGATAATAACATGGAGGGAGGTCTACTGTTCATAGAACTACTAGTAAGACTGTAGTAACGATAATAACATGGAGGGAGGTCTACTGTTCACAAAACTACTAGTAAGACTGTAGTAACGATAATAACATGGAGGGAGGTCTAGTGTTCACAAAACTACTAGTAAGACTGTAGTAACGATAATAACATGAAGGGAGGTCTACTGTTCACAGAACTACTAGTAATACTGTAGTAACGATAATAACATGGAGTGAGGTCTACTTTTCACAGAACTACTAGTAAGACTGTAGTAACGATAATAACATGAAGGGAGGTCTACTGTTCACAGAACTACTAGTAATACTGTAGTAACGATAATAACATGGAGTGAGCTCTACTGTTCACAGAACTACTAGTGAGACTGTAGTAACGATAATAACATGGAGGGAGGTCTACTGTTCACAGAACTACTAGTAGACTGTAGTAACGATAATAACATGGAGGGAGGTCTACTGTTCACAGAACTACTAGTAAGACTGTAGTAATGATAATAACATGGAGAGAGGTCTATTGTTCACAGAACTACTAGTAAGACTGTAGTAAAGATAATAACATGGAGGGAGATCTACTGTTCACAGAACTACTAGTAAGACTGTAGTAACAATAATAACATGGAGGGAGGTCTATTGTTCACAGAACTACTAGTGAGACTGTAGTAACGATAATAACATGGAGGGAGGTCTACTGTTCACAGAACTACTAGTAAGATTGTAGTAACGATAATAACATGGAGGGAGATCTAATGTTCACAGAACTACTAGTAAGACTGTAGTAACGATAATAAAATGGAGGGAGGTCTAATGTTCACAGAACTACTAGTAAAACTGTAGTAACGATAATAACATGGAGGGAGGTCTTACTGTTCATAGAACTACTAGTAAGACTGTAGTAACGATAATAACATGGAGGGAGGTCTACTGTTCATAGAACTACTAGTAAGACTGTAGTAACGATAATAACATGGAGGGAGGTCTACTGTTCACAAAACTACTAGTAAGACTGTAGTAACGATAATAACATGGAGGGAGGTCTAGTGTTCACAAAACTACTAGTAAGACTGTAGTAACGATAATAACATGAAGGGAGGTCTACTGTTCACAGAACTACTAGTAATACTGTAGTAACGATAATAACATGGAGTGAGGTCTACTTTTCACAGAACTACTAGTAAGACTGTAGTAACGATAATAACATGAAGGGAGGTCTACTGTTCACAGAACTACTAGTAATACTGTAGTAACGATAATAACATGGAGTGAGCTCTACTGTTCACAGAACTACTAGTGAGACTGTAGTAACGATAATAACATGGAGGGAGGTCTACTGTTCACAGAACTACTAGTATGACTGTAGTAACGATAATAACATGGAGGGAGGTCTACTGTTCACGGAACTACTAGTAAGACTGTAGTAATGATAATAACATGGAGAGAGGTCTATTGTTCACAGAACTACTAGTAAGACTGTAGTAACGATAATAACATGGAGGGAGATCTACTGTTCACAGAAACTACTAGTAAGACTGTAGTAAACAATAATAACATGGAGGGAGGTCTATTGTTCACAGAACTACTAGTGAGACTGTAGTAACGATAATAACATGGAGGGAGGTCTACTGTTCACAGAACTACTAGTAAGATTGTAGTAACGATAATAACATGGAGGGAGATCTAATGTTCACAGAACTACTAGTAAGACTGTAGTAACGATAATAAAATGGAGGGAGGTCTAATGTTCACAGAACTACTAGTAAACTGTAGTAACGATAATAACATGGAGGGAGGTCTACTGTTCACAGAACTACTAGTAAGACTGTAGTAACGATAATAACATGGAGGGAGGTCTACTGTTCATAGAACTACTAGTAAGACTGTAGTAACGATAATAACATGGAGGGAGGTCTACTGTTCACAGAACTACTAGTAAGACTGTAGTAACGATAATAACATGGAGGGAGGTCTACTGTTCATAGAACTACTAGTAAGACTGTAGTAACGATAATAACATGAAGTGAGGTCTACTGTTCACAGAACTACTGGTAAGACTTTAGTAACGATAATAACATGGAGGGAGGTCTACTGTTCACAGAACTACTAGTAAGAGTGTAGTAACGATAATAACATGGAGGGAGGTCTACTGTTCACAGAACTACTAGTAAGACTGTAGTAACGATAATAACATGAAGTGAGGTCTACTGTTCACAGAACTACTGGTAAGACTTTAGTAACGATAATAACATGGAGGGAGGTCTACTGTTCATAGAACTACTAGTAAGAGTGTAGTAACGATAATAACATGAAGTGAGGTCTACTGTTCACAGAACTACTAGTAAGACTTAGTAACGATAATAACATGGAGGGAGGTCTACTGTTACAGAACTACTAGTAAGAGTGTAGTAACGATAATAACATGGAGGGAGGTCTACTGTTCACAGAACTACTAGTAAGACTGTAGTAACGATAATAACATGGAGTGAGGTCTACTGTTCAAGAACTACTAGTAAGAGTGTAGTAACGATAATAACATGGAGGGAGGTCTACTGTTCACAAGTGTAAACTCACACTATAGTAAGACTGTAGTAACGATAATAACATGAGGGAGGTCTACTGTTCACAGAACTACTAGTAAGACTGTAGTAACGATAATAACATGGAGGGAGGTCTATTGTTCACAGAACTACTAGTAAGAGTGTAGTAACGATAATAATATGAAGGGAGGTCTACTGTTCATAGAACTCTAGTAAGACTGTAGTAACGATAATAACATGGAGGGAGGTCTACTGTTCATAGAACTACTAGTAAGAGTGTAGTAACGATAATAACATGAAGGGAGGTCTACTGTTCATAGAACTACTAGTAAGACTGTAGTAACGATAATATCATGGAGGGAGGTCTACTGTTCAGAACTACTAGTAAGACTGTAGTAACGATAATAACATGAAGGAGGTCTACTGTTCACAGAACTACTGTAAGACTTAGTAACGATAATAACATGGAGGGAGGTCTACTGTTCACAGAACTACTAGTAAGAGTGTAGTAACGATAATAAATGAAGGGAGGTCTACTGTTCACAGAACTACTAGTAAGACTGTAGTAATGATAATAACATGGAGGGAGGTCTATTGTTCACAGAACTACTAGTAAGGACTGTAGTAACGACAATATATATGAAGGGAGGTCTACTGTTCACAGAACTACTAGTAAGACTGTAGTAAGAAATAACATGGAGGGAGGTCTATGTTCACAGAACTACTAGTAAGACTGTAGTAACAATAATAACATGAAGGGAGGTCTACTGTTCACAGAACTACTAGTAAGACTGTAGTAACGATAATAACATGGAGGGAGGTCTATTGTTCACAGAACTACTAGTAAGATGTAGTAACGATAATAACTATGAGGGAGGTCTACTGTTCACAGAACTACTAGTAAGAGTGTAGTAACGATAATAACATGGAGGGAGGTCTACTGTTCACAGAACTACTAGTAAGAGTGTAGTAACGATAATAACTATGAAGGGAGGTCTACTGTTCATAGAACTACTAGTAAGACTGTAGTAACGATAATAACATGGAGGGAGGTCTACTGTTCATAGAACTACTAGAAGTGTAAACAAAAAGATCTGTCAAAAAGTAACGATAATAACATGGAGGGAGGTCTACTGTTCATAGAACTACTAGTAAGACTGTAGTAACGATAATAACATGGAGGGAGGTCTACTGTTCATAGAACTACTAGTAAGACTGTAGTAACGATAATAACATGGAGGGAGGTCTACTGTTCATAGAACTACTAGTAAGACTGTTGTAACGATAATAACATGGAGGGAGGTCTACTGTTCACAGAACTACTAGTAAGACTGTATTAACGATAATAACATGGAGGGAGGCCTACTGTTCACAGAACTACTAGTAAGAGTGTAGTAACGATAATAACATGGAGGGAGGTCTACTGTTCACAGAACTACTAGTAAGACTGTAGTAACGATAATAACATGGAGGGAGGCCTACTGTTCACAGAACTACTAGTAAGACTGTAGTAACGATAATAACATGGAGGGAGGTCTACTGTTCACAAAACTACTAGTAAGACTGTAGTAATGATAATAACATGGAGGGAGGTCTACTGTTCATAGAACTACTAGTAAGACTGTAGTAACTATAATAACATGGAGGGAGGTCTACTGTTCACAGAACTACTAGTAAGACTGTAGTAACGATAATAACATGGAGGGAGGTCTACTGTTCACAGAACTACTAGTAAGAGTGTAGTAACGATAATAACATGGAGGGAGGTCTACTGTTCACAGAACTACTAGTAAGAGTGTAGTAACGATAATAATATGAAGGGAGGTCTACTGTTCATAGAACTACTAGTAAGACTGTAGTAACGATAATAACATTGAGGGAGGCCTACTGTTCACAGAACTACTAGTAAGACTGTAGTAACGATAATAACATGGAGTGAGGTCTACTGTTCACAGAACTACTAGTAAGAGTGTAGTAACGATAATAACATGGAGGGAGGTCTACTGTTCACAGAACTACTAGTATATGTACGATATAACCAACCCAAGAAAATTCTTACAGAGGAATAACAGTTTTAAATATTGATCCTGAATACAACTCAGGTACGAAATTTTCTTCTTCCTTAATAAACATCTACAGTTCCAAGGTGAACATTCTTATAACAGGTTTTGCACTTGTTCAATGAACTTTAAAATTTATGATTTCAGTTATTTCCTCGAATACAAATAGTCTGGTATTCTCTGACATTCGAGAGCTTGTTAGTCTTGAGACAAGGCGAGGTCGAATAGTCTCAACATCCGCCAATGAACAAAAGTGATCTATCTTGAAGATAAATGTTGTCGCTCTCTAAAACAAAGCTGAGCTGTGTTGTACCGCTCGTAGACCTAACCTAGAGTGGCTGGTCATATCAGACATCAACCTAACCTACAGAGTTGCTGGTCATATCAGACATCAACTCACATTTCGTTCAGTCATCTACCCTAACTAAGGAACAAAGAATAACCACTTGTAGGACTTGCCAATAACATTTTCCTGGTCAGGGGTTTAGATCTGATCTGTATGTGTATTCTACACGTCACAGGCATATATCATATACATAGAGGAGCTGTGTGTTATAGTCAGGACCGACAACATACACTTTGGGGGCCTTGGGACAGGTGGTTTGGGGGCCTGGGACAGGTGGTTTGGTTGCCTGAGACAGGTGGTTTGGTGGCCTGGGACACAGGTAGTTTGGGGGCCTGAGACACAAATATTAATCTCAACTGTTCTCGAATATTTGTGACAATCATAATGACATTTAAAAAGAAACTTTTTAAACGAAAAGCTATATTAAAATTCTAATGTTAATGAGGGATATTCAACAACTGTTGATATCACCAAGGGTGACCTGGTGGTCTAGGGGGTAAGGTGTCAGACTTTTGTGATGAGGGTCCGGGGTTCAATCCTTGCTCCCGGCACAAATTTTTCTGATCGCCAAACCCTTCCTTCACCTCTGACAAGACATCTTGTGAATGTGTGGAATGCCAGGCCTCCACCGTGGTTCGGATCCCACGTTAAACTGTAGGTCCTCCATTTCATCTCACAATCACCCTACCATTACACATTAGCATAAGTGCGTATAACCCGATCGGGTAGTAAGACGCGGTGCTAATAATAATAATAATAATAATAATAATAATAATAATAATAATAATATAATAATAATAAAATAATAATAATAATAATAATAATAATAAATCACCAAGTGGAGGAAATTAAAACAAACAAATCTACTGGAGCCGGATTTGATTCATTTCGCCAACAAATATCTCCGGCGTGTGCGATGTCCCGCGGGGTAATGGAGACTAGAGGAAGCCGGGCAGGTACATTTCCCGCGTGACTAGCCTAGGGCCCCACACAGTCTTCCTGCATCAGGGTCCAGGTCACTCAGGGTCACGGGCCGATAGACCACCACGACCACCACGGTCCAACGCGTCACTTTACCAATAGACTGGACTGCTGGTGACGGGGATATTCTTACTACATGTAATGGTGGGTACATTTCCTCTAAATCCAACCTTCATCGTCCCTAGCACATTAGTGTAGCTATTACATGTGTGTGCAACTTGAGCGGGTAGTAATACGCGGTGATAAACAATAATATAATAATCAAAATGAACTCAAATAAATGGTTTATAAAAGTTTGTTTTGCTGGAAATATTCTTATCAAACTTAATCACATCTCTTCCAGTGAGTTATACTGACCCGGTTTGTGGAAAGCGGTCAGAATGAACATGAGTTTACGCCAGTTCCGAACCGTGGTGAGTTGTCCGTTGTCCGTTGTCCGTGTCAACACTGTTCATACATCTCGACATCATAAAAACCTGACCAGTCACTCAATGCGTGGGAAAATATATTAGACAAGACCTTGCAATGTTGTTCTGGAGCAAGTTTCTACAGTAGCTGTCGTGTCTTTCACCGACTGTAGCTACAACCAGAGTTACAGTCTCATTTCTACAGTAGCTGTCGTGTCTTTCACCGACTGTAGCTACAACTAGAGTTACAGTCTCATTTCTACAGTAGCTGTCGTGTCTTTCACCGACTGTAGCTACAACTAAGAGTTACAGTCTCATTCTACAGTAGATGTCGTGTCTTTCACCGACTGTACTACAACTAGATTACAGTCTCGTTTCTAGAGTAGCTGTCGTGTCCTTTCACCGAATGTAGCTACAACTATAGTTACAGTCTCATTTCTACAGTAGCTGTCGTGTCTTTCACCGACTGTAGCTACAACTAGAGTTACAGTCTCATTTCTACAGTAGCTGTCGTGTCTTTCACCGACTGTAGCTACAACTAGAGTTACAGTCTCATTTCTACAGTAGCTGTCGTGTCTTTCACCTACTGTAGCTACAACTAGAGTTACAGTCTCGTTTCTACAGTAGCTGTCGTGTCTTTCACCGACTGTAGCTACAACCAGAAATGTAGGATATAGAAACATAGTGTAGAAAAAAAAGAACATCCCATTTTACCACCGAAGAACATACATTAGATCATATACACTGTAACAGAAACATACTATTTGTTCTGTGGTCACATTCACAATACTTTCTCACTCCAATGGATCACGACAGAGTAAACAGTTCTTGAAGTGTAAATTTTCACAAAAGTCACAAAAAGTGTTACCCTGAGCTGGGACTACAACCCCCCCTGTGGTTTGTACAAGCGAAGACATCTGGAGTGGGTCTCCTGCCAGAACCCAGGTATACAACACAGCAATACAGCAGTGACCGCCAGTTTGCCGCGTCTCTAAAAGTGGGCGCCAAAAGTTTGAACCTCCCATCCATGCATGAATAGGCCTATATATTAGGGGTGTGAAAAGTACACTTTCTACTTTATTATTACCCCTCGGTAGAGAAAGTATTGTGATATTTTTTTTTATCTTGATGGGTGTCGATATTTCATAACACCTTGAATACAAAAAGTGTTTTTTGCGATGCCATCTGTTTTTCTGTATGTCTGTCTGTATTTTGACCTTGAGCCAAAACCATTTTACCAATCAGGCTAAGACTTGGTATCCAAGGTTTGCTCAAGAAATTTTAGTAATTAGATATACAGCCATAAAAATAAGGGTAATTTATTTAAAGACAAAAAGAGAAACAATCGATTTTCTCAAAATCTGCTCTAACGATTATAATTAAGGATTCGTATCAAGGAACTGTTTGACATAAAAAAGGGCAAATCTTATTTTCCCATTAATATGACTTTGAGGGTCATATGTCTGTGGACATTTCCAAATTTGATCACATCTCCGAGACTATTTGAGATACGAAATAAAAAAATAGAACTATTAAAAAACAAAAATATTTTATTTGAAGTATATTTTCATAAAAGCAATATTTTTCGAGCTATAAGCAAAGTGACTATTTTTATCGAGGTCTTTGAACTAAACAATTTATTGTCATTCCTCTTTTCCCAATGTTTCTATAACAGTGTGTATTATTTCATTTATGATCTTTGATGGGCTGTGATGCTCTTTTCCCAGTATGTTTCTGCAATGATGTATATTATTGTATCACAGAGCCCATGAGTTTTAAGTAAAACATCTTCATTTTTTTCAATTATAGGTGAACTTGAATCGAACAGGTATATGAAATATTCTCGAAACCGTAACGAGGTTTAAATATTTTGTATTGTTTTATGATTTAAAAAATGTTATTATGATTAATTTTATAAAGTTATTCACTAAAATCACTTGTTAAATGTTTGAACTATTTTGTTTTAATCTGGTAACTAAAGTTATAATCACAACATGCAGTTTATTATCCTAAAGTTTTCCATTTTAATATTAATTGTAACAGCTCAGATTGGCAGCAATTGAACAAAAATTGAGTGTTTTAATTGTCAATATTTTTATTGGCTAAACTTTTTAACTATCAAAGCTCGAATTTTTTTTATAAGAGAAATTGAAGTTGATCTTGGTTTCCAAGCCAAGTCGAAGTTTTGAGGTTTTGCACAAACCTAATATATGTTGAGTCTGAGAGATTCTTCCAAGCTTTGGACCCAAATAGATTCCAGCAACATGGCTCCAAGAGGCAACTATACAGACATTGTCTGGCTGAATACCAGCAACATGGCTCCAAGACGCAACTATACAGACATTGTCTGGCTAAATACCGGCAACATGGCTCCAAGACGCAACTATACAGACATTGTCTGGCTAAATACCGGCAACATGGCTCCAAGACGCAACTATACAGACATTGTCTGGCTAAATACCGGCAACATGGCTCCAAGACGCAACTATACAGACATTGTCTGGCTAAATACCAGCAACATGGCTCCAAGACGCAACTATACAGACATTGTCTGGCTAAATACCGGCAACATGGCTCCAAGACGCAACTATACAGACATTGTCTGGCTAAATACCGGCAACATGGCTCCAAGACGCAACTATACAGACATTGTCTGGCTGAATACCGGCAACATGGATCCAAGAGGCAACTATACAGACATTGTCTGGCTGAATACCAGCAACATGGCTCCAAGACGTAACTATACAGACATTGTCTGGCTAAATACCGGCAACATGGCTCCAAGACGCAACTATACAGACATTGTCTGGCTAAATACCGGCAACATGGCTCCAAGACGCAACTATACAGACATTGTCTGGCTAAATACCGGCAACATGGCTCCAAGACGCAACTATACAGACATTGTCTGGCTAAATACCGGCAACATGGCTCCAAGACGCAACTATACAGACATTGTTTGGCTGAATACCGGCAACATGGCTCCAAGAGGCAACTATACACACATTGTCTGGCTGAATACCGGCAACATGGCTCCAAGACGCAACTATACAGACATTGTCTGGCTGAATACCGGCAACATGGCTCCAAGAGGCAACTATACAAACATTGTCTGGCTGAATACTGGCAACATGGCTCCAAGAGGCAACTATACACACATTGTCTGGCTGAATACCGGCAACATGGCTCCAAGACGCAACTATACAGACATTGTCTGGCTGAATACCGGCAACATGGCTCCAAGAGGCAACTATACAAACATTGTCTGGCTGAATATTGGCAACATGGCTCCAAGAGACAACTATACAAACATTGTCTTGCTAAATACCGGCAACATGGCTCCAAGAGGCAACTATACAAACATTGTCTGGCTGAATACTGGCAACATGGCTCCAAGAGGCAACTATACAAACATTGTCTTGCTAAATACCGGCAACATGGCTCCAAGAGGCAACTATACAGACATTGTCTGGCTGAATACCGGCAACATGGCTCCAAGAGGCAACTATACAAACATTGTCTGGTTGAATACCGGAAACATGGCTCCAAGAGGCAACTATACAAACATTGTCTTGCTAAATACCGGCAACATGGCTCCAAGACGCAACTATACAGACATTGTCTGGCTGAATACCGGCAACATGGCTCCAAGAGGCAACTATACACACATTGTCTGGCTGAATATCGGCTACATGGCACCAAGAGGCAACTATACAAACATTGTCTGGCTGAATACTGGCAACATGGCTCCAAGAGGCAACTATACAAACATTGTCTTGCTAAATACCGGCAACATGGCTCCAAGACGCAACTATACAGACATTGTCTGGCTGAATACCGGCAACATGGCTCCAAGAGGCAACTATACAAACATTGTCTGGCTGAATATTGGCAACATGGCTCCAAGAGACAACTATACAAACATTGTCTTGCTAAATACCGGCAACATGGCTCCAAGAGGCAACTATACAAACATTGTCTGGCTGAATACTGGCAACATGGCTCCAAGAGGCAACTATACAAACATTGTCTTGCTAAATACCGGCAACATGGCTCCAAGAGGCAACTATACACACATTGTCTGGCTGAATATCGGCTACATGGCACCAAGAGGCAACTATACAAACATTGTCTGGCTGAATACTGGCAACATGGCTCCAAGAGGCAACTATACAAACATTGTCTTGCTAAATACCGGCAACATGGCTCCAAGACGCAACTATACAGACATTGTCTGGCTGAATACCGGCAACATGGCTCCAAGAGGCAACTATACACACATTGTCTGGCTGAATATCGGCAAAATGGCTCCAAGAGGCAACTATACAAACATTGTCTTGCTAAATACCGGCAACATGGCTCCAAGACGCAACTATACAGACATTGTCTGGCTGAATACCGGCAACATGGCTCCAAGAGGCAACTATACACACATTGTCTGGCTGAATATCGGCAAAATGGCTCCAAGAGGCAACTATACAAACATTGTCTTGCTAAATATCGGCAACATGGCACCAAGAGGCAACTATACACACATTGTCTGGCTGAATATCGGCAAAATGGCTCCAAGAGGCAACTATACACACATTGTCTGGCTGAATACCGGCAACATGGCTCCAAGACGCAACTATACAGACATTGTCTTGCTAAATACCGGAAACATGGCTCCAAGAGGCAACTATACAAACATTGTCTTGCTAAATACCGGCAACATGGCTCCAAGAGGCAACTATACAAACATTGTCTTGCTAAATACCGGCAACATGGCTCCAAGACGCAACTATACAGACATTGTCTGGCTAAATACCGGCAACATGGCTCCAAGAGGCAACTATACAGACATTATCTGGCTGAATACCGGCAACATGGCTCCAAGAGGCAACTATACAGACATTGTCTGGCTAAATACCGGCAACATGGCTCCAAGAGGCAACTATACAAACATTGTCTTGCTAAATACCGGCAACATGGCTCCAAGACGCAACTATACAGACATTGTCTGGCTGAATACCGGCAACATGGCTCCAAGAGGCAACTATACAAACATTGTCTTGCTAAATACCGGCAACATGGCTCCAAGAGGCAACTATACAGACATTGTCTGGCTGAATACTGGCAACATGGCTCCAAGAGGCAACTATACAAACATTGTCTGGCTGAATACTGGCAACATGGCTCCAAGAGGCAACTATACAGATATTGTCTGGCTGAATACCGGCAACATGGCTCCAAGAGGCAACTATTCAGACATTGTCTGGCTGAATACCAGCAACATGGCTCCAAGAGGCAACTTGACATTGTCTGGCTGAATACTGGCAACATGGCTCCAAGAGGCAACTTGACATTGTCTGGCTGAATACCGGCAACATGGCTCCAAGAGGCAACTACCTCCTGGTGAATACAGTATTTTGTTCACTCACCGGCAGTTGTGCTCTGAAAGATGAGGGTGAGAAGGACGCCTGTGGTGAAGACACCGAGTGAGCGTCGAGACGCCCTCAGTAGGGTCACCATGACGCTAGGTCGCCGACCCTCTGCAACAAAAACACAACGTTGTCAACTTCCGGACACGATCAACATGTTCGTACACTTACACATATAGTACATGGCAGTGAGCTTCAGTACACCCACTTCGGTGGCCGCACGTCCGAGGCATCACTCTCGCACTCGCAATGACTCCCTCGCCCGTAACACACGGTCCAAGACATCACTCTCGCACTCGCAATAGACTCCCTCGCCCGTAACACACGGTCCAAGACATCACTCTCGCACTCGCAATGACTCCCTCGCCCGTAACACACGGTCCGAAGCATCACTCTCGCACTCGCAATGACTCCCTCGCCCGTAACACACGGTCCTAATTAGTACATACACGCACAACTAATCGAGTAAGTGAGACGCGGTATTAGTTTTTGTCCGTCACCGCGTCTTACTACCCGTTTGGGTTGTGCTTGTACGTACTAATTACGACAGTGGGTTACGGGTGAGGGAGGTTAAATTTAGAGGAAATTTACCATCATTTGTGTGGCGGTAGAGTGGAAAACCATTAAGGAAAAATCACCCTCAGTAAACCCCAATCGGGGTTCGAAACCAGATCTCCCCATCATGGGCAGTCCGGTCCATATCGACAATGACACCTTAGACCATGCGAGCACTTAGGCGTGTTGGTGCTAATATGGGAATAATCTGAAAACAGTATTAGAAAGTATCACTTGGTTTGTGTAAGAAGCGCAATTATTGGTTCAAACTTAGATATTGGGGTTTACGGGTTATGTACGGACACCTTGAGATGGCCTTGTCCGTTCTCAAACTAGGGCTAGCGAGCCTTACATGGCATGTATAGCTTGGTACATAGGACCTGTCTATTTAGTGACCCGCTCCCAAGAATGGCTGTAGTCCAATCGGGAAAATACGATCACAGTCCCCCAAAGAGCATACGTTAGATATACTCTGTTACAGAAAACATTTTGAGGTACCACTAAAGAGCATAGTAATCAACGCCTCCATTTCACAATCCTCTATTTAAAATATATACATTTTCCTGAAGCAAGAATACTCTTGGTTTTATAAAATTAAATTTCATATAAAAGTTTATTTTTATTTTTAAATGTTCTACAACTTTTGTTTATTCAGAACAAACTAAAGTTTCCCCTAAAAATTCTCAATTGGATGAAATTAAAGAAACGACAGCTTATTTCCTCTTCCCTCCTAAAGAATGTTTCTAAGTTCACCACTGCTACCATAATAACACAAGATGGTATTTAGACAGGAGTAGTCTTCTCCCAACTCTGTCTGTCTGTCTGTCTGTTATTGGACCTCGCGTTGTAGA
Organism: Timema cristinae; assembly: GCA_039000515.1. NCBI lineage: Eukaryota > Metazoa > Arthropoda > Insecta > Phasmatodea > Timematidae > Timema > Timema cristinae. The sequence continues at coordinate 125,933,858 of JBCFYV010000012.1, read as the reverse complement.
GACATTAAACCAAATTGACAAAGTAACGCGGAAACCTTTATTTTAAAAACTGCACTAACCAGCTTTTTTTTTGTCCTGAGAACTTCAACGCGCGGTGTAAGTTATTAGTCTAACGGGATATAGACCCCCCTCTGGGAGTTCCCCTGAAACCATCCTGACAAGTTTCATCGCTCACTCCGAAACAAGAGGACCAGGGAACAAGACGCAACATCGCGACAAAAGAGGTGATTTGGCGAGTACAGCTGATTGACGCGGGGCTAAACAGCGATATAACGGTGTGAGGTCTAAAGGTAGGTTCACATGTTCACTAACCAACCACAATCACACGACGAGCTCTAAGCCAATCACAGGCCTCATCAGAGTTGGCCGCTTGGGAGCCACAGTCATGTTCCAAAACTAACCAACTCAATCAGTGCGCGTGTGCTTAGATAGTGAGATACAAGCATAGAGAAGTCTACTGTTGTAAGATTATTTGAAACAACTCGTTAAACAGGAAGTGCGTGTAGATCTTGTTCTGAGTTGATTTGTATTAACCAATTGATTAGGAAACATCCATTGAGATAACGTAAGAGATCTGTTTGTCCATTATGAAATAGAATGTTGGTAAAATCAACTGTTTCTAGTTTGTGTCGCAAAGCATCATGGTTAACAAAGGTTTATGCTGGGTTGTAATTTGCTGCAGCACTCGAGAATATTCTGCTCATTTTTAGATTAGTCCCAATGTGAATATCGCCAGTGTGCTGAAATTAAGCTCCCGTTGCGAGTCGACAATGCTGTCTCGACAGTGTGAAATTAAGCTCGACACAAGTGCGAATAGCTCGATACATTGCTGAATGGTACTATATAAATACTATCCCACTCGATACTTGCACCCATGTGAGAACTTCACATCCCGGTATTCAAATAAACAATCATTTGTTAGCAATGCATGTATTTGCCTTAGTGATGGGATTGTTTTAAAACCACGCTCTGATAGCCTGCTTAAAACTTACTACTGCTTGCCTGCTTAAAACTTACTAATGATTCTTTCACAAGTGAAATAGACACAATTATATGACACAATATTGCGATAAAACTATTATTATTTTTAGTTATTTTATTAATAGGAAAATATAATATTATAGTACAGAAGTTGCATCTAAGTTTCAAAAGATTTAGAGACAAACACGTTATAAACATTTTCCTAAAATGAAAACACTATCAAAACATTATTTTCAGTAGGTGACCTGGCGGTCTAGGGGTAAGGTGTCAGCCTTCGTGCTGGGGTCCGGGGTTCAATCCTCGGTCCAGGCACAGATTTATCTGATTCCAAACCCTTCCTTCACTCTGACAAGACATATCCTTGTGAATGTGGGAATGCCAGTCTCCACCGTGGTTCGGATTCCACGTTAAACTGTAGGTCCTCCATTTCATCTCACAGTCACCCTACCATTACACATTAGCGTAAATACGTATAGCCCGGATGGGTAGTAAGACGCGATGTTAAATGTATATGAGTTTTTCAAGGTTCGAGAATTCGAGAGAAAGTGTAATATTCTGATTCGAGAAATATGCGATTCGAACCATCTTTACCTATAAAAGTAACTTGAATCTAAACCAGACACAACAGCCAGACCCAGAATTGAACCCAGGACCCTTAGTTAGGTAGACAGACACTCTACCGACTGGGCCAAGGATAAGATAGTTTCCTTTAAATGTCCCATAATACACAAGCCTGGGCGCAACCAGTGCCTTTAGGTCTAAGTTAGTGAGAAATACTCACCGCTAGGTGTGATCACGTGCAATGTTGCCAAATTTTACATTTACCATTTTATATTGTATTTGTTAACAAAGTAAGACGGGGACACAATAAGTCTGGGACAAGTTGGGACACACACAGAGCTGCACCGTTGCCGAGTCTGACAGTGACCTTGGGGAATCCCTCCTGAAACAATCCATCACTCAGGGCCGCCTCAATGGGGCGGTCAGACGGCTACCGCCCGGGGAGCTGGTCTTGATGGGGCACCGTGCCCCCCAGGGCCGTCTTAAAATAACTAAAACTGTAATAGTTTTATTTTAAAAAAGTCACGTAAATTGTTCAGACATGTTCATTATTGTATTAATTGCTGTGCCGCTAAGACTAGTGTGACTAGTGTTGTTAGTCCCGGGTCTTGTTCTGTTGTTAGTCCCAGCGGTCTTGTTCTGTTGTTAGTCCCGGCGGTCTTGTTATGTTGTTAGTCCCGGCGGTCTTGTTCTGTTGTTAGTCCCGGCGGTCTTGTTATGTTGTTAGTCCTCGGCGGTCTTGTTCTGTTTTAGTCCCGGGGTCTTGTTCTGTTATTAGTCCCAGGCGGTCTTGTTCTGTTGTTAGTCCCGGCGGTCTTGTTCTGTGTTAGTCCCAGGTCTTGTTTGTTGTTAGTCCCAGCGGGTCGTGTTCTTTGTTAGTCCCGGCGGTCTTTTGTGTGGTAGTAGCCGGCGGTCTTGTTCTGTTGTAGTTCCGGCGGTTTTGTTCTGTTGTTATCCCGCGGTCTTGTTCTGTTGTTAGTCCCATGGTCTTGTTCTGTTGTTAGTCCGGCGTCTTGTTCTGTTGTTAGTCCCGGCGGTCTTGTTCTGTTGTTAGTCCCAGCGGTCTTGTTCTGTTGTTAGTCCCGGCGGTCTTGTTCTGTTGTTAGTCCCAGTGGTCTTGTTCTGTTGTTAGTCCCGGCGGTCTTGTCCTGTTGTTAGTCCCGGCGGTCTTGTTCTGTTGTTAGTCCCAGTGGTCTTGTTCTGTTGTTAGTCCCGGCGGTCTTGTTCTGTTGTTAGTCCCGGCGGTCTTGTTCTGTTGTTAGTCCCGGCGGTCTTGTGGTGAAGTGCTCGCCTCAGGACTCGGTGTTTGTGGGTTCAAACCCAGCCAGGGTCGGGTGACGTATCTTTCTTCAGCGATAATAGTCCGTAGCACAACTTCCTTGGGAGGGGGAGTAAGACCGTGGGTCCCGGGTCGATTGTGGCTTGTGGAAGAACCCTGGAAGGTGTGTGAGAATACCTTTCCTGACAGAATTGGTTGGTCCTTTCTCTCTCGCTCATAGAAAGTCTCGTGTGCTGATATAATCAGTTGGTTTATAAAGTGCACGTTAAATGCCTCGAATAAATTAAAGTATATACACACTGTGTTGTCCACCCCTTGGCTCTACCCACGAGCTACGGCTCCCTGGTTCGATTCCCAACATGGCCAGAAATGTATGATTAGTGAAATGTGGGTTTCCCAGCAATGAATTAACGGCTGGAGGTTGTGCCTTTTCTAGATTTAAGTTAGTTTATAAGTCGTGTTCTGATACTCCGTTGCTCCAAAAAATTAATATATTATGCCGTTTACAGTTGGTACGCCTGTTTCCTCACTTCTGCCAACAAATTGTGTAAAAAATTGCGTGGATTGAGAGAATCTTGTGTCACAAATGATTGATTGACACTGGATTTCTTAAAAATAAAATTTGATAGTTTTAAGGATCCTAATTTAATATGGTAATTTTCATCTAGATTTTGTTTTCTGTACAGAAATTATAATACCGCCATTTTGTTGATGTTAATTAGACCTACAGCGGATAATAGAGGTTGATAATTGTATGTAACTTACATAATAATCAAAACAATGGACAGGACACTCGTGAATTTGTCTTGTAACGATTTCCTTTCAAGGTCGTAAAACAATGTTTAGATAGAGATTATGCTATACAGGGTGGTTTTGAATGAGCGTGCCAAAATAAAATGGCTGGAAGAAGGCGCTATTATGACAATCCCACGGCATTTGCTGCCCCCGTAAGGCGCTGTGGGACTTGAAACATTTGAGGTGATGCCTGAAGTCTAGGCAACCTGTCTGGCATGCCAGTTGGCGCTATCATAGAAAGGTCTAAGGCGTCACTCTCGTGTTAAGGTCGATACACACAGAACGCTAAGCTAAGCAATGTCCCTCTTTCTCCAGAATTCAGTGTTGTTTCTTTCTGGTCTGCTCCAGTGAAGTTTAGTTATGATGGCGTTCTCCAAAATGTCTTGTTTAAGTTCAGATAATAGTACTGGGAAGAAAAGATGCAGCTGTTAGCAGCTGTTTTGGAAGATGAGAAAGAAGGTGGATGTTTGACTTGTTCAATTAACGTTTCCATTTTAATACAAACACATTTATTAAATATAAAACTTAAATAGAATATTACTTAAATACACGTGAAACAAACTGAAAACGAAACTTCAACACGTCTTTGGTTATTTCCACGAAACCAGCCCTGCGTCTGTCAACACGGAGCCCATTGGGTCTACTGAGGTTTGTTTTCCCTAAATGGTCTCCCACGCAATGCGGGTAGTCTACCTCTGAAATACTTCCTCTCTAATTACTGTGCCCCATTAGACTCAACAGGTAGTAAGAAAGACGGGTGATAAGGGGATGAAGGTCACGTCTCATTCAAGGCTACGTGATTACTGCGAGCACACCCCGTTACACGGACAAACAGGTTCATGCCATGCAACAGCGGAACAAAGATGGAGGATTACACATTCAGGGACATGCGCCTTGTTTACTGGTGCAATGGGGCATACTGGCGGTAGTCACGTGACCTGCGCTTGGATGGACGTGGCGTTTTAGTAGTGTCGATAACACCATCTATCTGTAACGAGGCTTGATGTACCCCAGACGCGCAATATTATTAGTTATTACTATCTATAAGTTACCAATGTTGTTACCAGGTTGGAGGGATATGAACCAGGCAACGATTACGTGTCAAACTACCCACTTATGAATAGTTTGGGGAAAATGGTTTAAGGCGTCACTCTCGCAATAGACTGGACTGTTGATAACGGGAAGGTCGGGGTCAGAATCATGGTCTGAAGGTTGAAACGAAATGCACCCCCCTCCAAAATTGTAAAGCCGGGTACTTTCGTGCTAAGACTAATATAAGTACGAGATGAAGATATATTGGTACAACTTTCAGATCGTTGAATACCAGCGATAGAGGAGGGGAAGGGGAGTGTGTATTCGTGGATACAAGATACAAGATAGTATGATAGTATCAACATATCTGGTCCATAGCTGCCTCGACGTTAGTGATGCGTTCCACCGCCAAGCGCTGTACTTGTAGGCTTAGGTCGTTTAAATAGATGTAATCTTTTCAAGGAAAAATTTGTAAGTGAATTTTGTTCCGAAACCCGATAATTGTCCACCTGCTGGATTCCTACAGGTGTTCTGCGGTCTCGAGTCTCTCAACCTGTGGTCAGTAACACCGCGAGCCAGGAAACAACGGGCCGGACTGTGACGTCACTCACGTACTGAGGTTATTGCTGTCCTCCCCCCACCCCCTGAATGACCGTGACATCAGATTGTATCCGCACCATCTCAAGACAACCAGCATCCTCCTCCGGCCGACGAAAGAAGGAGGTTGGACCCGCTGTGGGTTGCTCAGGGAGAGAACGGGCCATGTCCTCTCTCTCAGTCTACTTGGAGCTGTTCTGAGAGAGATAGGGCCATGTCCTCTCTCTCAGTCTACTTGGAGCTGTTCTGAGAGAGATAGGGTCATGTACTCTCAGCCTACTTGGAGCTGTTCTGAGAGAGATAGGGCCATGTCCTCTCTCTCAGTCTACTTGGAGCTGTTCTGAGAGAGATAGGGTCATGTACTCTCAGCCTACTTGGAGCTGTTCTGAGAGAGATAGGGCCATGTACTCTCAGTCTACTTGGAGCTGTTCTGAGAGAGATAGGGCCATGTACTCTCAGTCTACTTGGAGCTGTTCTGAGAGAGATAGGGCCATGTACTCTCAGTCTACTTGGAGCTGTTCTGAGAGAGATAGGGCCATGTACTCTCAGTCTACTTGGAGCTGTTCTGAGAGAGATAGGGTCATGTACTCTCAGTCTACTTGGAGCTGTTCTGAGAGAGATAGGGTCATGTACTCTCAGTCTACTTGGAGCTGTTCTGAGAGAGATAGGGCCATGTACTCTCAGTCTACTTGGAGCTGTTCTGAGAGAGATAGGGCCATGTACTCTCAGTCTACTTGGAGCTGTTCTGAGAGAGATAGGGTCATGTCCTCTCTCTCAGTCTACTTGGAGCTGTTCTGAGAGAGATAGGGTCATGTCCTCTCTCTCAGTCTACTTGGAGCTGTTCTGAGAGAGATAGGGTCATGTACTCTCAGCCTACTTGGAGCTGTTCTGAGAGAGATAGGGCCATGTACTCTCAGTCTACTTGGAGCTGTTCTGAGAGAGATAGGGTCATGTCCTCTCTCTCAGTCTACTTGGAGCTGTTCTGAGAGAGATAGGGTCATGTACTCTCAGTCTACTTGGAGCTGTTCTGAGAGAGATAGGGTCATGTACTCTCAGTCTACTTGGAGCTGTTCTGAGAGAGATAGGGCCATGTCCTCTCTCTCAGTCTACTTGGAGCTGTTCTGAGAGAGATAGGGTCATGTACTCTCAGCCTACTTGGAGCTGTTCTGAGAGAGATAGGGCCATGTCCTCTCTCTCAGTCTACTTGGAGCTGTTCTGAGAGAGATAGGGTCATGTACTCTCAGCCTACTTGGAGCTGTTCTGAGAGAGATAGGGCCATGTCCTCTCTCTCAGTCTACTAGGAGCTGTTCTGAGAGAGATAGGGTCATGTACTCTCAGCCTACTTGGAGCTGTTCTGGCGAGTGGGTTGCATCTTAGCTTGACCTGCCTAAGATGAGAGTATTATAGACGCAAGAAGAGGACTGTGTTTTTGCAGTTTTTATAGCCAAACTATAATGTTGTGGTCAAAACAAATCAAACATTGTTCCAGTTTAAATAGAGAGTCTACTTTTCGTCACCTGTTGATATCAACAGTTGTTGAATATCTGTCAATATCGCGTCCACCACACTCCCATCTCTGCACACTGTCACACTTTTACGAAATAGAAAGAGAGGAATTCATCCAGTGAGCCCTCTCCCCTCATTCACTGACGAGTATAAACACTCTCTATATTTGTGCCTGGACAACATTAACTTGGTTTTTATTTTAAATACCCTTTTTCTTGTTGATTATACTTGACAGACAAATGCTTCCACGGACTTCTTTTAATCTACTTTCTGGCAGGAAGATTTCTACCGGACCTTTCGGTGAATAGAACAAATAACTTGAGCTGTAGACGATCTCGCCGTGTTTACATGAACCCGGCAGTAAGAGCCCCCCCCTCCTGATGACGTCACGAACTGGTACCCACTCGCCTCGGGCCAATACCAGCATTCGAAACCTGTGGGCGGAGGAATACCAGAAACTAGCGTTTGTTTTGATCAATCATGTGTTGAAAACAATCTTTATTCATTATCTTTGTACAAAGGACAATTCATTTGAGTTCGACTCGTTCAGTTATGTTACTTGCGTATTGTGCGGTTTAATATTAAATAACGAGTACAGAACTGCGCTAAAGGAACGTTATTCGGATATTAACAATATATTAATGGTCCCTAGTGTCGTACGAAATAAAAACACATTTCAAGTGAAACCAGTTTTAGAAACTACTATACTGAATATCTTAAACCCGTACAAATGGACACGGGGGTTGCACGTTAGGCTCATCAAGTATTAATAGAGGTCGAATTCCTGATCTGGGTTGGGTACAGGCAACCTCCCCTCCCCCTCTACTGAAGCTGGTCCCCTAAATTTGATCTCATTAATGCAAATGCTGATGTATTTCTTATAAATTATACCTTTTTTTATCCCTTTCTCATTTGCGTGACTATTTTACGAGTTGCTTTTTTCTTTTGTTGCATTCCCGTTGTTTTGTTGATCTGTTGAAAAGAAAATTTGAAGCACTATCTATTTATATTTTAGCGCCGCGTCTTACTACCCATTCGGGTTACGCTTAAATACGAATTACGCTAATAGATTAGGAATTGGGAAGGTTTAATTTAGAGTAAGTGAACCCACATTTGCGTGGAGGGAGAGTGAAAACCACTTGGGACCCCCCCCCCCCCCCAGTTCACCCGACCGAGATTCGAACCTTGATCTCCCCATCCTCGGCAGTCTAGCTCAACACGAATCTAGGGCGTTAGCTAACTACGCCACCAAGGTGGGTCACAAAATATTAATTTTCCCTTCACTAATCACTTTTATCTATCCTAAATGGAGCCTAATCTAACATTAACCCCTAAATAAGCAACTTCTTAGTCAAAATACTCTTTCATTTGGACGTTAAAATAAAATACCAGATTTTGATTGAACCCCGGGTCGGTTCGTTATTTGAAAAATGTTTAGTTAACTTCGTGTGAGTGATAGTATTGTTACTATGTTTTAAGGTGATCCCACCTTGCGCTTGGAGCGCTACTGTCCACACAAATAAAGCAAGGACAATCTATTTATTAAGGTCCTACCATGCATGTGTGAGATCATTGGTAGTGATTTTAAACCAATCTGATATTGTGTGCGGGTGTTGAGGAGACGTGCCCCCACCCCCTCCCCTTGGTTAGGCACACCCATGGCGAGAGAGGCCCCACGGCAAACATCGCCACACTAGGCCCAGACAAACGGAAACGCTGGTACAAAAAAAAAATAATAAACTTGAGCAGACCTTAAAAAGAGGTAGTGAGAGCAGAGTGGAGGGTGGTTTGTTGGGGCGGAAGCTGGGGGGAGGGGTGAGTCGGGCAGACAACACAACACGTGCATGACCATCTCTGATAGAGGGCACAAATGTACGAACTGTTCAAGAGAAGACGGGACTTGTAATACTAAGAGCACCACACTGGTGTGAAGTCAGAGGAACCTTGAGGAACCTGTTCAGTGGTGCTAGATACTGCACAAGAGAGTACCACACTGGTGTCAAGTCAAAGGAACCTTGAGGAACCTGTTCAGTGGTGCTAGATACTGCACAAGAGAGTACCACACTGGTGTAAAGTCAGAGGAACCTTGAGGAACCTGTTCAGTGGTGCTAGATACTGAACTAGAGAGTACCACACTGGTGTAAAGTCAGAGGAACCTTGAGGAACCTGTTCAGTGGTGCTAGATACTGCACAAGAGAGTACCACACTGGTGTAAAGTCAGAGGAACCTTGAGGAACCTGTTCAGTGGTGCTAGATACTGAACTAGAGAGTACCACACTGGTGTAAAGTCAGAGGAACCTTGAGGAACCTGTTCAGTGGTGCTAGATACTGCACAAGAGAGTACCACACTGGTGTAAAGTCAGAGGAACCTTGAGGAACCTGTTCAGTGGTGCTAGATACTGAACTAGAGAGTACCCACCTGGTGTAAAGTCAGAGGAACCTTGAGGAACCTGTTCAGTGGTGCTAGATACTGCACAAGAGAGTACCACACTGGTGTAAAGTCAGAGGAACCTTGAGGAACCTGTTCAGTGGTGCTAGATACTGAACTAGAGAGTACCACACTGGTGTCAAGTCAAAGGAACCTTGAGGAACCTGTTCAGTGGTGCTAGATACTGCACAAGAGAGTACCACACTGGTGTCAAGTCAAAGGAACCTTGAGGAACCTGTTCAGTGGTGCTAGATACTGAACTAGAGAGTACCACACTGGTGTAAAGTCAGAGGAACCTTGAGGAACCTGTTCAGTGGTGCTAGATACTGAACTAGAGAGTACCACACTGGTGTAAAGTCAGAGGAACCTGTTCAGTGGTGCTGGATACTGCACAAGAGAGTACCACACTGGTGTAAAGTCAGAGGAACCTGTTCAGTGGTGCTGGATACTGCACAAGAGAGCACCACACTGGTGTAAAGTCAGAGGAACCTTGAGGAACCTGTTCAGTGGTGCTGGATACTGCACAAGAGAGTACCACACTGGTGTAAAGTCAGAGGAACCTGTTCAGTGGTGCTGGATACTGCACAAGAGAGCACCACACTGGTGTAAAGTCAGAGGAACCTGTTCAGTGGTGCTGGATATCTGCACAAGAGAGCACCACACTGGTGTAAAGTCAGAGGAACCTTGAGGAACCTGTTCAGTGGTGCTGGATACTGCACAAGAGAGTACCACACTGGTGTAAAGTCAGAGGAACCTGTTCAGTGGTGCTGGATACTGCACAAGAGGGCACCACACTGGTGTAAAGTCAGAGGAACCTTGAGGAACCTGTTCAGTGGTGCTAGATACTGCACAAGAGGGCACCACACTGGTGTAAAGTCAGAGGAACCTGTTCAGTGGTGCTAGATACTGCACAAGAGGGCACCACACTGGTGTAAAGTCAGAGGAACCTTGAGGAACCTGTTCAGTGGTGCTGGATACTGCACAAGAGAGTACCACACTGGTGTAAAGTCAGAGGAACCTTGAGGAACCTGTTCAGTGGTGCTGGATACTGCACAAGAGAGTACCACACTGGTGTAAAGTCAGAGGAACCTTGAGGAACCTGTTCAGTGGTGCTGGATACTGCACAAGAGAGTACCACACTGGTGTAAAGTCTGAGGAACCTGTTCAGTGGTGCTGGATACTGCACAAGAGAGTACCACACTGGTGTAAAGTCAGAGGAACCTGTTCAGTGGTGCTGGATACTGCACAAGAGAGCACCACACTGGTGTAAAGTCAGAGGAACCTTGAGGAACCTGTTCAGTGGTGCTGGATACTGCACAAGAGAGTACCACACTGGTGTAAAGTCAGAGGAACCTGTTCAGTGGTGCTGGATACTGCACAAGAGAGCACCACACTGGTGTAAAGTCAGAGGAACCTGTTCAGTGGTGCTGGATACTGCACAAGAGAGCACCACACTGGTGTAAAGTCAGAGGAACCTTGAGGAACCTGTTCAGTGGTGCTGGATACTGCACAAGAGAGTACCACACTGGTGTAAAGTCAGAGGAACCTGTTCAGTGGTGCTGGATACTGCACAAGAGGGCACCACACTGGTGTAAAGTCAGAGGAACCTTGAGGAACCTGTTCAGTGGTGCTAGATACTGCACAAGAGGGCACCACACTGGTGTAAAGTCAGAGGAACCTGTTCAGTGGTGCTGGATACTGCACAAGAGAGCACCACACTGGTGTAAAGTCAGAGGAACCTTGAGGAACCTGTTCAGTGGTGCTGGATACTGCACAAGAGAGTACCACACTGGTGTAAAGTCAGAGGAACCTGTTCAGTGGTGCTGGATACTGCACAAGAGGGCACCACACTGGTGTAAAGTCAGAGGAACCTTGAGGAACCTGTTCAGTGGTGCTAGATACTGCACAAGAGGGCACCACACTGGTGTAAAGTCAGAGGAACCTGTTCAGTGGTGCTAGATACTGCACAAGAGGGCACCACACTGGTGTAAAGTCAGAGGAACCTTGAGGAACCTGTTCAGTGGTGCTGGATACTGCACAAGAGAGTACCACACTGGTGTAAAGTCAGAGGAACCTTGAGGAACCTGTTCAGTGGTGCTGGATACTGCACAAGAGAGTACCACACTGGTGTAAAGTCAGAGGAACCTTGAGGAACCTGTTCAGTGGTGCTGGATACTGCACAAGAGAGTACCACACTGGTGTAAAGTCTGAGGAACCTGTTCAGTGGTGCTGGATACTGCACAAGAGAGTACCACACTGGTGTAAAGTCAGAGGAACCTGTTCGGTGGTGCTGGATACTGCACAAGAGAGTACCACACTGGTGTAAAGTCAGAGGAACCTGTTCAGTGGTGCTGGATACTGCACAAGAGAGCACCACACTGGTGTAAAGCTAGTCCTCATGATCAGAGACGAATATTTCTCACTCATTGTAACATTTTCCTTGGCTGTAGCTTTAACTTTTCTCGCAGTTCCGTATAAAAGCGTTTGTCTTACACTAGACTTGATTAGACGTTAGAGCCTAATTGATTCAACCGCTCATTAGCACGAATACACGACTTGCTTCAGTGGCCGCATGGTCTAAGGCGTCACACTCGTTTTAGACTGACTTTCTGGTGACGGGGAGATCAGGGTTCGAATCCCAGCTGGGTCTACTCAGGGTGGTTTGTATTAAATGATCTCCCACTTTCCTTACACGGGTAGATTACCTCTAAATGCCTCCTTCCTCGCCCCGAAACCAAACCGTATGATCTTTGAACTGTCATCCACAGAACAGAGAGTAGCTTAGAGCTCGTCACATGACCACATTGCTGTTCTGCGCTAGATTTTCAGCGAGCGTGTGAATCCACCATTACTGTCATACATGTGTACAACCTGAACAGGTAGTAAGACGCTATGATCAAAATAAAACATGACACTATATGGTGTATTGTGTATGATTTAAATGGAAACTACCTTATCTGGCTCGAACCAAGGGTCTTAGATTGGATACCCCCGAAAATACCAAGAATAAACTGATCCCCGTGAAGACTGTGTAGAGGTTAAAATTAAGGCGGTGGGAGGCAAAAGGAGAATTCAGGCGGATTTGCGAAGCAGACTCGTCACACGATATAATGACGTATTGTACAATCGTCCAGTTCACGCCCGCCGAGTTTTGGCCACGATAATCAAAATAATTGTCGTTGGACGCTTTGAGACGTGGAAGATTCCATATTAGGACATTTGTTGGGCCACCTCTAGACACTTGTAATCAGCGCAAAAATGGAATGTGTGTGTGCAAATTGCTGACAGGAACGTTAAGCTAGGGGTGACGACACTTTAGACGCGCGGTCGAACACTTGCCGGCAGAAATATATTGGTTTTATTGCTCGATCAACTGACATTTCTCTGGTTCGTTTCTGAACAATGTTAGAGAGTATTATTTAATAATAAATAACAAAACATTCCTGTGAGAAACCCCCTTCGGTGGTCGCATGGTCTAAGACGCTACTTTCACACTAGACTAAGCTGCCGTTGACGGGGAGATCGGGGTTCTATCCCGGTCTGGTGTGCTGAGGGTGTTTTTTTCTAAATTGTTTTACACTCTCTGTCCAAGTAAATGCGGGTACACTTAATCTAAATTACATTCCTAATACTTAACACTTTAATGTAACTAGTACATAGACGTATAGCCCGAACGGGTAGTAAGACGCGGTACTAAGGGAAATCAATCCTGTGAGCTCTGAAACATAGCGTGACACACATAAGAATGTAAACAAATGACTGCTAGGCACGTGACCTTGTAAACATGAGTGTAATAGTTAGTGATGAAGAACGAATGTTCTAGATGGGTTTCTTTCTTTGTTGGTGGTCTTTATTACCATTTATAGTATTGTTGTCTGCTTGTGTGTAATTAAGTGTTGTGTGACTGTATATATGTGACTCGGGGAAAGGGAGTGTAATATGTTGACTCAGGGAGAGTGTATGTGTGGATGTGTCTTATTAGTCCACCCGATCTCCCACTTGTCAACATGCATCACTACCGCCCGATTCTGAACAACCCTCCATGAAGGTTCCTCGTATAAAGTAGAGTTCTGATAGAAAGAAGGTCTATGAGAAGGCTATTTACGGGGCTCTAGTTGTTGAGTCCGTCCATATCCCCGTCTCAACAAGTACCGAGATAAGACACATCGTCCAAGAGCCCGAGGAACGCCGTGGGGCGATGTCCCTTGTATTGGCCGCTCTGGCGTTCGGTTCCGGTATCAATCTTCTGTCTCCCTCTCTTTCAGAGGTTTTTATCCCGTGGGACCTAGCGGCCGGGATCACTAACCTCACCGCACCACCAACAAAAAGTCTCCTTCATAACACGCGGAATACTAGTTCCGTTGCCCCTGCATTGTTTCTCTGATAATCATCATCATCATTAGAGCTACATAACCTCCTGTACATGTTAGTTACTTCAATTAACAGGCCTTAATTTGGACTTCCCGCTGAGGTCGTCGGGCATTTCATCATGCTAGCATCAGCTTCATAAAAACGTGGAGCTTCAAAATAGGTATCTGGCTTGCACTCGACTGGCCTCGAATAGGTATAACACTGTTGTAAGGGTGGACTGAGACTTGGGGAGATATCCTTAGATTGGACCGCCGATGACGGGGAGGAAAAGGTTCGGATCTCAGTCGGGTGTACTGAGGGTGGTTTTTACAAAATAGTACAGTATCCCTCATTGCAAATGAGAGTACACTTCCTAAAGATATAACCTGCCTAATCCTCAAACCATTAGCGTAATCAGTACATATACTTATAACGTGAATGGGTAGTAGGATGGGATGATTAAAAAAACCTTAAACAGCGTACAAAAAATAATCTAGCCTCAACAGTTGTAAAATAATCGAGGGTTTCCTATAGTTAGATAAGAACTATTTCTCTTCATTTAGAAGTTTCTCATCAATGTTATTATGCTCATTACATATTGAGCAACTGTTGAGGTCCCCGTGTTTGTTTCTGCTGGAGAAATATTTGATTTATTTTGCTCTGAAAGCTGCACTAACTCTTTCTGTCGCCTTCCAGCCACCGGTACATCAGGATATTGGCCAGCCTGCATTCACTGCCGCTGTCTAGTCAAGATGGTGTAATGTGTATTGCTGGAAGAGCTCTGGTAAGCAAGATTAGTCTTCAAACAAGTTCAAGTGCGTGAATTTCCCGTTTACAGCTGTTGCAGGGAAGTTAGGTAGTCATGTTTGACAATGACCGGATTGTGGGGACCTTGACTTTGATCGCACGTGACCTATCAAGTAGGTATACTCTGGAGACATTAGAACTTGACCTCAAACATGAGGAAACTACTTGTTAATAACAGTGCTCAACAAGTTATTACCTGCTTACTTATTCTACGTGACTAGGAACTTGAAATCTCATTGCCGCATTTACAAAAGTACGCCACCTATCCCTGTCTTGAGTTAGTTCTATCCAGTCCACCTCATTAAACCTTATCCCTGTCTTGAGAAGTTCTATCCAGTCCACCTCATTAAACCTTATCCCTGTCTTGAGAAGTTCTATCCAGTCCACCTCATTAAACCTTATCCCTGTCTTAAGAAGTTCTATCCAGTCCACCTCATTACACCCTATCTCTATCTTGAGTTAGTTCTATCCAGTCCACCTCATTAAACCTTATCCCTGTCTTGAGAAGTTCTATCCAGTCCACCTCATTAAACCTTATCCCTGTCTTGAGAAGTTCTACCCAGTCTGCCTCATTACACCTTATCCCTGTCTTGAGAAGTTCTATCCAGTCCACCTCATTACACCTTATCCCTGTCTTGAGCTAGTTCTATCCAGTCTGCCTCATTACACTCTATCTCTATCTTGAGCTAGTTCTATCCAGTCCACCTCATTACACGCCAAATTTCGTTAAAATTGGACAAAACATTCGACCGTTTCGCGTAGCAAAGTTCCGGACAGACAGACAGACAGTTGAAATGCAAAATGACTAAGTCAAAACAGAACCTAGCTTTGCTCGGCTCAAATGTAAATGTGACGGTGTAATACCGACTTTAGTGCAGTTACAACGATGTTACCTCTTTTATTTGAAGTGTTTAGCGTGCACTTTCTAAACTGACTGATTATATTAGCACATGACTTACAAACTAACTTAAGCCAATAAAGTACACAACATCCAAACCCCAGCTGTTTATCATCTCTGTGAAAGATGAAACCTACTTTTCCCAAATTATTTATTTTTCGCCTATGCTGGGTGTGAAACGAACCGGGGACTTTTAAATCGGTAGGAAGACACGCTAATGGCTGAGATAAAGTATCGAATACAACACCACCTTGTTAACATCATCCATTTATTTTATTTTTTGCTAATTCGTCACGCGGATTTGAGGCGGAATGTATTTTGGACTAGTGTCCGGCCGATCTGACGATTAGTTCTTTATTCAATTTTCCAGTCGATTGTGAGGGTATTTCTGTCTCTTTCTTTCTCGTAGAGTCCACGGCCGGTCCATTGTCGAGGAGAGTATGTGGACAGCAAGCAAGCCAGTGGTCACGGTCCAAAGAACATAGGAACTGCCCCCCCATGCCTCGACTCCCTGGCCAACCAAGGGAGGGTCATTGACCCTTTCTTCCTACCTAGAGTCAATGAACCTCTCGCCAATAACATCTGCTCCTCTTCATTCGAGGTACACACTGATACTAAGGGGCGTTTAACTCACGACCCAAGTACTGGGAAGTCACCTTAATCAAGTATCGAGTTGACTTAAAACAAATGGAAAATATACAAATATCTATCTAAATTAAGCCATAAACGGTACGGTGTACCACGTGGAATTAATCAAATCCTTACCAAAAAAATTAAGATACTTACTTGAAACATACTGAAAAAAAGAGCATCATACTCCATCAAAGAGCATCGCACTCCATCAAAGAGCATCACACTCCATCAAAGAGCATAAATATAATAGTATACACAGAATCACATCTGGGAAAAAATGGACATCTTTGTTCAGCAAAAAATTGCAGTGTAATTACTATATAAGCGTATAGCCAGGACGGGTAGTAAGACGCAGTGCTAAAAAATACTCTGAACGTATCCCAAATATAGCTACGTCATTTAAAAAACCCGGCGTGCTAAGAGTGGGTAGTTGGCTACTAAGGGCACGTTTGGGAATTATGGATGAGAAAGGTTCACTTTACAGATTTACCCGCATTTGCGTGGGAAAAAACCTCTCGTACACCAACCAGAATCGAACTCCGATGTGCCAGCCATCGTGTCCTGGGTTCAGTAAGTTACCCGGGTGTATTTCCTGGTCATAATGACGTCATTATACCGCCCCTATTCTAGTCTGAAACAAGTCTTATGGTTCCGTATTTAGACAGTCTGACAACTTTTTTTAATCACACACACATTTTTCTCTTAGTAAACATGTCGTAACATTTTCTAAACGTATTAAAAATACGTATATACGTATAATCGCAAAGATGTTAAGGATGAGGAAAGAATAATTTAGACAAAATATATCCACGTTTTCGTGTAGAGTGGAAACCATTTATGAAACTAGTCTAAGTACACCCCGTTGTAATCCGAACCCCGACCTCCCATTTCATCGGCAGTTCAGTTTATTGTGAGAGTGTCGTCTTAAACTAGCCATTTCCAAATCACGGCACACTGGACAAGGCACTAAAATTGTCAAGGCACACCATCCGGTTTGTTTTTTTATGAAAAGAGGTTATCATTTTAAAATGTAGTGTTAAGATTGTGTTTAAATGTTAAATAGCTAAAATTCTAATTTATTTGTGTCATCTAAAAAGATAAAATTGTTTACCCTGGACTTAAAATTACTTATTTTTATTCCTGAAATGTTTTCTCGCGTCTTTTCGATCTCCCGCTGACCCTGCGTGTGAGCGTGTGAGAATGTGCGAGTATCGTGTGAGTATTCACGAGTCTCATTGAGGAGTCTGCTCAGGGGGATTACCTGTCACTCAGACCATTCCTCGCCGTTTGACGCGTCTGGGTCACAACTGCTCACCCACTGACTGCTCAATCAGCTCGCAGAGAGACCGTCTCATCTTGGCTTCTATATGACCATCAGTCCATCTCGGTGGTCTTGGAGTAAGCACCCGATGTTTGTAGGTTCAAACCCAACCGAGGTCAACGGTTTTTTCGTGAGCTATACAAATCCGTAGCACAACTTCCTTCGGAGGGGAAGTAAAGCCATCGGTCCCTTGTCGATTGTGGCAGGTATAAGAACCCTGGTAGGTATTAGGAAATACCTTACCGGCAAAATTGGTAGGCCATTTCACTCTAGCTCATAGAAAATCTTGTGTCTGTTCAGAAAGTTCACGTTAAATATTTCAAATACATAAATAATATATGGATTTCGGAAGCGGGGGTGAGACCATACTCGTGGGGGCTCTAGCCCTGGCAAATTCTTGGAATGTATCTATCAGACGTAATATTTTGGGACATTTAGACCTGTTTGTCTTTAATTGCAGGTAAAATAACCGCCTATGCTATGGGAGTAGAACGTGTTTGTTTTTATATTCGGTACCGCCTCAAATCAAGATCTCAGCTTGGATTCCCCTGCAGTCTGGCCTCCCGCCAATCTCCTCTAGTAACCCGTTATCAGAGATCAAAACATGACGCTGTCAAACACCTCCAAACACCTCTTGTGGGTGATCTCAATGTGAAGATCAAGATGGCGGTGGGGACATGATAGATGACCTCATTGCGCAGGTCCATCTCCCGCGCATGCGCACAATGAGGATCCCGTTGCTATACAACGGTTAACATTTGTCTAAACACACTTCACTAGACAGGTTCAGGAATTAGGGAAGACGATGTGTGAAGGAATGAGAGGAAAAACCGTGCCAATTTCAAGAGCTCTCAGAGAGAGAGAGGTCCAACGAAAATTGGAATGAGATTGCGTTTCGCGAGCGACGGAAACTCCTAGAACTAGTAACTCTGTGAACAATAGACCACGCTCCTGCCGTGTTTTTAAAGTCACGGGTTTTAATGTAACGGAATTTCGTAGATCTATTACAATCTTAACATTTCTCTTTGGATTTCTTGTTGAAATACTTCCTACAATTTCTCTTTGGATTTCTGGATGAAACATCTCCTATGATCATTTCTTTGGATATCTGTTGGAATATTTCCTAATTTCTCTTGATTCTGGATGAAACATCTCCTCCTACAATTTCTCTTTGGATATCTTGTTGAAATATTTCCTATAATTTCTCTTTGGATTTCTGGATGAAACATCTCCTATGATCATTTCTCTTTGGATTTCTGGATGAAACATCTCCTATGATCATTTCTCTTTGGATTTCTAGTTGAAATAGCTCCTATAATCACAAAACCATGTGCATACGTCGTTCGGTCCAGACTCACACAATGACCCTGACAAATTTATTTAAAATTGGTTCACGTATTTGTTAGTAATCGCTTAACAAACAAATAGTCAAAAGTGTCAGGCGATCGAGTTAAAACAGGGCCTCGCTCAAACCGGTCGACAAATTTATAGTAGCAAGTAATGGAAATTCTCCTGTAAAAAATCAGTTGTTTTTTTAATCCCAGAGGGAAAGTGTGTGCTCTTAAATACAGAGATAATATACGTATTAACATATGTGGTCCGCGGCAAACCCGACGTTAGTGACGCCTTCAACCACCAAGCGCTGAAGATACGTCAGTTATCGCTTTATCGTAACTTGATGAGTGTTTTAAAACTGGGATAATCTCGAATACATTCGCTCCCATTTAATAAGTTGAAAATGTTGTAATCTACATCGTGATACGATTGGTCCTGGGCAACTTGCTGAGAGCGTTGTTTCAGGTTAACACCCGCTCCGGTGATCACGTGGTCCAACGCGCTCTTGTGTTGGACAATGAAGGGGAGATCATGGTCGGGTGGTTTCCCCTAAATGGTTTTGCACTCTCTCTCCAAGCAAAGGCGGGTGCACTTGCTCCAAATTAAACCTTACTAATCCTGTAATTAGCATCCTACTAAGGCGTATAACCCTGACGGGTAGTAAGCCACCGTGCTCAAACAAAGCGGTGCCGTGGGTCGGACCAACAGCCACACATCACGTGTGTGTGTGTGTGGGGTGTGTGATCCTCGACCATGTGTGTTGTCCTAATTAGCGCGTGTGACTTGTTTCAACCGGTGCACAAGACGATGATATGTGTACCACACATTCAGCATAGGTGTTAGTTATGATAGTGTATTAGGGAGGAGGAAGGTCGAATTAAGAGGATGTGTAGCCACATTAGCGTGAAGCAAAGGTGAAAAACTATTTAGAAAAAAACAACACCCAAAGTACACCCAACCGGGCTTTGAACCCCCGATCTCCCCATCATCGGGAGTCCACTTTACTGTGAGAGTAACGCCTTAGACCATTCAATCACCGATGCGGGTTGATTAAGCTTTTTATTATATCCCAGTTTTCTCAAGAATGTAATGTAACCATCTGAGAGCTATAAAAAGCTTCTATATCTACTTTATATGTTCATACGTGAAGTCATGAGGTCTGGAGTTGCCACTATTGATCTATACCGGTATCACCAGAGCAAACAACTCCTTGTTCCCCCCCCCCTCTCTCTCTCTATTTATTGAACTGGAAGAGATACAGTGCTTGGAACAGCACTCACGGCACACTGAACCAAGGCACTAAGATTGTCAAGGCACACCATTAGTTTTCAAGGAGGGATGTAATCATTTAAATTTAAAAAAAGCGTATTAAGATTGTGTTTTAAAAAGTCCAATAACTAAAATTCTAATAATTATGTTATTTAAAACATAATGTTTGATAGTAATGCATTTAATTGTTTTTTATTTTTACTCAATTTCTTTTTCCCTAGATTATTTTTTTATCTTCCCCCAAATTTCCGCAGCACCCCGGCTGAGAAACGCTGGGCTCAGGGTGCTCGAACCAAGGTGCAACCCGCTTATAAAATTATCTTTTGAGTTCGCCGAGAGCCGGAAAAGCCGTTAGAACTAACCGGGCAGTTCCCACGTGTGTTGATGTAATGTTGCATTCCCCCTTCCCTCCCCAGAACTAACCGGGCAGTTCCCAGTGTGTTGATGTAATGTTGCATTCCCCCCTTCCGCACCCCAGAACTAACCGGACAGTTCCCACGTGTGTTGATGTAATGTTGCATTCTCCCTTCCCTCCCCAGAACTAACCGGCAGTTCCATGTGTGTTGATGTAATGTTGCATTCCCCCCTTCCGCACCCCAGAACTAACCGGACAGTTCCCACTGTGTTGATGTAATGTTGCATTCTCCCTTCCCCTCCCCAGAACTAACCGGCAGTTCCATGTGTGTTGATGTAATGTTGAATTCCCCTAACAGAGCAACGTCCTCGGCTTTCAGCTCGCAAGTTGTATTCCTGCTTTAAATGGTGTACTGTACAGCCCATGCTACACGATACTGGACAGAGTTAACAGCCCATGCTACACGATACTGGACAGAGGTAACAGCCTATGCTACACGATACTGGACAGAGGTAACAGCCCATGCTACACGATATCGCCCACAACTTGATCCTGTTAGGACAAAAGACGGTGTGGGCTGAAGACTGCTTAATTAGCCTGTCTTAGCGTCAGCTTGTACTTATTTGACAGTTGAAAAGGTAATAATATACAGGTGTACATAATTAATTAGTCATCCCATTATAAACTTTAATAATTCAATTACATTAGGAGCTATCTTAAAATGGTTTACGGTAATTTTCAAAGTTAATAAAAATATGACTAGAAGTTGTGTTACCACAAACCGTTTTAAGATGGCAGCTAAAACAATGCATTGAATTATTAAGGCTTATTAATATGGTAGATAATATTGCACGCCTGTGTATATATAACGTCTTACTATCCATGCAGGCTCTTCTCATTTAATTACACAACAGCAGGGGTGATGGTTTGAGAGGAAACGTACCAACATTTGCGTGGAGGGAGGGTGAGAGTTCTACTGTTGAGAGAACTACAAGTGTCCCCATGGTGTAACATGGACATGATGCACTTGTTTCTTCACACACTGTTCATTTGTTATTCCGCACACGATGACGCGTCATAATGTTAATATGTAAGAAACTGGCAAGCACGCACGCAGGAGTCCCTTTAGTTCCTCTTTAGAGCATTGAGCACATTTGCAAGTGAAGGAAGAGCACTTGAAGAAAACAGTTCAGGGGATTCACCTGAGATTACTTATGTGTTTCTACCGGAGGACAAATTGAGCTTGGTCAAGTCACTTAACACATTGTTAGCTAAAAACAATTTACTAAATTGTTCGTGAAGAATGATTCTGAGCATGGGTATAGTTAACTGGAGGGGGTTAGGGGGGCATAATAAAAGATATTTTACATCCAGAAAAAATTCCACGTTTGAAACAATGCTATAAAAAATTAATTCCGGTGCCTTTATTATTATTTGTGCTATGCCTTGGCAAAAAATAAGTTTTATTTTATAATTTAAAATGAAAATGGGATCATTTTGATAGCCCATACACCAAATAATCAAGTGCTAGCATTGCTTACGAGTCTAGTTCAGTTGAGCATTAAGCCAAAGATCCTGGGTTCGATACCAATGTCATGGGTTTATTTTTAAATTAAACAACTACAAACTATCTCTGTTGTCAATGATGTGGACCTATCCCACTATGGCTACAAGTTCTCCATACAGGAGTTGTACAACATGTTGCAGTGAGACAGGAGTTGTACTACATGTTGCAGTGAGACAGGAGTTGTACTACATGTTGCAGTGATACAGGAGTTGTACTACATGTTGCAGTGAGACAGGAGTTGTACTACATGTTGCAGTGATACAGGAGTTGTACAACATGTTGCAGTGATACAGGAGCTGTACAACATGTTTGCAAGTGATACAGGAGCTGTACAACATGTTGCAGTGATACAGGAGTGTACAACATGTGCATGAACAGGTTGTACACATGTTGCAGTGAACAGGAGTTGTACTACATGTTGCAGTGATACAGGAGTTGTACTACATGTTGCAGTGAGACAGGAGTTGTACAACATGTTGCAGTGATACAGGAGCTGTACAACATGTTGCAGTGAGACAGGAGTTGTACAACATGTTGCAGTGAGACAGGAGTTATGTCAATACATGTTTGCAGTGATACAGGAGTTGTACTACATGTTGCAGTGAGACAGGAGTTGTACTAACATGTTGCAGTGAGACAGGAGTTGTACTACATGTTGCAGTGATACAGGAGTTTGTACTACATGTTGCAGTGATACAGGAGTTGTACAACATGTTGCAGTGATACAGGAGTTGTACTACATGTTGCAGTGAGACAGGAGTTGTACTACATGTTGCAGTGAGACAGGAGTTGTACACAGTTGCAGTGATACAGAGTTGTACAACATGTTGCAGTGAGACAGGAGTTGTACAACATGTTGCAGTGAGACAGGGGGAGCTGTGTCTCATGTCTGGGACTAGGTATACTCAGTGTAAAGTGTAGACAGTCTCCAAGATAGACGGGTGGATCCTCCCTTGTCAGTGTGTCACACAAAAAGACGTAGATCTAGGGGCAATCACTGCGGGAGAGTGCACACTCAAGAGAGAAAAGAGGAAATTGTGGCAAGTGGTGTAGACCGGGTTCGACCTTGAGGCTTTCAGACTTGCTACGTGCAGCACTCTGTGGTCACGATTTCCTAGTTTCCTCCCACGGTGAGGACATTACAGAGTGCAACGATCCTTCTCTACTGAAACCGTCTGTACTGGTACCAGAACACTCCTCCTGTTACAGTCTGTACTGGTACCAGAACACTCCTCCTGTTACAGTCTGTACTGGTACCAGAACACTCCTCCTGTTACAGTCTGTACTGGTACCAGAACACTCCTCCTGTTACAGTCTGTACTGGTACCAGAACACTCCTCCTGTTACAGTCTGTACTGGTACCAGA
Organism: Timema cristinae; assembly: GCA_039000515.1. Lineage (NCBI taxonomy): Eukaryota > Metazoa > Arthropoda > Insecta > Phasmatodea > Timematidae > Timema > Timema cristinae. Next base: position 125,910,778 of record JBCFYV010000012.1, on the reverse strand, counting down.
ACACTCCTCCTGTTACAGTCTGTACTGGTACCAGAACACTCCTCCTGTTACAGTCTGTACTGGTACCAGAACACTCCTCCTGTTACAGTCTGTACTGGTACCAGAACACTCCTCCTGTTACAGTCTGTACTGGTACCAGAACACTCCTCCTGTTACAGTCTGTACTGGTACCAGAAACACTCCTCCTGTTACAGTCTGTACTGGTACCAGAACACTCCTCCTGTCCACTCCATTGCCCGCGTCCCAACCGAGTGACTGTCCCTAGTTCGAGTCGTGTGAAGCCACATAGCTATTACTCATAGCTCTAAGCGGTATGTAAGAAACAAGATGGATTATATCTTAGTTATGGTTCAACTGCGATTAGAAAGACCTCACCAATCGTTAGAACAGAAGGTAAACTATTTTACAATAAAGAGAAAGGAATGCAGTTATCGATTTTTATAGCTCTAATTATTTCATCTGAGCATTCTCAGGTAATATTGCTTCTCTTAGCAAAACTACGACGCAACATTCCTTTGTAACTTTACGTGGGAAGGTCACATGCGTATTGTTACGTATATGAAACATTAAAAAAGCTGAAAGTTAAATCAATTAATAAGAGAAAATTCAAGCAATTATTTATCTTTTAAATATTTACAAGTAAAAGTTTTTAAATACATAAGCACTAAGGCTTTATCAGACATTATTGGAGTAATCAAATATCGTAGGTTAAGGTAAGCAGGACAGGCAGAGCGAATGGGAGAATCTAGAACCTTGATCAGGATATTGACTGGCAAACCCAATGGGAATACCCAGGCACAAATCAGAGGATAGCATTAGAATGGACCTGAAAGAGAGGTAGGGTGTAATGAGGTGGACTGGATAGAACTAGCTCAAGATAGAGATAGGGTGTAATGAGGTGGACTGGATAGAACTAGCTCAAGATAGAGATAGGGTGTAATGAGGTGGACTGGATAGAACTAGTTCAAGATAGAGATAGGGTGTAATGAGGTGGACTGGATAGAACTAGCTCAATATAGAGATAGGGTGTAATGAGGTGGACTGGATAGAACTAGTTCAAGATAGAGATAGGGTGTAATGAGGTGGACTGGATAGAACTAGCTCAAGATAGAGATAGGGTGTAATGAGGTGGACTGGATATAACTAGCTCAAGATAGAGATAGGGTGTAATGAGGTGGACTGGATAGAACCAGCTCAAGATAGGAATAGGGTGTAATGGGGTGGACTGGATATAACTAGCTTGAGATTGAGATAGGGTGTAATGAGGTGGACTGGATAGAACTAGCTCAAGATAGAAATAGGGTGTAATGAGGTGGACTGGATACAACTACTCAAGATAAAGATATGTGGCGTAATGTTGTATGTACGTATGACAATGCACTTACGAGTTCCAAGTACCATAGAGTAAGTAAGTAAATAGCTCTCTGGTCTTAAGGAACTGGAGAGCTCAAGGCCACCAGAACGTAAGCTCTCCATTCGATTCTAACCTGAGACCATTTGACTCTCAATGTCTTCTCTTGGCTGAGAGGCAGAGAACAAGTTTCTAATCTGTTGGGATTATAGTTTTTATCTTCTCAGTCTAATATTTCGAGACAGATGACGAGATGACCAAAGCTCACACAATGAATAATATCAAGTGTTTTAAAATATCCCCACTAATATATTATGTTGTGGACGTAAATGGCAAGTGTATCTTTATTTCGGTTTATTAATCATGGCAGGTCTTTCATCAAAATGAATGTCGAGTTAACAAACTATAACTTCTCTTGAAGACGGTTTGTCTTGCCAACATGGACGTGTCGGAAATATTACAATGATATTGGACATATTTGGATAGCAGCCAATGTCTGCAATGACTGCAGTTTCTGTCACTCAGATGGATGCTGTGTTTCTACGGTTATTAAAACAAACATTAATAACACAAAGACTCAAAACAATTGTGTAGGTTGGCTGTAATGTAATGTAAATGTGGTCAAACTGTAGACAATTACGTACAGTATATCACTGGCTTATTGTTTACACTGCTTTTGGTAACATTTAGTCTGGCTAAGGTACGCAAGTAAACCGGGAACAGGAACAGTTGATTTTGATGCTCTATGATGGGCAGAGGTTTTATAGCTGTGTTTCTGTAACGGTGAATATTATTTAGTTTACCATATCTTACCATTTTTGAGTAAAATATCTCAATTTATCTAAAGTCCATTCGCCATAGAAGTAGTGGTAACTGAAAGCTGTCAGAAGATATAGAAATGGTTGAACGAAAAACAATTAAAAATAAATTGTTTTGTTGTGAAAGTTTTGACTGACAAAAGCGACATCAAATCAGAATATTGTCTTGCGGATCAAATGGTTTAGGTGGATGGATACATGAGAGCAGCTCTGGTAACCCCTGCTAGCTGTCACCACTACTCCTATGGTGGATGGACTATATAAATAGTGGTACAGTCTGCACCAAACCAATGAGGTTCTTCAGTGTTTGTGTTCTCGCGGCGATCAGACTAACTTCGTCAATAATGTCAAGTACGTCCCTTTTATATTCCGTCAAGGTGAGTGGGGGGGGGGGGTGTAAGTTTACCCCCTCCTCTCTCCTCACCCAGCCAGCTGTAGGAGCCACAATACGGCGAGTCCTCATATGAGGAACAAGTGTGGTTTTCGTAACGAATATTCGCCGCTAGTCGAGCGAGACCCGCTACAGTAACGGTAAGACAGACAGACAGCCATTCTGACATCCTCAGTCGGGGTGAAACAAGTGTTGGTAAGTCTGGGAGACTGCCCACTTGGCAAGTGATGGTGGGAAGCAAGTGCCAGTCATGTCGTTACTTGGCTATATACACGCTTATTAGAAGTATCCGCTCACAATTGTTACGGCTGGGTATTTGTGTAACATTACTAGCTTTGCTCGTTGGGGACTCCGCCCCCAAACCCCAGTGGGGTTTCTTTGCAAGTGAATGTAAACTAATTTAATTTCAGAGCAGTTTTTTGATAGGTCTTACCGTTTAGCCACAAGAGACCTCCAAAGAAGGTTACAGGTTAAGAGCTCTGAGTTTGCCAAATGTCAAGTTTCTATCTCATCTGTAAGTGGGTGAACACTAATGTCAGTGAGTGAGTCAGCCGTGTGATAATGGCTGCCGTATAAAAATTATTCAATGGATACATTTTTTAAAAAGGTACTTTACACCTAAGACATCACTCTCGCAACATACTGGCTGTCGATGATGGGGAGATCAGGGTTCGATCCCAATCGGGTGCACTGAGGGTAGTTTTATCCTAAATGGTTTTCCTCCCTCTCTCCACGTGAATACAAGTGCACTTCTCAACAATTCAACCATACTTATCCATAACTCATTAGCATAATTAGTACATCTATTTATAAAATAACATGTCCTGATTGACTGACTGATTCATCATCGCCGAGCGCAAACTATCAAGGCTACAAGCATGAAATTCGGACTGTATATTCATTTTGTTATGTAGGCACCTACTAAGAAAGGATTTTAGAAAATTCCACCCAAAGGGGTCAAAATAGGGGATGATAATATGTATGAAAGTCCGTCATTTTGAAAGTTACATAAACAAAATTTTGTATTTCGTTATTGACGTAAAACAAATAAATACATGTTTCAGGAATTTTGGAAATTTTATTTAATAAGGGATGAAAAGGGGTGAAAGTTTGTATCGGACTTGCATTATTTTTGATCTGAGGTCAAGTTATGGTCATCAACGTAACGTAATATTTTTAATTAATCTGTAAATACATATTATATTTTCGTATTTGTATATAATCAACTTCCACGCGAGCAAAGCCGCGGCCAACAGCTATCTAGTTAGCGTATAAACCAAACGCGCAGGGGAGAAGACTTGGAACTAAAACTAAATCTTTCGGTGGAGGGGGGTGTCAGAAAACTCGGGGCCCTGCAAACCAAGTTCACACAAGCCATTGTAAGCATTGCTTCCTGCTTCCTGCTTCCTGCTCCCTGCTCCTTGCTGTTGCTCTTCCCTTTGTGGATGGTCCGCGAATTAAGAAGTGCCTCAAACGGATTTAAGATATCTACAAAATTAACCAATTTATTAATGCTATAATGAGTGGGGTGAATACATATCATTATATATGCGTATATAAGGGATCAAAGCAAATAGTTGTATGGTTATTATTTAATCGTCCGGGTATTCAGTTGTTGCAAGCTACGATAGGCCGGACATGTAGCGCGATATTGTAGAACCTTGTTTAGGGTACAGACTGACAGCTCTAATGGGAATAGACCAGTGGGAAGACTTAGATGCAGGGAGGATAACATTAGAATGGACCTGAGAGGATAGGGTGTAATGAGGGAGACTGGATAGAACTAGCTCAAGCTAGAGATGAGTTGTAATGAGGTGGACTGGGTAGAACTCCAGAGCATCGGTTCAACAGACTAAGGTTGGATTCCTAGTCAAGATTCACTCATATCTCTATTATAACAACGTACACAGAGAGTGTCTGTAACGTTCTTTGGAGAATGTTTGCTCGGCTGTTAGCAGATTCCTCACCGCCTTGTTCTGGGGACTGAATGGGTCCTCAGTGGCAGTTATGACGTCATTAGGGCACTTAGAACCTGCTCAAGGGGACCCTTCTATTGGCAAGTTGGGACCAACTTTTACTGTGGGAAAAAAACAACCTGATCCGGGCCGGGTTCTTCCTAGACTTTTGTTTCTCAGGAGCGCTCGCGTCGAAAAAAAAACTGTTTGCTCAGCCAACATCTTCCCCCGACTGACAGTTCTGGCGCTGATGTTGGTTGAATACGATAGAGTGACTTCGTGTCCAATAAATGATCATATCAGCCTACAAAGTGTTGGAGCCGGGGATATTTCTAAGAGCAACCGGAGCTCATATGCTTATTTATTTCCGGTGTTAACATCCTTAGGGGAGCAGCAATATTTTCAACAGTAAAAATATATTTGAAACAATTTTATAATACATTTTATTTAGGTGAGTTTTGTCATGGATTTTTTCTTCTTTTTTCTGCCATCTTCAGGTGTGTGAGACGGACTATCGCAGGTGAGTGAGACGGACTATCGCAGGTGTGTGAGACGGACTATCGTAGGTGTGTGAGATGGACTATCGCAGGTGTGTGAGACGGACTATCGCAGGTGTGTGAGACGGACTCTCTAAACAAGTGTACTTACCCCACTCTTGCTCCCATCCATCAACCCATTCATTAGTCAGTTTGAGAGAAGAGCAAGCAGTTCCTGAGCTTGGCATCTCCGGCAGGACCAACTCAAGGTCGGGTGGATAGCACGGCTATCGTGACTCAACCTCTCGTGGAGGTAACAGACTGGGGGGAGGACTGGCAACACCTGGCTAGGTAACAGACTGGCAACATCTGGCTAGGTAACAGACTGGCAACACCTGGCTAGGTAACATACTGGCGGGAGGACTGGCAACACCTGGCTAGGTAACATACTGGCGGAGGACTGGCAACACCTGGCTAGGTAACATACTGCGGGAGGACTGGCAACACTGGCTAGGTAACAGACTGGCAACATCTGACTAGGTAACAACTGGCGGAGGACTGGCAACACCTGGCTAGGTAACAGACTGGGGGAGGACTGGCAACACCTGGCTAGGTACAGACTGGCAACACCTGGCTGGCTGATAAATCACCACACTTTGAGGGAAATGTCCGGTTAGTTTTCATGCAAGAAACTCCATGTCTCTATTTTAGATTGGTACGGTCTAATCCTGTCGTCTTCTAAAGATTCACAAAACTAAAAATAAAGTCTCTCCAAGACAACTATGGTGACCTTGTCTTGATACAACAGTTCTAACTAAATTGGTAAAAAGAATAATATAAAAGTATGTAGTTGGTAGAGTAACACTCACAAAAAAAAGGGCAAAATTGTATAAACATAATTAATTTAGTATTAAAAAAATGTGTTCACGTTGTTGTCTATGACGTAATATTTATCAAGAGACTGAGAATGTTTGAACAAGAAGAGATCGGATTAAGATAAATGTGATGGCGGTCCCCAATTCAAGATGATGCGACCTGTTGCCACAAGGTCATGTGATCGACTCTTCTATGACCCAACAGATTCTTTAATAATGATTAATAAAGAGTATTAACTAATTAAATAGTTGTTTTGGTCCTGGTTCCACATGAGTGGGATTACTAACATCCTGGAGTTGATTGTAAGCCGGCGGGTTTCACACGTGTTCTCGGTTGAACGTTGGTTTGGACAGCGACCCACCAACATTGGTTGAAAGTCACTAACATTTGCCCTTAAACAAATATGCCTGGTTTGATTTATTAATTATAATGTTCCCAAAAGCTTCCAATAATACTTACAAAATTATTTCTTCAAAATTTATATTTACAATATTAATTAAATGCGCTAAGAATGTAAATACAATATTACAACTATTGTTGTAGTAACTTTTCCCCTGCCATTTTGGCAACAAGCGATGTTTCTAGTTTTCAGATAACAGGTTTTGTGTAGCTATGTTTACGACTTCTAGTTACCTCTGTACCCTTTGGAAATAACGGCGTGTCCAAAAAACAACAGTAGTTTTGCAACGTCATTTAAAATATTGTGCGTAGATATATTTCTAATATTGAAGTGGACAGTCTATACCTTGATTCTCTTATGGCTGGAAATTTGAAGCATCGCTTAGAAAAATAGCAACTTATTTCTTTGCGGACAGAATTGATAAAGTTTTACTGTATTATTATTATTATTATTGTTATTTTATGAGTATTGATAATATCTATCAAACGTGACAGCATCATATCATATTACTTGACGTATGAATACAGTACAGCTTTTCTAGTAACTTTTTTTTATCCATCAGGTGTGTCCACTGTTGAGACAATTTGAGTATTTTACAAGGAAAACCTGGCTACTAGTCTAGGGGTCCCGGGTTCAGTTCCCGGCTGCTACCTTGGGTATTTTTCCCTTTAGAAGAATGATCCTAATGGTCAACAAGTTTTGGTTGACAAGACTAGGTTGAAATTATTCAGAAGAGAAAATTGTTGACTAAGGGCTTGATGTCGTCACTTAACCATTTATTTATTTTTAATTCAATAAGAAAATCACTTAAATGTTTCCCCATTAATTACTCAATTAACAATCATAGTAATTACCAGAGTAATAACCTTACTAACGACTGGGCTGATGTGTTAATAACATAATAAAATATTATTGAGGTTTTTTTGTCAAAGTTTATTACTACGCTAAGTAATAATTATACTATTTAATAAATGATAATATGATTTTTATTTCCAGAGTTTTATTTTTTTGCGTGAGTTTTACCAGCTGTCCGGGATATCCACACGTATCTACTTAATGGAGTAATGCCGGTATCCCAACAACTTAACGTTCTTTTAACTTTCACGTAACCTAACCTAACCTAACCTAACCTAACCTAACCTAAGGTAACGTAACGTAAAGGTTCCCCTCTTGGTTTAAATGGAAGCCATCAAGATGTAATTAGTTTAACGTTCACTTAACTTGAAAGCGTTTTCAAAGGGAAAACTTTCATCGTGTTCCTGACAGCCAATCATGTTGCGAGTGACGTCAACAGGGCTATTTAGTGCTTCATTTGTTTATTTATGGTGTAGAGACGAATTCTTCGGTATATTTTTACTTTCCGTGTTTCGCGAACTCTAAAAGGTCGTAACCTCTTGTTATACTTTATTTTGTACATCAGTAGACTTGAGAAGATCAGGTGGACAGACAGGGGACAAGTGAACAAGTCCTGAGAAGAGTGGTGAGAAGATCAGGTGGACAGACAGGGGGACAAGTGAACAAGTCCTGAGAAGAGTGGTTGAGAAGATCAGGTGGACAGACAGGAGGACAAGTGAACAAGTCCTGAGAAAAGTGGTGAGAAGATCAGGTGGACAGACAGGGGACAAGTGAACAAGTCCTGAGAAGAGTGGTGAGAAGATCAGGTGGAAAGACAGGAGGACAAGTGAACAAGTCCTGAGAAAAGTGGTGAGAAGATCAGGTGACAGATGAACAAGTCCTGAGAAGAGTGGTGAGAAGATCAGGGGACAGACAGGAGACAATGAACAAGTCCTGAGAAAAGTGGTGAGAAGATCAGGTGGACAGATGAACAAGTCCTGAGAAGAGTGGTGAGAAGATCAGGGGACAGACAGGAGGACAAGTGAACAGTCCTGAGAAAAGTGGTGAGAAGATCAGGTGGACAGATGAACAAGTCCTGAGAAGAGTGGTGAGAAGATCAGGGGACAGACAGGAGACAGTGAACAAGTCCTGAGAAGAGTGGTGAGAAAGAACTATTTTGGATGTAATTCTTCGGTACATCCTTAGGAGGAACTGTCTTCTATATGACGTCATAGAAAGAGGAGTTGAGGAAAAGAGGAGCTTAGGAGGAGAGAGGCAGAGGAAAGGGTGCAGTGGAGGTCTAAGTTCACTGACAAAAGGAAAGGACCTGTCGTAAGACAGAACACATAATAATAACCCGGTAAGTTCCTATTAGAAGTACTTGTAACCTAATTAATAACCAGCCCTAAATGATTTGTTTTCATTTATTGAACAATTTGTACTCAAACAGTGCAAATCCATTGTCTGTGTTTTGCTCGAGTCGTTACGGTAAGTCACGTGAATCCTGGTCACACACTAGTTTCTTTACGTTACGTGAACGTTACGTTGATTATGATCCCAGCACATGGGATAGTACGGTAAAATAAGGATACACTATGTTTGCATTTGCGTGGAGGGAGAGTGTGAAACCATTAAAGCAAAAACCTCAGTACGCCCAACCAGGACTAACTTCGATCTACAGTTATCGGTAAAACTTATTACCTGTATGAGTCTGACGGCTGGCCCGCGTGCACACCGATGAAGGTGAATACTCAACTAAATTACGTCTGTTTCGAACAAAATAAATTAAATATAATTCATTGGAATAAACTAGGACAACACTTTTGAACATAATTTAATTCAAAATTCTCTTAGTATCGTAATAAAAGCAAAAAAGTTTAAGATAATTTGTTGATTTGATATCAGTTTTGAAACAAACATCCGAATTTTGTGTTTAAAAAATTTAATCCATTTATAATAGATATTGAATACTATAAATGTAGCTTCTAATTGTTTTTAAATTAAGTTTCCTGAAACAATCAAAACTAGAAAATATTAAATAAATAAAAATAATTGATGTTGGTTTGTTTTAATGTAAAAACGTCAAATTAAAAGCTTCCAATGGTCCCCCTCCCCCTTTTCCCGTGCGTAACACAAAGAAAGAGCAGTATTGCTAAATGAGGTAATGTTTGTTTATATTGCGCGCACTCGGACAATGAAGAAAATGATCCATGGTTTGAGATCTGATGTCACTCTCAATGAAACATGGATCACCGCCTCAAGGCTGCCAACATTGCAAACATCACTACCACCTTTCACCAACGCAGGGGGGTCACTTATGACTTCAGATACACACATTTTCAAGGAATTTCTTTCTGTTTTGAGTAAAACATATCGCAAGTGACCTCATTTATTGTGTGATCACGTTTCATCGTCTACCGCTAATTGATCAATGAGTTAACAAAACACACACAATGGTGACCTTCTAGCGTTAAGAATATATATTTTTAAGCCCGTTTGTTTTACGATGCTTCTTCAAATAATTCCGATGAATTATTTGTTAGCTACCACTGTCCAGATTGATCTCGGTGGTAGTCAAACCAAACACTCTTTGATCAATGCATGGAGCCGCTTACAACTGACCCAATATCACCTTTGGGGAAACTGTAGATCTTATCCTCTCTCTCTCTAGATTAACTGTTGCCAAATCTCCTCGCTCTCAGTCATGTCTGAAGGTGGTGTGCTGGGGTAAGAAGGAACTACTGGCAACCTCGACCATCCAGCGTTGCCAAGCTTATCTTATATTTGAGAGGAGATTGACCATACAAAACGAGAGAATGACAACACTGTCTCCCAATAGTTACCAAGCAGTTCCCTCAGAGATGATATGCAGTGCATGATATGTTGACTACTTGTAATGTTCATCAAACATGTGCATGAACTATCACTTAATTAGACTTCATTAGCAAGCTATGATCCAGAATATGTGAACAATGCTAATGGTAGACACAGCAAGATTGATGAAGACTTGTCAATTAACCCCCAGTTACGTGCTAATGAGCACAGCCTTGTAACATATTTCACAAGAGCACAGCTTTAGGAAGCTACATGCTCCTAGGATCAAAACCATGTCTTCTTAGCTCTGGTGTTTTAACACACATGTTAATCCCGTACACGAGTTCAGATAAATGCAACGATTACTACCCCACCCCCACCCCTATTTCAGGACATGCGGCGTGAATTAAAGGAAATAGAACGGCGTTCAAGTGCAATTTAAAAATGGAAGGGCTTTAAATGACCGTTAGAAAAGTAGTGTGGATTTACTTTCACGTATTCATACGCCAATATTCTTCCAATACAAATTGGACTGGCTCTGTACACCTCGTTTATCCTGAAAGGTACCACTCGTACCCTGACAGACTAAACTATGACCTTATATCTTATAAACTGAATAGAAGTATCTAAGAACCTGCTGGTGACATAAGACCTGTCCTAGAACCCTCGTGTGGTCCTAGAAGCACCTAAGAACCTGCTGGTGACATAAGACCTGTCCTAGAACCCTCGTGTGGTCCTAGAAGCACCTGAGAACCTGCTGGTGACATAAGACCTGTCCTAGAACCCTCGTGTGGTCCTAGAAGCACCTGAGAACCTGCTGGTGACATAAGACCTGTCCTAGAACCCTGTGGTCCTAGAAGCATCCTAAGAAGCTGCTGGTGACATAAGACCGTCCTAGAACCCTCGTGTGGTCCTAGAAGTACCTAAGAACCTGCTGGTGACATAAGACCTGTCCTAGAACCCTCGTGTGGTCCTAGAAGTATCTAAGAACCTGCTGGTGACATAAGACCTGTCCTAGAACCCTCGTGTGGTCCTAGAAGCACCTAAGAACCTGCTGGTGACATAAGACCTGTCCTAGAACCCTCGTGTGGTCCTAGAAGCACCTAAGAACCTGCTGGTGACATAAGACCTGTCCTAGAACCCTCGTGTGGTCCTAGAAGCACCTAAGAACCTGCTGGTGACATAAGACCTGTCCTAGAACCCTCGTGTGGTCCTAGAAGCACCTAAGAACTGCGGGTGACATAAGACCTGTCCTAGAACCCTCGTGTGGTCCTAGAAGACCTAAGAACCTGCTGGTGACATAAGACCTGTCCTAAACCCTCGTGTGGTCCTAGAAGACCTAAGAACCTGCTGGTGACATAAGACCTGTCCTAGAACCCTCGTGTGGTCCTAGAAGTACCTAAGAACCTGCTGGTGACATAAGACCTGTCCTACAACCCTCGTGTGGTCCTAGAAGCACCTGAGAACCTGCTGGTGACATAAGACCTGTCCTAAGTGTTGCGGCTTACCGCCACGTGTGATCACAGACCATGAATGAAGGAGTAGCCCCGTGCTGGAGTGTTGCCAAGAGACTACACCTGTCGAGCAGGAAGATAACTTGGGCCGGGAGATGAGTGGGCCGGGGAATGCCACATGGCTGGCGGGACAAACTGGAACAATCGTGTGGGCAAGACAGAGGAACTGATAGGTAGTTCCTTACTGGAGGAAAAAATTTGTATGTTTTTATATAAATATGTAATATTATATATTATACGTCTATAGCAATATAAGTTATGTGTATACATAAATACATATAAACCAGATGTAATTATCTAAAGGAAGAAGCGTGTGAAACCGTTTAGGTAAAAAGGTCCCGGATTTGAATGACGACCTCCCAGTAACCGTCAAACCAAACAGACGTATGTCCGTCACCAGCCACGTGTCTTTCAGGAACACCCCTTCAAAGCTTGGCTCAGTGGTCAGAGAAACTGTACCAACAACGAGCTATTCCTTGGAGGGTAGGCTTCCCTCCACAAACAGACACTCCTGGAACTACAGCAGTACCTGCAGCGCTGTTGCCAAATATCCTCTCCCGTCCGGATCGCACCCACAACAACTAGATAATGTTTTAAGGATGGGGACGGGTTAATTTAGCGCGAGTGTAAGTCGACCTTGGTGGTCAGGAGTAAGGTGCTCGCCTCAAGGCCCGATGTTCATGGGTTCAGACCCAGATTAGGTCGATGGATTGTTACTGAGAGTAGCACAACTTCTTTCGGATGGTAAGTAAAGCCGTCGGTCTCATGTCTACTGGGGATGTGAACAAGCCTTTACAGGCAAAATTGGAAGGCTCTTTCACTCTCGCTCATAGAAATTCTCGTGTGTTGGTATAATTAATTTGTTCATAAAGTGTATGTTAAATACCTCAAAAATTAAAATTAAGTGTACCGACAATTGCGTGGAAGGAGAGTGAAAAACAAATTATGGAAAGCCACCCTCAGTACACCCGACCGGGATTCAAACCGATAACCTATATCAACATTTGTTGATAAGAAAAACTAACCCGGAACCATAAAAATAAAATGCTTGGGAACCAGAATTTTTGTCAAGTTATGATGTATTTAAAACTTTAGCTTAAGACACGCAGGGGGGGGGGGGGACACAAGAATTAAGATTAGTATGCTCAACTGCGTTAAAAGAGATCTGCGGGGAGAATTAACTGGAAGAAAAATGTCTTTTGACTCTTGTTAGTGAAAGTTGAGCGAATTTGTGAAAACTCCGGAAATTTGATCCAATTCCCTGACTTTCCCTGTTTTCCAGGTTTTTCCAGGTTGCATGAAATCTCAACAGTATTTTTGTTTTAAAACAACTTTGATCTTTCCCCGCAAATGTTGGCAACATTGTAATCGATAGTCACGTGACCAATTGTTCGCCTGTCGGGCAGAAAGAGAGATGAATGGCGACAGTTGGAAGAAAGGCCAGAGGGTTGGGGGGGGGGGGGGGTGCAAACTACCGGTCTGGCTTGACCACGTGACCACCACACAATGTATTCTGGATGAGGATGGTTGAATTTATAGGAAGTGTACCCACATTTGAGTGGAGGGAGAGTGGTAAAACTATATACCAGTATTCGAACCTCGGTGTCTCCCTGTCCTCGGCAGTGCAGTCTATTGAGAGAGTGACACCTTAGACTGCACAGCCACCAAGGTGGGTCAAACTAATGTTAATAAAATAATATAAGTTGTAACTTAAAATGTGTTTTTTTCGTCGTTTATTTGAGGTATTTATCGAACCCTTTCTGAACCGAGTGATTTTATCAACAAACGATAATTTCTATGAGCGAGAGTGAAATACCCTACCAATTTTACTGGAAAGGTCCCAGGGTTCCTTTAAATACCACAATCGACAAGGGACCGATGGCTTTACTTCCCTTCCTTAGTAAGTTGTGCTACTGATTTTTATCGCTCAGACAAATCCTTTGACCCCAGCTGGGTTTGAACCTACAAAATTGGGCCCTGAGGGAGCACCTTACCCCAAGACCCCCGTGGTCAAGGCTGTAACTAACAGTTTTTTATGAGTCAAGATTTACAAAATTATTTCTTCCTAACATATTTTTCATTTAAAATACACAGAAATAAAAAAGTTTATAGAAGATTGTTTTTCTCCCGCGTCTCAGGAAAACAAGATGGAGGATTATGAAGAAATAAATGAGGATTTGCTTTGAGAGAAAAACCTGGAACAGCTAGTTCACCGTGTTGGTGTCGAACCTCGTATCCAGAGTCAGAGCGAGGTGTGCAACAACAAAGCCCGGAGAGACGTCACTCTTGCAATAGACTAGATTGTTAATGACGAGTAGATCGGGGTTTGAATCCCGGTACGGTGTTCACCTTCCTCTTCCTTAACACGGTCGTAATGAGACGCGGTGAATTACGCTGACCTAAGTAAACATAATGCAATATTTGCGAGACAAAACACAGGTTGTGCTGACCCATATGCGACCTCTTGTGGGCAAGTCACTCACTTTCTGAATATGGTAGTTTGGTGACGAGCGTTGCTCATTACGTAGTTAAACAAGGACAGTGGTCATGTTTGATTCCTGAATAAGGCCGTGGCTATAATATCCAAACAGTGTTTCTCTACTCGGTTTGACACAATAGAGAATAACCACTGTTCACGTGGTTTAAGACGTCAGTCCCCCAAACACTTATCAAACGTCCTCCTTAAAGAAATGGACAGTCAGGTTGAAACACCATGGAACACGTTCATCTCAGGCTCAAAGAATGTCCCGGACAAATTTTGTTAAAAATGGTCCAACTCATTTGGAAATAAATTATCACGGCACAAATAAATAAGCAGATCAAACGCTAAATGGTCAAGTTAAAACATAAGCTCGCTTCGCTCTGTCAATATATTACGCAAGTGATGGGATTGAAACGTTTGGTCGGTTCATTCTTTGTAGCATGTAAACGTGTATGGTAGATCTCTAATAACATCTCACAGAAACATGTCAACATGTATTGTAGTCCTCCGCTCCTAGGACAATCTAGTCCCTGTTCACGGCTGATCACTGCGCCATCAACAGGAACAATATATCGTATCACTTGTTACATGTGAGCGAGCCAAGGTTTCTCGGTACCTGTATCGAGTATCTCCTCTCAAGTGAAAGATACTCTATGCAGGCCTACCAAGAATTGTTGCACACAGGGGAATTCCCAAAGTTCTATACATCACACAGGGACCCGCATTGATGGTGGCGCCGTCTAGTACGTCACTGTCAAGTAATGTTATCCGCAGCTGTCACTTCTGATCAATATTATCAATAACGCTAATAATATAGTTCATTATTAACAATTTTGACCACAAACGAATGTTTATGATTTTTAAAAGGTGCTCTAAATGTCCCGAGAGCTAAGGGGTTGTCTAGGTAGCTGAGAAATTCCCAATCCGATGTTTCGCTTAGGTCAGATATTAACAGAACCTTTAACAGTCCACGAGTTTGTTGTTCATTGTAATGAACAAAAAGCTATGTTCTATGACCTTATAGATAGATAGACTTGTGAGCATCGTTTGAAAGTTGACATTTTCCCTCTGAAAAGTACAAAAACACACATATCTCTGTTGATCATTAAAAGGTAAATGTGCGGTAAACCAAAAGTAGCTGTTGTAGGAGCGTATAATGGATCTTTGGGAATCGAATGTAATTTAAAAGGGAGGTGATTTGTATTTTACTTCTCCCCTGTTTGTTCTCCTATTGCCAGACAGCTCCTCACAGGAACGTTATGAACCAGTGTCCAATGCTATGTAAGATATCGTCAAGATGCGAACCACGGTCCCACGAGAATATTCCAGCTGTTAGTTCACCGCCACACCCATTTAGGGTTGGGTCGAACTGCGTGGGATTGTTGGGACGAGCGTGGGCTCTCTAATGACAACTTTCAAAATATATCACCGTTTAAAAGGAATTCAAAAAACTAGGCTGGGGTTACGTTGGTACTGTGTAGAGAACCTTGTCATCACTCGGTTCATTCAGAGAACCTTGTCACACTTCAGAGAACCCGTGACCCATGGGTTAGTCTGGTGCTGTGTGGAGAACCTTGTCACCACTTCAGAGAACCCGTGACCCATGGGTTTGTTCGGTAACCAAGGCGGCAATCCCTTCAGCTGGCTGGTTTCTAGTTCTGTTGGGCCGTCGCGAGTCTTGGGGATACAA
Source organism: Timema cristinae (assembly GCA_039000515.1). NCBI lineage: Eukaryota > Metazoa > Arthropoda > Insecta > Phasmatodea > Timematidae > Timema > Timema cristinae. The sequence goes on along the minus strand of JBCFYV010000012.1, from coordinate 125,895,177 downwards.
AATGTCACGTGGTCGGAAACAATTTAAAGAATGTCCAGGTCGATTTATATAGAAACAAATTTTTCTTGACAATTTTTCAACATTAGACCCCACTTCTGTGGTCGAATAGTCTAATGAGAGTGTTTTATCATAAATTGTTTCTCACTCAACCTCCACGCAAATGCGGGTACACTTCTTACAAATGTAACATTATTCATCCTTAAGGTGGGGACGTAGGGGACGCGAGAAAAGGTCAGCGTTTTAGCAGTTTTTAAACCAAAACCTTTATTTTGGCCCAAATAAAAGTATTGCTTTAGTAGAAACCTAGGTTTAATGTTCTTCACATGTTGATATCACCAGGTGAAGAACATTAAACCTAGGTTTATACTGGAGAAATAGTTGATTTACCTTGACCTAAGAAATGTTTTTTTTTATATAAAAACTACAAAAACACTGACCTTATTTCGCGTCCCCTACACTCCCGTCTCAACCCGTTAGTGTAATTAGTGCAACCAAAACGGGTAGTGAAACGCGATGATAAATAAAAAAGTAAACATATATTTTTACGTCAAGTGGTTCTCAGTTTTGACCGATATAATCAATAGGCCCCGCCCCTTCATGTTATAAAATAAGTGAAGTTACCAGAATATTACTGAACCCAAAACAGTAACAAACATAGTAGCGTCCAACTCTTTCAGCTGATCGTGAACTGAGTGGCCCACCTTTACGATCATTTGTTTACATCTCCATGGAGACCACGATCTGTGTATCCCACTTTACGATCATTTGTTTACATCTCCATGAAGACCACGATCTATGTATCCGCCTTTACGATCATTGTTTACATCTCCATGAAGAACCACGATCTGTGTATCCCACCTTTACGATCATTTGTTTACATCTCCATGGAGACCACGATCTGTGTACCTGCAAATAAAATACTGCAGTGTACTGTATCTTTTGCTATGAACAATACCTCTCCTTACATGAGTGGTTTGGTGCATCAAATAGCTGGGCGAAGGTTCTCACAGGGGTATTAAGGGAGGAAATAATACGTTTTGATTCAGATCAAACATCAAACGCTCCAAATATATATATATATTGACGAGTAGATCTTTAACTAAGTAAAAATTCAAGCAAAGCCTCATTATTTTCTATAGAATATTTTAAATAAGATATATTTTATCGCGATCATGTTCAACGATCGGTGCGATGATCCGTTGGCTAAGAAATCATTTTCCAAACAACTATCTATGTTTGCAAACCTTGTAAGGGTTTAAATGTGTGATCTCAACTCAACTCAACATCTTTAACAAGTGGCTGATAACTAAAACCAAACTCCCGCTACTGTTTAAACAGTGATTATTTACTAATTAAGAGACCGTCGCATTGCGGTCTCTAAGCTCAGCCACTGGGAGTCAGTGTGTGAGTGTGTTAGTGTGTGTGATTCAGTGGTACAGGGCACCAGTGCATGTAACGGAGTCTGGAGGGGAGAAGAGGGTCGGCTCAAACAGTTCACTTAACGGACCGTTACAGCAACGACGTGCCAATTTCAAAAACTGTTCTTCGAATATATTTGTACTTAGAACAAAATGATGAGAAGTGGAGAATAATGAAATAAAAAACAAAATGGTTTGACTTAAATAAAATAACACGAATTTATTTTAGCAACAAAATAATTGGTTCAGGCCCACCACGTCTTACTACCCACTAGGGGGGTACTAATAGTACATTAACTAGGCAAATACCCACCTCGGTGGCGTAGTTGGCTAACGCGCTTGTCGTATTGAGCTCGACTGCTGAGACGAGGAGATCGAGGTTCGAATCTCAGTCAGGTGAACTGGGGGTGGTTTTTCCTAAATGGTTTTCCACTCTCCCTCCACGCAAATGCGGGTTCACTTCCTCCAATTCAACCTTCCCAATTTCTAAATCCATTAACGTAATTAGTACTTAAAGCGTATAACCCGAACGGGTAGTAAGACGCGGTGCTAAATATTAATATTATAACTAGGCAAATGGAGAAAATATATTTAGAGGAAGTGTACATACATGTACAAGGAGGGAGAGTGGAAAACAATTTTTGTAAAAATCAACCTCAGTACACTCGACCAGGATTTGAACCCAGATCTCCCCAACATCGACAAGGGTTGTTTTAATTTAAAGGCACAAGTCTGAAATAGACGTGTGGGTCCGTCAGCTACTTGAGCTTATTATTGAGACCCCAGCCAACAGCGACCAAGGATCGACTTTTTTATACCACTGAGTGTACAATACTAGATTCATATTTTAGGTTCGATTCCCGTTTCCAGCTGTTATTTTCCATCTAATTTTAAACACATAAATACCACTTCTGAGTTTTCAATTTTTATTCACCTGCTCCGGTGGCCGAATGTCTAAGGCGTCGTGTCGCAAGAGATTAGACCGCCGATGACGGGGAGATGGGGTTTCTAATCCCGGCCGGGTGTACTAAGGTGAGTTTTCCCCTCTCCCTCCAAGCAAATGCGTGTAAACTTTCTCTAAAATTCAACCTTTCCTCAACCCTAGCTCATTAACATAATCAGTACATGTGCTAATAGCCTGAACAGGTAGTAAGACTCAGCGATAAAAATATAATAATATATATTTTACAAATTATCTAAACTTAATTTAAAATGGCGTCTTATCGATACCTTATATGAATATGCTATTTGCATCCAAGACATGCGTCTGTTATTAAAATAATTCGTGTGCGCTATATGCCGTTATTCCACTGAGTCTCTTGTATCGAAATAATGCCCCGGGCGAGAGTCGACTGTGAACTTCTACTGAAGGTCTCGAACAAAACGACTCACGACGAAGGAGACTCTTACAAGGATTCACTTCCCAGAAGTTATTCCACTCATCCCTCGGCCAACAAAAGACGATTCTTATTAATGGCGCGTGATTTATATTTATCGGAGTTTCCCCGGGGTATTTTATTATTATTATTATTATTATTATTATTATTATTATTAGCACCGCGTCTTACTACCCGTTCGGGTTATACGCACTTACGCTAATGTGTAATGGTAGGTGATTGTGAGATGAAATGAAGGACCTACAGTTTAACGTGGAATCCGAACCACGGTGGAGGCCTGGCACTACACACATTTCCCGGGGTATTAAATGGCCGCAAACGCATTGTTAACGTGATTTAAGGACGAATAATTGCAAACGTTCATTTGTCTTAGAATCACTAATGGTAACTATCAAGTTTTTTATACGAGTAAAAAAACACTCACTCATTACTGAGCGGTCGTGCGCTTCATCTTTAAACTCACATAAACTATTGGTATTCCTATCACTTTTGGCGTATTGATAATTTTAAATGCTAGTATTTAGACAGCTCATCAATATGGCGTCAACAATATCATTTATATACTAAACAAAAAACAATTAGCCCACAAGATACCGAGGGATGGAAAAACCTTAAGGTGGGGGGGGGGGGGGGGTGCAGAGAATGCTAGGAAAGGTCAATGTTTTGAAATTTTTATTGCAAAACTTTTTTTTGGTCAAAATATCGCTTCAATACAAAATAAAAGTCTAATTTTCGTCACACCAACCTCACTTCAGAAACAAGCTAGATGTCCCAGCACCAACCTCACTCAGAAACTAGCTCACCGCTACAGTCAACCTCACCCCAGAAACCAGCTCACCGCTACAGCCAACCTCACCCCATAAACCAGCTCACCGCTACAGTCAACCTCACCCCATAAACTAGCTCACCGCTACAGTCAACCTCACCCCAGAAACCAGCTCACCGCTACAGCCAACCTCACCCCAGAAACCAGCTCACCGCTACAGTCAACCTTTAGGAAGTGTCTCCATCTAACGAGAGGCGCATACAACGCCACTTGGCACATTTGACAAAGTCTGTTAGTTCAAGATATGAATTCCATTAGTTCCTCCTGATTGAGCAACGTTGCTGCCCTGAGTCGATTGTTGACACACTGGTCGGCATCGAGTTCAACCCCCCACCCCTGGCTACCCTGCACAGCCAGACGTACCAAGTGGACTGGTAAACAGAGCCCACCCTAGACGGACCACTCCTATGTCCACAACCAACTATTTCAACAAGAACATCTCCGGCTGCTGTCCACAACATGGGAAAGACAACAAAAGAAAGATTCCAGCCACCAAAATATTGAAAAGTTATTGCTAGAAAGAATCTTTGAAGGAAGTAGAACACAAAAGACAACTCGTAGATGAAAACAAGTGGCCGATGGACTTCATCACAGTTGGTTAAAAACGGGGAGGAATATTTCACGAACTGACAGAAGATTTAGATGAAATGTATCAAGGCGCAGGTTTTATATCATGAGCTACACTCGTGTCCTGTGCTCATAAAATATACCTAGAAGTTATAGCTGAATAAAACTAGCTCAAGATAGGGATAGATGGCGTACTTTTGTAAGTGTGACAATGAACCTTCTAAATCCTAATGCCTTGGCGCAAGTAATGTAATCTCTTTCAAACTAAACTACCGGTTGTCCATTCTGCGGAAGATGAAGAACGCTCCTTTGTCATGACATCTGTCACGCACGATTCTCTACTCAAGACGGTTGACATTAACTCTCTTATTTGCGTCATTCAATATGAACAAATAACATACACTGTATCAGAGAGTCTCCCCGACATATTGTCACCTCGAGATGATATATCGTGTGTGGTGTAAAGACTCTTACAGGGTTGGCCTGGGTTCAGTTGGAACGAGTCTTGTTGATGTCTAGCTGTGTCTAGGTATGTCTAGCTGATGTCTTGGGCTAAGAACCACAACACCACGCTCCCAACACGTGGTGGACTGTTCATGTTCACCAACACGTGTCTTTGGTCGTGTGTAACCTATTGTCAACTGAGATCTATTGACATTAACTGCTAGTATGTCTACGTCCGTGTCATTATTTCTGGATAGGTGATAGGTTGCACTTGTCAAATATCCAATCTTAAACACAACTATTACTATTATTTGTATTATAAAAGTTTAATTAATTGTTTGTTCTTGAGGTTTATTAGTTGCATCTATTTTAACAGCTAGTCGATATCTTGATTTTCTTACAAATGTACATTTGGAACACCTTTTAAAAAAAAATTACGGTCAAAAGTGATAACATTTTACTAAGACTATTATTGTTATTACTTTATATAATATATTATAATATCCATTTAAAGTGACAGCTACATATAATGACTTGACGTATGAATGCATTAAGGTAGTTCCTGGAAATTTTTTCTATCTGTCAGTTAAGTCCATTCGTAAGAAAATTGGAGTGTACGCGGATGGCTATAGTAGGAATGCGGTATGAAGCAAGGGGGTTTATATTTAATCAAACTACTTTCATGCATTCATGCGTCAAGTCACGAGACCTGCAGTTCTTACTTTTGAAGGTGTATTAATAGGTACCGACCAAACATTACTCGTGTGATAGAAGTGTTGTGACTCTCGTAATAATTGCGCGCGGGTTAGCTTAAATACTCGCATGTTTGACTCCTTAAGGTGGGATGGAAAGTTACCGGCAGTAAAATCATTTTTAATAGCAAAACATTTTATGGCCACATCAATAAAATATTGCTCTAGTACAAATATACAGTTTAATTTCCTTCACACGGTGATATCAACATTAATTATTGAATATCTGTCAAGAGCTTGGCGGCATTAGCTAACAAACTTTTAAAATCAAGAGAAAAGTTGTCATTAAATTCCAGGACACCCTTCACAGATGTTTTTCTCGCGTCCCACCTTAAGTAATAACGACAATATCTAAGCTGGTAAGATTTAGCTAATGTTTATATAATACGGTCTTGAAATATTTATTTTAATTTCAAAAAACACTAACAAATTTTTATATTAATAGAATAAGCTTTCATTGGAGATTTTATTTTAAACCCCGTTAAAAATATCAACATTTCCATATTGACAATTCCTACTTCTTCTATGTACAGATTGGATTATAAAATGATTCATGAATACACTTGATTGATAAGTCACATGAAACCAACCTCATCAATAACGTTTTGGAAATTGCGAGATGTTTACAGCCCTCAAAATAAGGCAGGGTTATAACTTCCTGACAGACAAACATCCCACAGTATACTAGCAGCTAGTCACACACCTGGAATACTATATAATATACTAGCAGCTAGCCACATTAACTAAGCTAACACGGCTCTTAGAGCCATACTATAATATACTAGCAGCTATCCACACACCCGGAATACTATAATATACTAGCAGCTAGCCACACACCCGGAATACTATAATATACTAGCAACTAGCACACACACCCGGAATACTATAATATACTAGCAACTAGCCACACACCCGGAATACTATAATATACTAGCAACTAGCCACACACCTGGCAAAACACGAACTAAACTAACACGAAGCAATCTGTATGAATACAGTTGTAAAGATTACGGCCCGTAGAAAACACCGGGCAAATAAAATCTCCGTGTCTTTTGGAACAGATCAAGTAATGCTACCCCCCCAGTGTCCATGTGACGATCTTACCCAGCCCTCCCCAAGAGAACAATCTCCCCACAGGGTAATGGGTGACTTACCTGAGGTAACAAGACTGCCGGGCGCGCGCAGATATCCCTTGTCGGCAATCAGAGTCCCAGCCGCGAGTCTCCCGCACGACAAACACTAACAGTTCGCTACGATCGAAGAGTTCTTCTTTTGGAGGATGTTCCTCCCCCGAGAAGCGAATCAAATCCCTAATTGTTCGTGACGTAAGCAGCCGCCACCAACACACCCACCGCCCAGATATGAAATGAACTCGCGGAGGGTTCTGTCTGTCGACTATAAATAGGTGGGGAGGTTTGTTCTACGAGGAGGAAGGGGGGGTAGACAAAAAAAAGGGGGTGTTTAGGAAGAGGGTACTTCGGAGGGCAGGCCGTACCCTCAGCTGGTAATGTGCATCCTGTACCCTGGGCAGAAGGAGTGGGGGGTAGGGGCGGGAAGGCCTGTGATTGGACAAGAAGACACTAGCCACAAGAAATGGCCAGGAATGTTAGCTGCAGTCGCGAGCCGGGCAGATCGGAACCAAGACTTGTGTTTGATGGTTGCATGAGGTAAAGTTGAGGGACCGCTGAAGAAGTACCGTCCCCCCACTCTTCCGACCGTGAGTGTTCCCCCCTCCCCTTCTAGCATCTTCCCCCTACCCCCCTCCCGGCGGGTAGCCTTGCAAGTTCTCACGACATCACACACAAGGTAATTCAGACAAGAGATGACATAAGGAATGTTGTGTTGGTGCACTTTGTATTTGACCGTCAATTGCAAGTTGCATCTCTCCAGGTACTAGGGGGTAGGGGGAGGGGTCACACAATAGCCCTAGCACCTCAAGGAGGGGGTCACACGGTCTCTGGCACGTCACTCTCGCAATATGTCCATGATGGGGGATATCGAGGTTTGAGTCCCAGTCAGGTGTACTGAGCAAATGCGGATACACCTCTATATTAAACCTTCCTCATAACCAGCACATTAAAGTAATAAGTACATACGGGTATAACCCGAACGGGTAGTAATACACGGTGCTAAAAAACATGTATTATTTTAACTGACGGAACACGATTTATAAACTAACACACACAACACCCAGCTCCCCAGCGGTTAATTTATCACTCGTGACCCCAATGTCACAAATAATAAACTTTTCGGCCATTCTAAGAAATGAACCTAGGACCGTCAGGGCTGGAGAAAGACTCGCTACCAGCTGAGCTGAAGCGTCGGACTTTAGTCTACATAAAACATTGGCTTGGTCCCAGATTGTTGTTACGAAAACAATTAGTAATCATTTCCATTAAATCGCCCCCCCAAGGTTTTCATCATAAGCCACCACTGCATTTGTATCACATCTTTACATTAAATGTTGAAACATATTTACTGTAGCAATGATGACAGTAGCTTGGCGTGGTTTATAGAGGAGACTAATTGCACTCTCATCTCACTCTTGCTCAGTCATTACCAGCGTGGTTTATAGAGGAGACTAATTGCACTCTCATCTCACTCTTGCTCAGTCATTACCAGCGTGGTTTATAGAGGAGACTAATTGCACTCTCATCTCACTCTCACTCTCACTCAGTCACTACCAGCGACTTTAACGAGAGGGTAGGAAGGAAGTTCGATACATTATATGGGTTGATCAAAAAGAGATGAAGATAATTATTGAGAGTGGCGGAGGTTACATAATTATAAGTTACATACCCTGTAGTCATTACCTGACATTGTTGGGTTAAAGGAAACTAGAACCGTATTCAAGGTACTAACTGCAGACCCCACGGGAAGATGTAGTCACAGATAGGAGGATAACATTATAATGAATCTGAAGGAGATAGGGTGTAATGAGGTGGACTGGATAGAACTAGCTCAGGATAGAGATAGGGTGCAGTGAGGTAGACTGGATAGAACTAGCTCAAGATAGAGATATGGTGTAATGAGGTGGACTGGATAGAACTAGCTCAAGATAGAGATAAGGTGTAATGAGGTGGACTGAATAGAACTAGCTCAGGATAGAGATAGGGTGTAATGAGGTGGACTGGATAGAACTAGCTCAGGATAGAGATAGGGTGTAATGAGGTTGACTGGATAGAACCAGCTCAAGTTAGAGATATGGTGTAATGAGGTGGACTGGTTAGAACTAGCTCAAGATAGAGATAGGGTGTAATGAGGTGGACTGGATAGAACTATATCAATATAGGGATAGGGTGTAATGAGGTGGACTGGATAGAACTAGCTCAAGATAGAAATAGGGTGTAATGAGGTGGACTGGATATAACTAGCTCAAGATAGGGATAGGGTGTAATGAGGTGGACTGGATAGAACTAGCTCAAGATAGAGATAGGGTGCAGTGAGGTAGACTGGATAGAACTAGCTCAGGATAGAGATAGGGTGTAATGAGGTTGACTGGATAGAACCAGCTCAAGTTAGAGATATGGTGTAATGAGGTGGACTGGTTAGAACTAGCTCAAGATAGAGATAGGGTGTAATGAGGTGGACTGGATAGAACTATCTCAATATAGGGATAGGGTGTAATGAGGTGGACTGGATAGAACTAGCTCAAGATAGAAATAGGGTGTAATGAGGTGGACTGGATATAACTAGCTCAAGATAGGGATAGGGTGTAATGAGGTGGACTGGATAGAACTAGCTCAAGATAGAGATAGGGTGTAGTGAGGTAGACTCGATAGAACTAGCTCAGGATAGAGATAGGGTGTAATGAGGTTGACTGGATAGAACCAGCTCAAGTTAGAGATAGGGTGTAATGAGGTGGACTGGATAGAACTAGCTCAGGATAGAGATAGGGTGTAATGAGGTGGACTGGATAGAACCAGCTCAAGTTAGAGATAGGGTGTAATGAGGTGGACTGGATAGAACTAGCTCAAGATAGGGATAGGGTGTAATGAGGTGGACTGGATAGAACTAGCTCAAGATAGAAATAGGGTGTAATGAGGTGGACTGGATATAACTAGCTCAAGATAGGGATAGGGTGTAATGAGGTGGACTGGATAGAACTAGCTCAAGATAGAGATAGGGTGTAGTGAGGTAGACTCGATAGAACTAGCTCAAGATAGAGATAGGGTGTAATGAGGTGGACTTGTTAGAACTAGCTCAAGATAGAGATAGGGTGTAATGAGGTGGACTGGATAGAACTAGCTCAGGATAGAGATAGGGTGTAATGAGGTGGACTGGATAGAACCAGCTCAAGTTAGAGATAGGGTGTAATGAGGTGGACTGGATAGAACTAGCTCAAGATAAAGATAAGGTGTAATGAGGTGGACTGGATAGAACTAGCTCAAGATAAAGATAAGGTGTAATGAGGTGGACTGGATATAACTGGCTCAAGAAGGGGATAGGGTGTAATGAGGTGGACTGGATAGAACTGGCTAAATATAGAGATAGGGTGTAATGAGGTGGACTGGATAGAACTAGCTCAGGATAGAGATAGGGTGTAATGAGGTGGACTGGATAGAACTAGCTCAGGATAGAGATAGGGTGTAATGAGGTGGACTGGATAGAACTAGCTCAAGTTAGAGTTAGGGTGTAATGAGGTGGACTGGATAGAACTAGCTCAGGATAGAGATAGGGTGTAATGAGGTGGACTGGATAGAACTAACTCCAGATAGAGATAGGGTGTAATGAGGTGGACTGGATAGAACTAGCTCAGGATAGAGATAGGGTGTAATGAGGTGGACTGGATAGAACTAGCTCAAGATAGAGATAGGGTGTAATGAGGTGGACTGGATAGAACTAGCTCAGGATAGAGATAGGGTGTAATGAGGTGGACTGGATAGAACTAGCTCAGGATAGAGATAGGGTGTAATGAGGTGGACTGGATAGAACTAACTCAAGATAGGGATAGGTGTAATGAGGTGGACTGGATAGAACTAGCTCAAGATAGAGATAAGGTGTAATGAGGTGGACTGGATAGAACTAGCTCAGGATAGAGATAAGGTGTAATGAGGTGGTCTGGATAGAACTAGCTCAGGATAGAGATAGGGTGTAATGAGGTGGACTGGATAGAACTAGCTCAGGATAGAGATAGGGTGTAATGAGGTGGACTGGATAGAACTAGCTCAAGTTAGAGTTAGGGTGTAATGAGGTGGACTGGATAGAACTAGCTCAGGATAGAGATAGGGTGTAATGAGGTGGACTGGATAGAACTAACTCCAGATAGGGATAGGTGTAATGAGGTGGACTGGATAGAACTAGCTCAAGATAGAGATAAGGTGTAATGAGGTGGACTGGATAGAACTAGCTCAGAATAGAGATAGGGTGTAATGAGGTGGACTGGATAGAACTAGCTCAAGATAGAGACAGGGTGTAATGAGGTCAATCGGAACATTGAGTCCACATTTCTCTCCTATATTTCAGTTGGTAGAACTTAACCTGAATGCAACGTTGAGTCAGTGTAAGAAAATCTTCTCATAATCGTCGATCTTGCTCCCGCCCGGTTGATACACATATGCACTAATTACAATAATGCGTTAGGAATGAGGAGGGTTTAATTTGGAGTTAGTGTACCCAAATTGGCGTGAAGGGAGGGCAGAAACACTTTTAGGAAAAAACACCCTCAGTACACCCAACCAAGATTCGAACCTCGATCTCTTCTTCATCGTCAATCTAGTCTATTTAAAGAGTGACGCCTTTGACCAGCAGTTGGCGACGTTTTTAATATCTTGGGTCGTTTTTGTCAAGAAAAAAAAAATTGTGGGCTGGTTTGGAAAAAATGTTAATTCTGTATCTTGCTGACCACTACCTTAGACCATGCGGCCACCGAAGTAGGTAACAGTCAGATACAGGATATACCAGACGTCTAGTTAAAGCAGGGCCTCCGCCCGCTCGCCTGTCGAGGCTTGTGTCCACCCCTGGTCCCGCGAGTGGTTGTTGGTTACATGTCAAAGCTGGCCGAGTGCTACCACACAATTACCCCTCTAAGAGTGTGAGTCCTGGGACGGGTGCTGGCTGGCACTTCCACCTGGGACGTGTCGAGCATACACGAAACCACCAGTTGGCGCACCACGAATTTAAAAATCCAGACGAAATGTGTGAGAAAGTCAATGTCGAGGGACGTGTTACAATGCACGGAGACCAGGCCGCACGGCATTGACCACACAAATCATCACAAGAGCCCTTGACCAGACTCGAACACGAACCTACCTGCTCAGACCCATTACAATCTCAGTTGGACAAATCCTGCGTGTGATTAGCTACACCAGTAGCTATATCACACAACTGATTAACTACACCAGTAGCTATATCATACAACTGATTAGCTACACTAGTAGTTATATCATACAACTGATTAGCTACACTAGTAGTTATATCATACAACTGATTAGCTACACTAGTAGTTATATCATACAACTGATTAGCTACACTAGTAGTTATATCATACAACTGATTAGCTACACTAGTAGTTATATCCTACAACTGATTAACTACACCAGTAGTTATATCATACAACTGATTAGCTACACCAGTAGTTATATCATACAACTGATTAGCTACACCAGTAGTTATATCATACAACTGATTAGCTACACCAGTAGTTATATCCTACAACTGATTAACTACACCAGTAGTTATATCATACAACTGATTAGCTACACTAGTAGTTATATCATACAACTGATTAGCTACACCAGTAGCTATATCCTACAACTGATTAACTACACCAGTAGTTATATCATACAACTGATTAGCTACACCAGTAGCTATATCATACAACTGATTAGCTACACTAGTAGTTATATCATACAACTGATTAGCTACACCAGTAGTTATATCCTACAACTGATTAACTACACCAGTAGTTATATCATACAACTGATTAGCTACACCAGTAGCTATATCATACAACTGATTAGCTACACTAGTAGTTATATCATACAACTGATTAGCTACACCAGTAGTTATATCCTACAACTGATTAACTACACCAGTAGTTATATCATACAACTGATTAGCTACACCAGTAGTTATATCATACAACTGATTAGCTACACTAGTAGTTATATCCTACAACTGATTAACTACACCAGTAGTTATATCATACAACTGAGTAGCTACACCAGTAGTTAAATCATACAACTGATTAGCTACACCAGTAGTTATATCATACAACTGATTAGCTACACCAGTAGTTATATCCTACAACTGATTAACTACACCAGCAGACCGGCCAGTACTACAGACACAAAATTCCCCACATTGTCCACAGCCTGCTCTGCTCACAATTCTCTCCAAGGGGAGCCGAGGACAAACTATACCATCTTTACTCCCTCAGACCTTCACAAGAGAGAGGGAGAGAGAGAGATAGAGACTACCGTATTTATTTTGCAATGCTCTACAAAATTTTCTGATCACAAACCTCTTTTTTAGAAAAAATAATTGCCATCAACTACCAATATCTATGTAAGAGTATTGATATTCTTTCACGAATTTATAAATTACTGACAGATGAACACGGCGTTTCTTTATTTCAAACTATTGATGACTTGGTGATCTAGGGGTAAGGTGTCAGACCTCTGCGATGGGGGTCCGGGGTTCAATCCTCGGTCCCGACACAGATTTATCTGATGGCCAAACCCTTCCTTCACCTCTGACAAGACGTGTATTAATCACAACTTGTGAATGTGAGGAATACCAGGCCTCCACCGTGGTTCGGATTCCACGTTAAACTGTAGGTCCTCCATTTCATCTCACAATCACCCTACCATTACACATTAGCGTAAGTGCGTATAACCCGAACGGGTAGTAAGACGCGATGCTAGTAGTATTAGTAATAATAATAATAATAATAATAATAATAATAATAATAATAATAATAATAATAATAATTGACTTCAAACAGACAGAAATAAAATCTCTTCATTTTGTTTCTTACTACCCAGTTTCTAGTAAATTACAAAGAAAAATAAAATCCCAATCTTAAAATTGCTGTTCCTAGGTGCTCATGTCCGTGCGCAGGGTTACCGATTTTTAAATTTCTAACCTCTGCGCGGGAGAGATATCACGCAACGCTCGTGACAGACAGATACACGAACTATTCGTTTTATTATTATAATTATTATTAGCACCACGTCTTACTACCCGTTCGGGTTATACGCACTTACGCTAATGTGTAATGGTAGGGTGATTGTGAGATGTAATGGAGGACCTACAGTTTAACGTGGAATCCGAACCACGGTGGAGGCCTGGCATTCCCCACATTCACGAGATGTCTTGTCAGAGGTGAAGGAAGGGTTTGGTAATCAGATAAATCTGTGCCGGGACCGAGGATTGAACCCCGGCCGCCAGCACAGAAGTCTGACACCTTACCCCTAGACCGCCAGGTCACCCTATCCGTTTTATTAAAATAAAGTAGGGTCCCCATATCCGGGGGGAACGCGTTCCTAGATCTACCACGGATAATATCCAACTATTAAACGTGATATTCGTGTAACATATAAAAATACGGTAAAGTTTAATTGATAAATTATCAACATTAAGACATTAACAACATTAAATAAAGTACATAATAATAAAGTACATAACGTGTACTGTGCAGTACAGTGTACTGTGCAGTACAGTGTACCTATATTCTCCAGTCTTCTTGTTGAGACTATCACTGGTGATGATGGTGATATGGTAGCACAATCCCTATGATAAGATGAAGTGGAGTGATGGTGTAGCCATTGTGACTTATAAAACAATTTTTCTCTTTAAATAAAGATAAATAAAACTGGGCAGCGGCAAACTGCGGATACTGGATCAGCGGATACGTGGGCTCTACTGTATATAAGATATATTAAGATTTTGGTAGGAAGAACAGTATAAATTAGTTACTAAAGTTACTTAAACAATTTTAATATATTCTTACGTCAAGTAATGTTATCTACAGCTGTCACGTTTGTATGGATATTATCAATACCTATAAAATAACAGAAATAATATGATAAAACAGTATCAATGTTGGCCGCAAAGAAATAGGTTTGAATGTTAGCTACTGTTATTCCAACCAAAACTATGCAGGGCATAAATTCCACACAGCTCTACAGAAACAAATACATATATATAATATACTCTCTGTTTCCCCTGCAAGGCAGCAAGCCTACATTGGGGGAATCTTCAAAGTAATATTTCTATCGTTGAACGTAAACCAGGTGTATATCATAGAACATGGGATTAAGGTAAAATAAGATGAAATAAAGACACGCGAGGCTCTAGTACTCTGCAGGACCACCCATGACTCGCACTCCTAGTGTTGGGACCACGGTTAAGCCCTCATTTACTTACAAATGGTCTTATCCGGTAACTAGGAACAGGTGTCACATCTTCTCTCATGTGTCCATACGCCAATACAAACTATCTGCAAGACTAGCATATGTCGAGCTGCCAATTTGTAAGTCAAAACTTTCACTACAAACTTTTTTTTTAAATTATTGTTTTAAGCGTTTTTATGTTATTGAAATATGAATTTATGAAAATAGTTTACTGTAAGTTTGTTTTACACCACACTATAGAACACACCCATCTTGTTATCTTTACCTTCCATACATTCCTATTCCATCCTGTGGTCAGTTCTCTATTCAAGCCATACATTTCCCACCACAAGGCCTGGCATATGCCTTATAATCTAACTTAAGACTAGGACAGGCACAACGTCCAGTCCCCGGCCGTTAGCTTACCACTGTGAAATGGTAAACCCATATTTCACTTATGATACATTTTACAGTCACGCCGGGAATTGAACCCGGGACCTTTAGCTCAGTAGACAGGGTTATCATAGCCACGAAATAAACTACAGACTGCTTTTGATTAAAAAAAATTTGTAATTTCAATTTAGTCATGACATGCTTCGGTGTTCGCATGGTCTAAGGCGTCACCCTCCCAATAGACTAGATTGCCAATGACGGGGGAGATCGGGGTTCGATTCCGGTCGGTTGTACTGAGGGTGATATTTTCTAAATGGTTTTTCAACTATCCCTTCACGCGATTGTGGGTGCACTTCCTCAAAATTCAACCTTCCTCATCTCTAACTCAATAGATTAATTAGTACACAGGTGTATAATCCTAACTGGTAGTAATATAGGCTGCTTAAAATAAAAGTCACGACGAAGAAGCCAATTAGAGAGTAATCCTAATCCCTAAGGATGTGTAACTGTAAGCTTATGACCAACTACTGTATTTAGCCAATTAGAGAGTAATCCTAATCCCTAAGGATGTGTAACTGTAAGCTTATGACCAACTACTGTATTTAGCCAATTAGAGAGTAATCCTAATCCCTAAGGATGTGTAACTGTAAGCTTATGACCAACTACTGTATTTAGTCTCTCCAAGGTTTGACATTGACTGTCCATCAAAGTTTGCAATAAAAATATATCATTGTGCTCACCTCACCGTGATTAGGGTAGCTAAACCCGTCTCTTATATTACCAAACTATTGCCATACAGTAGCATTCTGGTACGAAATAAAGCCTTACGGAACAGTTGAGGTGTTTAACATACACTTTCTGAACCGACTGATAATATCAGCACACGAGCAATTCTATGAGTGAGCGAGAAAGGGCCTACCAATTTAGCCAGGAGAGGTGTTTTCACATAACTTCCAGGGTATTTTACATGCCGTATGTCAACGTGATACCGGTGGATTTACTTCCTCTCATAGGAAGTTGTGCTGCGGATTTTTATCGCTTAGGAAAAATCCAATGAACCCGGATGGGTTTGGACCCATCAACACCGGGTGCGAGCACTTTACCCTAAAAACACCGAGGTCGACAAAATCAGGGTCTAGATCCTGTGGTTCCGTTAAAGAGAGATTTGAACAGTTGATCCTGTGCCTCAACCAGACATCAACTCCTACCTCTCAAGTTTCACTGGCCCTTCATTTTGTCAAGTTGATCCTGTGCCTCAACCAGACATCAACTCCTACCTCTCAAGTTTCACCGGCCCTTCATTTTGTCAAGTTGATCCTGTGCCTCAACCAGACATCAACTCCTACCTCTCAAGTTTCACCGGCCCTTCATTTTGTCAAGTTGGTATTTACAACATAGCCTTGTCCTAGAGAGGTTCTAACAACTGCCGAGGAGGGTGGATTACGAGGGGGTGGTTGCCATTGTTACCAGAGGGTGTGGAGACTTCTAGATCCTCATCACAGGAAACTGTTTGCTGACCTCCATTGTGTCGAAACTTCTAAATCATACAGAGAACATTTTTACTGGAATGAAATTAACAATGGCTAAACTTTGTGCGTTCCTACCGGTGTTCTGTCCGTGGAGCCAAATACCTAGAATGGGTCTGTCAGGTTTATTTAGGCATGTGCCATTTGAACCCTTTCCAGTTCCTCAACCACCCTATCACCAATTCGTTATTCCAGACTCCAGAGTGTTCTCTTGTAACGGAGCACAAAGTAACGGGGAAAGAATATCTCAGTGAGCAACTTCCAGAGGTCTAGGTTTGTGTCTCGGTCGGGTGCTCTGCGAGTTATTCTCACGATGTGATGTATCATGGGAGTTTTACCATTCGCTCTTCCTGAAAATGATGTCAACATTTCCTCTAAAAAAGGCTTGCTCATCCCTTTCTATAATATAAATCCATTAATAGCCCTTGAAATCAGTTTCGGTGGCCGCATGGATTAAGTCGTAGGTTGGCAACCTATGGCCAGAAGGCCAGATCCGGCCCAAAGATTAATTTTACCTGGCCCGCAAAAGTTTTTTTTTTTGTTGCAAACAAACCGTTATTGTGTTCAAAAAATTGATAACTAATAAATTACCACATGATAATTATAAAGTTGAAGTTCTTTACGCAATATTTTTCAAAACCAGCACAAAAACAATTTTTTTAAGGCCCGCGATTACAAAAAAGTTGGCTGAACCATGGCCTAAGGAGTCATTCTCGTAATAGACTAAGCTGCTGGCGTCGGAGAGATTGGGGCTCGAATCCCTTTGCGTATAATTGGGATATAAATTTATAGATTTCGTTATAAAGATTTTATCCATAGGAAATCATGCAACAGACTATAAGATCGTGCGCTATGTTTGAAACAACAGTTGCGAGATGTCGCTAGTGAGGCTTATCTTGATTGTTGGCTTAAAAAGCGTCATAGAACGGAAACATAATTAAAATACTCACTTGCATTTCGAACAATGTTCCCAAATGTTCCCCACATATCCATTCACACGTGGTCATTTAAAAAAATAACAAATCTTGAATCTTGTGAACAGGATGGTTTTTAATATCGGGCACGTTTTCCGGGATAATTACTGATACGGTAATTATAGTGAACCATGTCATGGAACCTTGGCAGTGACAACTAAGCTGTGTTTGTTATAGCTACAAGAAGTGAACCTTGGCAGTGACAACTAAGCTGTGTTTGTTATAGCTACAAGAAGTGAACCTTGGCAGTGACAACTAAGCTGTGTTTGTTATAGCTACAAGAAGTGAACCTTGGCAGTGACAACTAAGCTGTGTGTGTTATAGCTACAAGAAATGAACCTTGGCAGTGACAACTAAGCTGTGTTTGTTATAGCTACTAGAAATGAACCTTGGCAGTGACAACTAAACTGTGTTTGTTATAGCTACAAGAGTTGAACCTTGGCAGTGACAACTAAACTGTGTTTGTTATAGCTACAAGAAGTGAACCTTGGCAGTGACAACTAAGCTGTGTGTGTTATAGCTACAAGAAATGAACCTTGGCAGTGACAACTAAGCTGTGTTTGTTATAGCTACTAGAAATGAACCTTGGCAGTGACAACTAAACTGTGTTTGTTATAGCTACAAGAGTTGAACCTTGGCAGTGACAACTAAACTGTGTTTGTTATAGCTACAAGAAATGAACCTTGGCAGTGACAACTAAGCTGTGTTTGCTATAGCTACAAGAAGTGAACCTTGGCAGTGACAACTAAGCTGTGTTTGCTATAGCTACAAGAAATGAACCTTGGCAGTGACAACTAAGCTGTGTTTGTTATAGCTACAAGAAATGAACCTTGGCAGTGACAACTAAGCTGTGTTTGCTATAGCTACAAGAAATGAACCTTGGCAGTGACAACTAAGCTGTGTTTGCTATAGCTACAAGAAATGAACCTTGGCAGTGACAACTAAGCTGTGTTTGTTATAGCTACAAGAAGTGAACCTTGGCAGTGACAACTAAGCTGTGTTTGCTATAGCTACAAGAAGTGAACCTTGGCAGTGACAACTAAGCTGTGTTTGCTATAGCTACAAGAAATGAACCTTGGCAGTGACAACTAAGCTGTGTTTGCTATAGCTACAAGAAATGAACCTTGGCAGTGACAACTAAGCTGTGTTTGTTATAGCTACAAGAAGTGAACCTTGGCAGTGACAACTAAGCTGTGTTTGTTATAGCTACAAGAAATGAACCTTGGCAGTGACAACTAAGCTGTGTTTGCTATAGCTACAAGAAATGAACCTTGGCAGTGACAACTAAGCTGTGTTTGTTATAGCTACAAGAAATGAACCTTGGCAGTGACAACTAAACTGTGTTTGCTATAGCTACTAGAAATGAACCTTGGCAGTGACAACTAAGCTGTGTTTGTTATAGCTACAAGAAATGAACCTTGGCAGTGACAACTAAGCTGTGTTTGCTATAGCTACTAGAAATGAACCTTGGCAGTGACAACTAAGCTGTGTTTGTTATAGCTACAAGAAGTGAACCTTGGCAGTGACAACTAAGCTGTGTTTGCTATAGCTACAAGAAGTGAACCTTGGCAGTGACAACTAAGCTGTGTTTGCTATAGCTACAAGAAATGAACCTTGGCAGTGACAACTAAGCTGTGTGTGTTATAGCTACAAGAAATGAACCTTGGCAGTGACAACTAAGCTGTGTTGGTTATAGCTACAAGAAATGAACCTTGGCAGTGACAACTAAGCTGTGTTTGCTATAGCTACAAGAAATGAACCTTGGCAGTGACAACTAAGCTGTGTTTGTTATAGCTACAAGAAGTGAACCTTGGCAGTGACAACTAAGCTGTGTTGGTTATAGCTACAAGAAATGAACCTTGGCAGTGACAACTAAGCTGTGTTTGCTATAGCTACAAGAAATGAACCTTGGCAGTGACAACTAAGCTGTGTTTGCTATAGCTACAAGAAATGAACCTTGGCAGTGACAACTAAGCTGTGTTTGTTATAGCTACAAGAAGTGAACCTTGGCAGTGACAACTAAGCTGTGTTTGTTATAGCTACAAGAAATGAACCTTGGCAGTGACAACTAAGCTGTGTTTGTTATAGCTACAATAAATGAACCTTGGCAGTGACAACTAAACTGTGTTTGTTATAGCTACAAGAAATGAACCTTGGCAGTGACAACTAAGCTGTGTTTGTTATAGCTACAAGAAGTGAACCTTGGCAGTGACAACTAAGCTGTGTTTGTTATAGCTACAAGAAATGAACCTTGGCAGTGATATTGACATTCTATAGACTGTACCTCAATAATAACATTAGCTAACAACATTGAACCAGGAACTGGAACTACAGTACGTTAGTTCATCCCATTCCTCCACGACCAGATAATAAAGGACGAGAGGAAGAGGAATAGAAGGAATAAGGGGAAAGAGGGGGAGAATTAAGTTTCTTCTCCATCGATCAGAGCCACGCCCCCGTCTCACCCTCCGTATCTCACCCTCTAAACGTTCCCACACTCGACTCCATCACGGCACTAATTCATTCATTAGACTCTCACGTCTCGCGCCCTCCCAGAGGGTTGGAGGAGGGTGGAGGAGGTTGGAGGAGGTCTGGAGATATGACGAGGACTAGATGTGAGTGAAACCAAAGTTAAGCAAAAGAAGATAACTATGTTTACAAAATTAACATTATTATACTACCAATATTTTTAATGGTACAACACAATCGTACGAACTTTCTCATTAAGTGTCAGACAGACAGACATAAGGGACAGACAGACAGACATAAGGGACAGACAGAGCTAGTAAAATTCCCTTTCTAATACTCCGGGGCATACAGAACGTAAAGAGCCATCACAATCCTTAGGTAGCAAATGTTGACGATTACAATACTTTCTCTTGATATGAACAAAGTAAGTTTAGCTGTTGCTTATTTGCTACTGTGTGACGTAAGAACCGCTACACTGATTGTGATGACAAAATATTTGGTCTCAAGAAACCTACTATGGAAACCTGGGCATTCAAAACATAGGAAGCGCTAGTGTTCCTTTATAAATGGCCATTTGTGACGAGTGATTGACTTGTGGCGTGACCTAACCCTGCCTTTAACTGACGGCTCTGTCAAGGTCACTACACTAGTACTGAACTTGACCTCATTTCCCCAGTCGAGAGTGAGACTCACCTTTACACACAGTACCAGGCTATCTCACAGCTATCACACAGACTGAGGGAACCAGCGCTCTCACCTTCTCACACAGTACCAGACTATCTCACAACTATCACACAGACTGAGGGAACTAGCGCTCTCACCTTGTCACACAGTTCCAGTCTACTGAGGGATATAGCGCTCTCACCTTCTCACACAGTACCAGACTATCTCACAGCTATCACACAGACTGAGGGAACCAGCGCTCTCACCTTGTCACACAGTACCAGTCTACCTATCACAGTTAATTATTACGCTCTATAAGATGGCTACGCTCAGTACAATGATGGGATGTGTTGTGATTCATGTGAAGGGAGGCATACCATAGAGTAAACTCTATGTAACTGAGCCTAATATATAGGCAAGGTTTTCTGCAGATTGTCCATCTGATACAAGGGGAGTTATACATCCTCTACTGTCCATCTGTTACAAGGGGAGTTATACATCCTCTACTGTCCATCTGTTACAAGGGGAGTTATACATCCTCTACTGTCCATCTGATACAAGGGGAGTTATACATCCTCTACTGTCCATCTGATACAAGGGGAGTTATACATCCTCTACTGTCCATCTGATACAAGGGAGTTATACATCCTCTACTGTCCATCTGATACAAGGGGAGTTATACATCCTCTACTGTCCATCTGATACAAGGGGAGTTATACATCCTCTACTGTCCATCTGATACAAGGGGAGTTATACATCCTCTACTGTCCATCTGATACAAGGGGAGTTATACATCCTCTACTGTCCATCTGATACAAGGGGAGTTATACACCTTATACTGTTGATTCTATATCTAAACTAAACTAAGCTTCGATGTGTCCAAAATGGCGGCTAATCTAAGCTAATGCTTCCCCACTATTAATTATACCACAATTTCCTTACGAATTGACATATCTCAAATAGAAAAAAAGTACTTTATTTATTTTCCCTCTGTTTATTTCCATCTCCCAGAGGAGATCTGTGACATCAACACACTAGGTCTATCATCTCCTCAACGTTGCACAAACCTGAAACCTGAAACCTGAACATGAATCCAAACACTGGCCGCGAAAACCTTCAAAAAAACCTAATAATTGTGTTTGTATTTTCTAAAAGGTTTTACAAATGTCCATTCGTAAGGAAAACAAAGTCTATCTGTGCCTTTGCTCCGATATTTCTAGGATTGCTAAGTTAACTATATATGTATGTATACAATATATACCATGATTTTAGTAGGAGTACCGGTTTGTAAGACCTTATTTTGTACCATAATCCTGGTGAATAGTAGTATTTTGATAAGATAAAAGGCCTTCCAGAACGTGCCTCGTACTAAAATCAGGGTTGTAGTAGGAGTATGGAGTGAGTACTCACGTGTTAGAGACTGGCTTGCGGAGGTCGGACACTCAGCCGCTACGTGATCTGAGACACGAGGGATGCTGGGACGCTGCTGTGGGGGGTGACTAGACGCCTGCGTCGCGATGAGACGCACCGTAGTATTACGAACCCTCCCTCCTTCCGTCCTTACCCTTCCATTTATCGTATTAAAGGGGCGCTACCGATGCAAATACCCGTCCGCCCAAATGATCGCACGATTCTTTCCGAGCGGTTTCTCCTTGATGCAGTTAATACTCGGGAAATACGGACCGGAAATGGACTCATTACTTGGTACACACGCTTGGGAAGACTGGGAATATAGTACACACGCTTGGGAAGACTGGGAATATAGTACACACGCTTGGGAAGACTGGGAATAAAGTACACACGCTTGGGAAGACTAGGAATATAGTACACACGCTTGGGAAGACTGGGAATATAGTACACACGCTTGGGAAGACTGGGAATATAGTACACACGCTTGGGAAGACTGGGAATATAGTACACACGCTTGGGAAGACTTGGAATATAGTACACAAGCTTGGGAAGACTGGGAATATAGTACACAAGCTTGGGAAGACTGGGAATATAGTACACACGCTTGGGAAGACTGGGAATATAGTACACAAGCTTGGGAAGACTGGGAATATAGTACACATGCTTGGGAAGACTGGGAATATAGTACACACGCTTGGGAAGACTGGGGATAAAGTACACACGCTTGGGAAGACTGGGAATATAGTACACACGCTTGGGAAGACTGGGAATATAGTACACACGCTTGGGAAGACTGGGAATATAGTACACACGCTTGGGAAGACTGGGAATATAGTACACACGCTTGGGAAGACTGGGAATATAGTACACACGCTTGGGAAGACTGGGAATATAGTACACACGCTTGGGAAGACTGGGAATATAATACACACGCTTGGGAAGACTGGGAATATAGTACACACGCTTGGAAAGACTGGGAATATAGTACACACTTTTGGGAAGACTAGGAATAAAGTACACACGCTTGGGAAGACTGGGAATATAGTACACACGCTTGGGAAGACTGGGAATATAGTACACGCGCTTGGGAAGACTGGGAATATAGTACACACGCTTGGAAAGACTGGGAATATAGTACACACGCTTGGGAAGACTAGGAATAAAGTACACACGCTTGGGAAGACTGGGAATATAGTACACACGCTTGGGAAGACTGGGAATATAGTACACAAGCTTGGGAAGACTGGGAATATAGTACACACGCTTGGAAAAACTGGGAATATAGTACACACGCTTGGGAAGACTGGGAATATAGTACACACGCTTGGGAAGACTAGGAATATAGTAAACAAGCTTGGGAAGACTGGGAATATTATTAAATAGTTCAGATTGTGTTATTGAACCGTCGGAAATATGAGAGCGTATGTTCCGACCAGTTTCAAACTCATTCATTCTTCTCTGTACAAACAATTTGAATAGAATCACGTTTCAAAGGTTGTTTGTGCACCACATCTTACTGCTGGCAGATTATTCAAACTCAGGACGTATAAGTTAGGAAGAAAGAGAAAAATGTAGCCACGAGAAATAGATTGGTGTGAGGGTCAGAACAGAACATTCTAAGATAGTCGAGGATTTCCCTTAAGGGGGCGGGACCCTGAGAACGACCATACATTTCTAGGTAAGCCTACCTATTAATTAATCATCGTTCATTTGATTAAAAGTTGGACTCTCAGACACATTTGAGCCCCTATGACGCGATTGTTGCCAACATCATGTTTCTTGGTATTCAAGGACAAAGTTGATGTAAATAAGTAAACCGTGTCAGAGATGACGTGTCTTACAGACCCTCTCTCACGAGAATGAACAGTACTGTACCGTTGTAGATACTCTAGTGTAATGTTTACAAGGGTCTGGGGAAGTCCCCGCCCAGTCCACTCTTGGTGAGTGGGTAGTTGGACAACTATGCCATCATTCTCAGAGGCGTACGCAGGGATAAAGCTAGAGGCGGTAGAAGGGATTGAAGTTATCATTTTCATTTGTACAATTACAGGGTTTCTCAAACTGTGAGACGCGATGCGGTTTCAGGTAAGGTACAGGCAGTTGTGTCTCTAAACTAATCATTTGTTCCCTCCAATTAACTTAAACGATGTTTAAATAAGATTCCAATTTGGTCGATTAAGCGAAATTAACAATGACGTATGCCTCTACATATGAGAAATGACTTTCTAACAACACGCGGTCGTATCCGTCCCGTCGTCCTTGGTTCGGATTCTGCTGACCGGGTCAGCTGACCTGACCATCTTGGATTCACGTGCGTCAGTTTAGATCTAAATATTTAAGTATATTATGTTCGGGCTCCAAGCAATCTCACATTTCATACTAATTATTAAACGGGGTTTGATCTAAATTAAAGATGACTTGAATTAAAGATCACAAATTTAATATTTAGGCATAATTTATTCCACACTTTGTTTCTGGTTATAAAATAATTATTATTAATAATTCAAGTTAAGTTGTAGTGACTAGTTCGTCTCCAACACCTTGACTACGTGATAGTGTAGCACACGTCCAATCTGTATGATGGTATGATCACGGGTGTCTAGCAGTCTGTATGATGGTATGATCACGGGTGTCTAACAGTCTGTATGATGGTATGATCACTAGTGTCTAACAGTCTGTATGATGGTATGATCACTAGTGTCTAACAGTCTGTATGATGGTATGATCACGGGTGTCTAATAATTTGTATGATGGTATGATCACGAGTGTCTAACAGTCTGTATGATGGTATGATCACGGGTGTCTAACAGTCTGTATGATGGTATGATCACGAGTGTCTAACAGTCTGTATGATGGTATGATCACGGGTGTCTAATAATTTGTATGATGGTATGATCACGAGTGTCTAACAGTCTGTATGATGGTATGATCACGGGTGTCTAATAATTTGTATGATGGTATGATCACGGGTGTCTAATAATTTGTATGATGGTATGATCACGAGTGTCTAACAGTCTGTATGATGGTATGATCACGGGTGTCTAACAGTCTGTATGATGGTATGATCACGAGTGTCTAACAGTCTGTATGATGGTATGATCACGGGTGTCTAACAGTCTGTATGATGGTATGATCACGAGTGTCTAACAGTCTGTATGATGGTATGATCACGAGTGTCTAATAATTTGTATGATGGTATGATCAAGAGCTTTTTTTCAATGACTGCCCCGAGGTCTTCTTGCAACCCTCGCCACGTTCCCTTGGACATTTTCTTTTCTTAGAAATAAATGGGCCAAGGTCGCTTTCACTGTCGTTTAAAAACTGCAACTTGTTTCGTGGAGATCTTTTACAATTTGTTCTGTTCATTAAGGATCAAAAATAGTAAAAAGCACAATATGTATTGTACCATTATTTTGGAAAGTGGAACCAAGTGATGCTCCAGTACGTCCTAAAGCTTATAAATTCTGCTTTAGTTAAAATGATATGCATGGTATGCTTTAGTTAACTTGATATGCATGGTATTCTTTAGTTAACATGATATGCATGGTATGCTTTAGTTAACATGATATGCATGGTATTCTTTAGTTAACTTGATATGCATGGTATTCTTTAGTTAACTTGATATGCATGGTATTCTTTAGTTAACTTGATATGCATGGTATTCTTTAGTTAACTTGATATGCATGGTATTATTTAGTTCATTAACAATGATGACAGTTAAGACTTCAAAAAATATCATCATATGCCAGCCTACGGGGGCTAGACTCATATCCCGGTAGCTTTTGGTGGATATGTATCAATAATAAGGGCGTGGAAAGCAATTTTTTCTAAAGTAGAGGAGGAGAGGGGGGTCCGATAGAAAATGTTACTATACCTTTACTTATAAAAAGTTTTTCTAAGTGTATTTGTATCACCTAGGGTTAATTAAATTTTCGTGGTGAGTTCGAACCCCCGAAGCCCCCCTTTCTAAACCCTTGGTGAGAATATTAGATATTTGCGTGTGAATGGGTATATGATATCATATAATATATACTGTATCTACCTATTTACCTACATATCTCAATACGCCAAACTATGCTTGGGTCTTTAGGTTAAGAGTCGGGCATATTATTTTCCTCTATAAATATATAATGGATATTATAAGACGCTATGGTATTAAACACACACACACACACACACACAATATATATATATAGTTTATTGTAGGACATCAAACGTTTATTTCCTGATTATTTAATAGTTCTGTGTATTAGTATATTATTAATATACTTCGTACTTTAACCTTGAAATACAATATTACTACGCTGGGATTAGACATTTATAAAACTCTTATGTGTAATATTTGAAAGGAAAGTGTACCTGAGAGGTACATTCATTTAAAATTTATTTAGCTTTTCATAACACGTTCATTCACAAGGTATATATATATTTCATCCATATTATACTTATTTGTTGTTTGGAATGATAGTATCATATTATTTTCTTACCCTCAAATATGTACAGCCTTTAAGAAGCTCTCATGGTAAATAATTGGTAAGTAAACTACATACAATAGGTACGCTGCTACCACAAAAAATATCCAAAAGACTATCCTCATATTTGGAATTTTTAAAATAAGAAAAATATAATTGAAACCGAAGTGTTTGTTGTGAAAGTTTTACTGCCCTAAAGTGACAGCTACTCAACAGATCAGATGGTTTGGCGTATGGACACATGAGAGTAAATGTGGTAGAGTTTACATCAAAGTGTTGTGTATGATATGACATGTAGTATAACATAACTATAAGAGAAGTGTCACCCTCTAGGGTCTAGAGCAAACCTAGACATCAGGAGTCGCGAGATAAGAGTTGTCACCTCAACTCTCTCTCCCCCAGTAGACAGATGACAATAGAAACTGTCAGAGGCACAACTATCTCTCTGTCTTTGTCGCTCGTCACTGAGGGGGTGGTTTGTTCTATTCCCCTGGATTGTACAGTCTGTTCCTGATAATATGTGTCCTTGAGGTTGTGCTCGGTTTTGGAGAGTTAGAACATGTCAATAATTTGGTAGAAAGCTAACACTCATACAATTAGTTGTGCAATGAATAGCGAAGCTTAAAAAATAGAAATGATCCTTAGGTTACGGATATAGCCGCATCACGTATCATATCCGTAAATCAGAGAAATTACACCTGTACACGGGGATCAAAGCCAGTACCCTTGGCTTAGGAGGACTGCAAGGTAAAACACTGAGACATTTACAGACTTTTGGAAATCCCGTTGTTCAAGAACTTGCTTGATATTTTAAAATATTATTGTCAACCAAATGTAGGTGAGAGTTATCAGCAGATTTCTGACCAGTTAAAAAGTTTAAACTATAAGTTTAGAGCTATTTTTTTTTGTAACGATGATATATGAAAAAAATGTGTACTTTTTAGATGAGAGTAAAATTTTACAAGCCTAGATCTAGCTTCCTTCTCAAATCAAGTCAGGTTTTGACAGGTCACAACAGAACATTCTAAGATAATACGGGATTTTTTCTATAGGGTTTAATATAATTCATCACATATTATTATATAAAAATAATTTAAACTTATAATTTAAACTTTTATTTACTGGTCAGAGCGTTCACCTACATTTTAATGAAAACAATATTTAAATAAACCACTTCTTAAAAAATCCGGTAGTTCTAAACGTCTCCGCAGCTTTCAGGGTTCGCCCCTGTAACACCGCGTTCAGACGTGATGGCGCTAGTGAAAACGTACGAGGCGCCGATGTGGCAAAATTTGGAAACACTCAGATAGTTGATAGTAAACATACAGTAGCCATCGCAGTAGATGGAAAGAATAATAATCAAATAGGGTTATCATAATGTTGATTCGCATCGATCTTTTAACAAGGGATAAGGCTTAATTAAAGCAAGTCTTGTAACAAAATTTACTGAAACTCAAATCATATAAAATCAAAAGTTGTAAGACAGACATGTGTTGGTTTAACCCTTACAATGTTAAAAGTGTACAACCGGTACCTAACACAAAATAAACACTAGAAAGTGTGTTGGCCTATATTAAATCGTTATATTTCATTTATAATTTTATAACTAGCCTACGAGCTAATCCATAAAAATGAGCCTATAACTTATCCTTCAAAATGCCAACAAAACTAGGCTAGGTTTAGAAATAGCTACATTTTAGGCATGTATATATTATCCAAACTATTGGATAGTAGACCTGTAATAATATTATATTTTGTGTAAAAAGCAGTGACAAGATCTTATTGCACAAAGTAATGCTATGGCATGTACTACAAAACAGCAAGGCTCTATTGATGTGAAATTACAGATTTATTTTTATTATTTATGGTTTGGCCCTTGTTAGACAAAGATTTACAAATCAGCAATAACAAAATCTGAGATAAACTCGTCACTAGTTTGTCCAAAATACAATTTAAAAGGATGAAACTTCAAAGTTCCATTGATTGTGACTAGGAATCGTGCTTTAAGAACTACAGAGGTTAATATATGTCTAGTTTAGTTTACAAATATAGCCCAAAACTATTGAAGTAGATTAGTTTCTTGCCATTGTTCTTGGCCTTACTCATATTTGAGAAAGAGCCTGTATATATATATATATATATATATATATATATATATATATATATATATATATATATATATATATATATATAAATAAAATACCAGATCTACTGTATTATTGTGTTGCTTATTTCAATTCATTCCTACAAAGGAAAATGTGTAGAGTTGTGTCTTGATTAGTGTTATATGCACATCGCACTGTATGGAGCAGAAACTTGGCCTCCTAGGAGGATGGAAAAGAAATACTCGGAGATCTTTGAAATGTGTTGGAGAAGAAGAATTGAGAATATCTGGTGGACAGACAGGGAGACAAGTGAACAAGTCCTAAGAAGACTGGTGAGAAGATCAGGTGGACAGACAGGGAGACAAGTGAACAAGTCCTAAGAAGACTGGTGAGAAGATCAGGTGGACAGACAGGGAGACAAGTGAACAAGTCCTAAGAAGAGTGGTGAGAAGATCAGGTGGACAGACAGGGGGACAAGTGAACAAGTACTAAGAAGACTGGTGAAAAGATCAGGTGGACAGACAGGGGGACAAGTGAACAAGTCCTAATAAGACTGGTGAGAAGATCAGGTGGACAGACAGGGAGACAAGTGAACAAGTCCTAATAAGAGTGGTGAGAAGATCAGGTGGACAGACAGGGAGACAAGTGAACAAGTCCTAAGAAGAGTGGTGAGAAGATCAGGTGGACAGACAGGGGGACAAGTGAACAAGTACTAAGAAGAGTGGTGAGAAGATCAGGTGGACAGACAGGGAGACAAGTGAACAAGTCCTAAGAAGACTGGTGAGAAGATCAGGTGGACAGACAGGGAGACAAGTGAACAAGTCCTAAGAAGACTGGTGAGAAGATCAGGTGGACAGACAGGGAGACAAGTGAACAAGTCCTAAGAAGACTGGTGAGAAGATCATGGTGGACAGACAGGAGACAAGTGAACAAGTCCTAATAAGACTGGTGAGAAGATCAGGTGGACAGAACAGGGAGAAAGTGAACAAGTCTTAATAAAGTGGTGAGAGATCAGGTGGACAGACAGGGAGACAAGTGAACAAGTCTAAGAAGACTGGTGAGAAGATCAGGTGGACAGACAGGGAGACAATGTGAACAAGTCCTAAGAAGACTGGTGAGAAGATCAGGTGGACAGACAGGGAGACAAGTGAACAAGTCCTAAGAAGACTGGTGAGAAGATCAGTGGACAGACAGGGAGACAAGTGAACAAGTCCTAAGAAGACTGGTGAGAAGATCGGGTGGACAGACAGTAAGACAAGTGAACAAGTCCTAAGAAGACTGGTGAGAAGATCAGGTGGACAGACAGGGAGACAATGGTGAAAAGTCCTAAGAAGACTGGTGAAAAGATCAGGTGGACAGACAGGGAGACAAGTGAACAAGTCCTAAGAAGAGTGGTGAGAAGATCAGGTGGACAGACAGGGGACAAGTGAACAAGTCCTAAAAAGAGTGGTGAGAAGATCAGGTGGACAGACAGAGGGACAAGTGAACAAGTCCTAATAAGAGTGGTGAGAAGAGAACTATTTTGGATGTGGTTCTTTGGTACATCCTAGGAGGAACTGTCTTCTGTATGACGCCATAGAAGGAGGAGTTGAGGGAAAGAGGAGCTTAGGAACGAGGAGGATTCATGTATTGGATGCAGTAATAACTAGAACTATGGGAGCTGAAGGATGAGGCAGGGGACAGGCCACAATGGGGGTCTAAGTTCACTGACAAATGGAATGGACCTGTCGTAAGACAGAACACATAATAATGTATTTATGGATTGTATTGATCATAGAGTTCTGCCTCCACAGATCTATTCCATCACCTACTTAGTAGGCAATAAGCCACAACTGCGGATATTTTCCGATCAAAAAGGTTTTGTAAAATGTCCATTTGTGACGGGAACAACCCTGAGACCTGCAGCACCGAACCTGATCTGATATGATATCGTCAAAGTTGAGAGTGAG
The DNA here is from genome assembly GCA_039000515.1 of Timema cristinae. NCBI lineage: Eukaryota > Metazoa > Arthropoda > Insecta > Phasmatodea > Timematidae > Timema > Timema cristinae. The sequence continues at coordinate 125,864,474 of JBCFYV010000012.1, read as the reverse complement.
TGAGGGGATAGTGGCACGAGTGCTGTGCGGGTATCTCTCTCTCTCTCTCTCATAATTACTTCTTCCGCCGGTCCTTGCTTAGACCTCACACACTAAGGACACACCCTCTTGGGCTTACATGAACAACCGACTATGACAACTGTTACTGGAGCAACTCGCGTCTTGGGGAGTCAGCCCTACAAGCTACTAACGGGGTGAAACCAGACCTCCCTCCATGTTATTATCGTTACTACAGTCTTACTAGTAGTTCTGTGAACAGTAGACCTCCCTCCATGTTATTATCATTACTACAGTCTTACTAGTAGTTCTGTGAACAGTAGACTTCCCTCCATGTTATTATCGTTACTACAGTCTTACTAGTAGAACTGTGAACAGTAGACCTCCTCCATGTTATTATCGTTACTACAGTCTTACTAGTAGTTCTGTGAACAGTAGACCTCCCTCCATGTTATAATCATTACTACAGTCTTACTAGTAGTTCTGTGAACAGTAGACCTCCCTCCATGTTATTATCGTTACTACAGTCTTACTAGTAGTTCTGTGAACAGTAGACCTCCCTCCATGTTATTATCGTTACTACAGTCTTACTAGTAGTTCTGTGAACAGTAGACCTCCCTCCATGTTATTATTGTAACTACAGTTTTACTAGTAGTTCTGTGAACAGTAGACCTCCCTCCATGTTATTATCGTTACTACAGTCTTACTAGTAGTTCTGTGAACAGTAGACCTCCCTCCATGTTATTATCGTTACTACAGTCTTACTAGTAGTTCTGTGAACAGTAGACCTCCCTCCATGTTATTATCGTTACTACAGTGTTACTAGTAGTTCTGTGAACAGTAGACCTCCCTCCATGTTATTATCGTTACTACAGTCTTACTAGTAGTTCTGTGAACAGTAGACCTCCCTCCATGTTATTATCGTTACTACAGTCTTACTAGTAGTTCTGTGAACAGTAGACCTCCCTCCATGTTATTATCGTTACTACAGTCTTACTAGTAGTTCTGTGAACAGTAGACCTCCCTCCATGTTATTATCGTTACTACAAGTCTCTACTAGTAGTTCTGTGAACACGTAGACCTACCCTCCATGTTATTATCGTTACTACAGTCTTACTAGTAGTTCTGTGAACAGTAGACCTCCCTCCATGTTATTATCTTACTACAGTCTTACTAGTAGTTCTGTGAACAGTAGACCTCCCTCCATGTTATTATCGTTACTACAGTCTTACTAGTAGTTCTGTGAACAGTAGACCTCCTCCATGTTATTATCGTTACTACAGTCTTACTAGTAGTTCTGTGAACAGTAGACCTCCCTCCATGTTATTATCGTTACTACAGTCTTACTAGTAGTTCTGTGAACAGTAGACCTCCCTCCATGTTATTATCGTTACTACAGTCTTACTAGTAGTTCTGTGAACAGTAGACCTCCCTCCATGTTATTATCGTTACTACAGTCTTACTAGTAGTTCTGTGAACAGTAGACCTCCCTCCATTGTTATTATCGTTACTACAGTCTTACTAGTAGTTCTGTGAACAGTAGACCTCCCTCCATGTTATTATCGTTACTACAGTCTTACTAGTGTTCTGTGAACAGTAGACCTCCCTCCATGTTATTATCGTTACTAACAGTCTTACTATAGTTCTGTGAACAGTAGACCTCCCTCCATGTTATTATCGTTACTACAGTCTTACTAGTAGTTCTGTGAACAGTAGACCTCCCTCCATGTTATTATCGTTACTACAGTCTTACTAGTAGTTCTGTGAACAGTAGACCTCCCTCCATGTTATTATCGTTACTACAGTCTTACTAGTAGTTCTGTGAACAGTAGACCTCCCTCCATGTATTATCGTTACTACAGTTTACTAGTAGTTCTGTGAACAGTAGACCTCCCTCCATGTTATTATCGTTACTACAGTTTACTAGTAGTTCTGTGAACAGTAGACCTCCCTCCATGTTATTATCGTTACTACAGTCTTACTAGTAGTTCTGTGAACAGTAGACCTCCTCCATGTTTTATATGTTACTACAGTCTTACTAGTAGTTCTGTGAACAGTAGACCTCCCTCCATGTTATTATCGTTACTACAGTCTTACTAGTAGTTCTGTGAACAGTAGACCTCCCTCCATTATTATTATCATTACTACAGTCTTACTAGTAGTTCTGTGAACAGTAGACCTCACTCCATGTTATTATCATTACTACAGTCTTACTAGTAGTTTTGTGAACAGTAGACCTCCCTCCATGTTATTATCGTTACTACAATCTTACTAGTAGTTCTGTGAACAGTAGACCTCTTTTCATGATATTATCGTTACTATAGTCTTACTAGTAGTTCTGTGAACAGTAGACCTCCCTCCATGTTATTATCGTTACTATAGTCTTACTAGTAGTTCTGTGAACAGTAGACCTCCCTCCATGTTATTATCGTTACTACAGTCTTACTAGTAGTTCTGTGAACAGTAGACCTCCTCCATGTTATTATCGTTACTATAGTCTTACTAGTAGTTCTGTGAACAGTAGACCTCCCTCCATGTTACTATCGTTACTACAGTCTTACTAGTAGTTCTGTGAACAGTAGACCTCCCTCCATGTTATTATCGTTACTACAGTCTTACTAGTAGTTCTGTGAACAGTAGACCTCCCTCCATGTTATTATCGTTACTATAGTCTTACTAGTAGTTCTGTGAACAGTAGACCTCCCTCCATGTTATTATCTTTACTATAGTCTTACTAGTAGTTCTGTGAACAGTAGACCTCCCTCCATGTTATTTATCGTTACTACAGTCTTACTAGTAGTTCTGTGAACAGTAGACCTCCCTCCATGTTATTATCGTTACTATAGTCTTACTAGTAGTTCTGTGAACAGTAGACCTCCCTCCATGTTATTATCGTTACTATAGTCTTACTAATAGTTCTGTGAACAGTAGACCTCCCTCCATGTTATTATCGTTACTATAGTCTTACTAGTAGTTCTGTGAACAGTAGACCTCCCTCCATGTTATTATCGTTACTATAGTCTTACTAGTAGTTCTGTGAACAGTAGACCTCCCTCCATGTTACTATAGTTACTACAGTCTTACTAGTAGTTCTGTGAACAGTAGACCTCCCTCCATGTTATTATCGTTACTATAGTCTTACTAGTAGTTCTGTGAACAGTAGACCTCCCTCCATGTTATTATCGTTACTATAGTCTTACTAGTAGTTCTGTGAACAGTAACCTCCCTCCATGTTACTATCGTTACTACAGTCTTACTAGTAGTTCTGAGAACAGTAGACCTCCCTCCATGTTATTATCGTTACTATAGTCTTACTAGTAGTTCTGTGAACAGTAGACCTCCCTCCATGTTACTATCGTTACTACAGTCTTACTAGTAGTTCTGTGAACAGTAGACCTCCCTCCATGTTATTATCGTTACTATAGTCTTACTAGTAGTTCTGTGAACAGTAGACCTCCCTCCATGTTATTATCGTTACTACAGTCTTACTAGTAGTTCTGTGAAAATCTTTCAATAGATTTAAAGTTTAAATATCTTCTTTAGTAATCTTTCTTTCTTTTTTAGCTGATATTTCTTCTGGTTGATCGATTAAGACATAAAATAAATGAATACTCTATTCAATAGAACATTATCTTCTTGGTGAAAAACACTTTTTTTTGTAGCTTAAGATTTTAGTCTCGAAATATAGGTATACAATTGTAATCATTTACCAAAATATGCTTTAAAGCTCGATTGATTGCTTAAATCTATGTTATATTAAAATTTCTTTAGATTAGTTTAACGCAAAACCTTTATAGCAGATTCCATATTGAAACGGATAATGTTTGACTTAGGTGCAAAGAATGTCTCTGACAAATCTCGTTAATATTGGTTCACGCAATTTGATATATATTGTGTAGAGACGAGATGCCAAATCGTCAAGTTAAAACAGTCCATATATTATATTGGAATGAAAGTTGTGTGATTCTCTCCGTGCGAGTCGCTTGCGCGGTTCTTGCTCTGAACCCGACTGCTGCGTCTCCCAGCTTCCAGTGAAGGATCCGGTGACGGCACAAATTCATCTGGCGTCTGGCAATGACCCACGACCACTGGTGCTGACCTTTCCCAGGAGCTTACCCTCGGATATAGAGACAGAGCCGCTCATTCACACATCGTGAGCGCCAGTGGGTTGGGGTGACCAGGCAGTGTCTTCCTGTCTGTCTGTCTGTCTGTCGACCTCACTCCATTCACAGGCAGGGAACATGTGGTCTGCTCCGCACTATCTAAATCATTCACACTTTCAAACTACTGACGTCATATTGAGTAGTGTAGAAGGGCGAGGAAAGGAAATACTACACACCCCTCTTACTCCTCCCCCCCCCAGCCTTTTTTAGGGACTCTCTTTCGACCACCAACATTGAATTGAAAGTCACTAGTATTTGGCATTATAAACATATTTTCATTTGATATACTAAATATAAAGTTCATATAAACATTTATCAAAAGTTTTACTAACACACTCTTATGAATTAATTTATAATTGACACTTACCTCATTAATTATTAGGACTAACAATGTTTGCATAATTATTTTTATACAATATGTGTTTCCCCCTCAACATGAGTTTCCAGTTTTCAAAATCGTGCTTCCTGTGAAAATCAGACTACGTCCATTATTAATATTATTAATATTGTTTGTTCTGTCTTACGACGTACTCTCCTTTAGACAATGAACTAAGACTCCCAATGCCCGGTCCTTTGCCTCCTTCAGCTCCCAGAATGTTCTTCTTTCCTTCGAGTCATCTGGTATTTGAATCCTCCTCCTTCCTAAGCTCCTCTTTCCCTCAACCTTTCCTTCTATGACGTCATGCAGAATACAGTTTATTCTAAGGATGTGTCCGATCAAATTTGCTTTGTACCAAAGAATCACTTCCAAAGATTCTTTTATCACCTCTCTTTCTTAGGATCTGTTCGTTTTCCACCCTGTCTGTCCACCTGAACCTCTCAAGTCTTTTCCATCTCAAAGCTCTCCAAGTTTTTCTTTTATATCTTTCTAAGAATGCAAGTTACTGCTCCGTACAGTGTGATGCTGCAATGTTGTATTTCATCAGTTTTTCCTCAGCTCTAAATTCAACTCTCTGGTCATCAGTAACCTCTCCTTGTTGCAAGTGATCCCTTTACCTAATATTCAACTCTTGGTCATCATAACCTCTCCTTGTTGGCCAAGGCGATCCTTGACCTAACATTCAACTCTCTGGTCATCAGTAACCTCTCCTTGTTGGCCAAGGTGATCCTTGACCTAACATTCAACTCTCTGGTCATCAGTAACCTCTCTGTTGCCAAGGCGACTTGACCTAACATTCAACTCTCTGGTCATCAGTAACCTCTCTTGTTGGCCAAGTGATCTTAGACCTAACATTCACTCTCTGGTCATCAGTAACTCTCTTGTTGCCAAGGCGATCCTTGACCCAATTCTTTAGTGCGAAGGCATCTTTGTCACAGATTTCTCAGCTACTTGACTGCTCTATGTTTTCCAACTTCTGGTTTCCAATTTTGATTTGTTGGAACCAACATCACAACTTCTCAATGTTGAATAAACTCCATGCCATATCTACTCCCTATCTCCACGGCCGGTCCATCATTTCCTTTAACTCTTCTATTATTTTTGGCCAGATATATTATTGTGTTTATTGTGTTTATTGTGTTAACGAGGCGTCCTCCTAGCCTGAAATTGCCACAGACCTCCGGGTTTCCCTCACCAGCCACTCTACATACAAGTTGAACAGACTGGGTGACAAAGAGAATCCCTGTCTCACTCCTCTTCCTATCTCCACGCTGTTAGTCTCTCCATCATCCAGCCTCACCTTCACTCACTGTCCCAGGTACAGGTTTGCAATCAGTCTTCTTCCCAGTCAGGTTTGCAATCAGCCTTCTCTCTCTCTCCAGTTGATCCCTCACCTTCATCTCTGTCCCAGGTACAGGTTTACAATCAACCTTCTCTCTCTCTCCAGTTGATGCCTCACCTTCACTCTCTGTCCCAGGTACAGGTTTACAATCAACCTTCTCTCCTCTCCAGTTGATGCTCACTTCACTCTCTGTCCCAGGTACAGGTTTACAATCAACCTTCTCTCTCTCTCAGTTGATGCCTCACCTTCACTCTCTGTCCCAGGTACAGGTTTGCAATCAGCCTTCTCTCTCTCTCCAGTTGATGCCTCACCTTCACTCCTGTCCCAGGTACAGGTTTACAATCAACCTTCTCTCTCTCTCCAGTTGATGCCTCACCTTCACTCTCTGTCCCAGGTACAGGTTTACATCAACCTTCCTCTCTTCCCAGTTGTTGCCTCACCTTCACTCTCTGTCCCAGGTACAGGTTTACAATCAACCTTCTCTCTCTCTCCAGTTGATGCCTCACCTTCACTCTCTGTCCCAGGTACAGGTTTACAATCAGTCTTCTGTCCCAGGTACAGGTTTACAATCAACCTTCTCTCTCTCTCCAGTTGATGCCTCACCTTCACTCTCTGTCCAGGTACAGTTTAAATCAGTCTTCTGTCCAGGTACAGGTTTGCAATCAACCTTCTCTCTCTCACCAGTTGATGCCAATCTTCTTGAGTATTTCCATCAGTTCCCTCCATCTCACTCTATCTAACACCTTCTGACAGTCGATGAAACCAATGAAGACTTGTTCATTGACTCCCAACATTCTTTCTGAAAGTATTCTCAGCATCCCGATGGCATCTCTGGTTCCTTTTCTGAATCCAAATTGGTTTTTATTCTTCCCACTTTCTATTTTCTGTTCCAGTCTCCTGTTGAGTATTCTCGCCACGATCTTCCTCACATGAGAGATGAGTCTGATGGACCAGTGGTCGCTGCATTTCTTGGCTTGTTTATTCTTCTTAGAGCCGCCATGGCTGCGTATATAAAGTCCTTAGCAGGGTGTAATGAGGTGGACTGGGTATAACTATCTCAAGAGAAAGTCCACCAAAGTTTCGAATTTTAATAATGGAAGGATTATCATCAAATTCTGAATTTACAATACAAATAAATTCTAAATTTGCATTCGACAGAATACAATTCGAGATTAAAACCCATGAAAGTTAAACTGTTTAAATAATATAACTTTTTTATAAAAACTGGCGTTGATCCGTCACTGAAAACACAACATCCAGCCCACGGCCGTTAATTTATCGCTGTGAAAGGGGGAAACCCACATTTTGCCAAAGATAAATTTTTCAGCAATGACAGGAATTGAACCCGGGATCCTTATCTCATTAAATATTTAAATATGTTTTATATTAAAATTAATTTTAATTTAATGGATTGGTGTTTCGAAGCTGTTTTAATGGCGTTTTTTATTAGACGTGACTGAAAACATAAAATAACCTCATCTCTGAATAGGATTTGATTTAGATGCAAATAATTATATAATAATCGATTCTAAAATGATATGAACAATTTCTGGAGCAGGATATATGAAATAATCACACACACACTTTCACAAGCATTGTACATAAACAAATAAATGTACAGTAAAATACAATCATGACTTTCAAATAAATATCTTTATTAGGATTATTAACTATTTCATATATTGTACTGAGGGTTGACTTTTATTATTTTCTCAGGAAACTGTGCTGGCCACAAGTTTATTGAGCGGGGGCTGCAGTTATACCACACTGGCTTACAGCATTTCAATCACTGAAACGGGTAATCTTGGAAACGGACAGACTTTAAAAAATGTTGTTACATTTCCTTTATGCCCTACCCTCCTCAACCTTACGCCATTAGCGTAGTCAAAATGCCCCCACCCTAAATGAGGGGTGGAACGCACAGGGGTGGACAGTAATTGCGTAACGCACTGAATCACTGACCTTGTAAAGCATGTTCCAAACGAGGGACACCACCCAGGATCACGAGTGATAAAAACCGTCAACAGGCATTGAACGATGAATAAATATATAACTATGTAACTAGTACCACAGTACCACGCCGAGACCAATTGTTATTGTTTCTAATAAGACAGGGGGAGCCTTGCGGGCGTTGTTACTGTAATGAGCAAACACGGCGCGGCGCGGCGCATCTCATCTCTCGGGTCGCTTTGAAGTCGTTGCGAGGTTGTTTGTGTCTACTCCTCGTCGGCCCCATAAATGTCCGAGAGCGCCAAGTAGTGTCCGGGGAGATAACAAGATCCTGGTAACGAGAGGTCAACAGTTTGTGTCGGGACTAGCGCTAAATGTGCTCCATTAACGATAGAAAGTACGGAGCACAGAGGTGGACTGGGATATATCCTTGTGGACAGGGTGGACTGGGAGATATCCTTGTAGACAGGGTGGACTGGGAGATATCCTTGTAGACAGGGTGGACTGGTAGATATCCTTGTAGACAGTGGTATACTGAGAGATATCCTTGTAGACAGAGGTAGACTGGGAGATATCCTTGTAGACAGGGTGGACTGGAGATATCCTTGTAACAGGGGTGGACTGAGAGATATCCTTGTAAAACAGGGTGAACTGGAGATATCCTTGTAGACAAGGGGTGGACTGGGAGATATCCTTGTAGACAGGGTGACTGAGAGATATACCTTGTAGACAAGGGTGGACTGGGAGATATCCTTGTAACAGGGTGAACTGAGAGATATACTTGTAGACAAGGGTGACTGGAGATATACTTGTAGACAAGGGTGGACTGGGAGATATCCTTGTAGACAAGGTGAACTGAGAGATATACCTTGTAGACAGGGTGGACTGGGAGATATCCTTGTAGACAGGGTGGAGTGGGAGATATCCTTGTAGACAGGGTGAACTGAGAGATATACTTGTAGACAAGGGTGGACTGGGAGATATCCTTGTAGACAGGGTGGGTGGAGAGATATCCTTGTAGACAGGGTGGACTGGGAGATATCCTTGTAGACAGGGTGGACTGGAGATATCCTTGTAGACAGGGTGACTGAGAATATACTTGTAGACAAGGGTGGACTGGGAGATATACCTTGTAGACAAGGGTGAACTGAAGATATCTTGTAGACAAGGTGGACTGGGAGATATCCTTGTAGACAAGGTGAACTGAGAGATATACTTGTAGACAGGGGTGGACAGGGAGATATCCTTGTAGACAGGGTGAACTTAGAGATATCCTTGTATACAGGGTGACTGAGGAGATATCCTTGTAGACAGTGGTAGGACTGGGAGATATCCTTGTAGACAAGTGGACTGGGAGATATCCTCGCTGACAGTAGGTGGACTGGGAGATATCCTTGTATACAGGGTGAGACTAGAATATCCTTGTAGACAGGGTGGACTGGAGATATCCTTGTAGACAAGGGTGGACTGGGAGATATCCTTGTAGACAGGGTTGGACTGGAGATATCCTCGCGGACAGAGGTGGACTGGGAGATATCCTTGTAGACAGGGTGGACTGGGAGATATCCTTGTAGACAGGGTGAACTGGGAGATATCCTTGTAGACAGGGTGGACTGAGAGATATCCTTGTAGACAGGGTGGATGGGAGATATCCTTGTAAACAGGGTGAACTGAGAGATATACTTGTAGACAAGGGTGGACTGGGAGATATCCTTGTAGACAGGGTGAAGTGAGAGATATACCTTGTAGACAAGGGTGGACTGAGGAGATATACTTGTAGACAAGGGTGGACTGGAGATATCCTTGTAGACAGGGTGAACTGAGAGATATACTTGTAGACAGGGGTGGACTGGGAGATATCCTTGTAGACAGGGGTGAACTGAGAGATATACTTGTAGACAAGGGTGGACTGAGAGATATCCTTGTAGACAGGGTGGAGTGGGAGATATCCTTGTAACAGGGTGAACTGAGAGATATACTTGTAGACAAGGGTGGACTGGGAGATACCTTAGACATGTGAGTGACATATCCTTGTAGACTGGTGAACTGGAGATATCCTTGTAGACAAGGTGAACTGGAGATATCCTTGTAGACAGGGTGGAAGTGGGAGATATCCTTGTAGACAGGGTGGACTGAGATATCCTTGTAACAGGGTGAACTGAGAGATATCCTTGTAGACAGTGGTAGGACTGGGAGATATCCTTGTAGACAAGGTGGAACTGAGAGATATACTTGGACAGGGTGTGGACTGGGAGATATCCTTGTAGACAGGGGTGGACTGGAGATATCCTTGTAGACAGGGTGGACTGGAGATATCCTTGTAGACAGGGTGGACTGGGAGATATCCTTGTAGACAGGGTGGAGTGGGAGATATCCTTGTAGACAGTGGTAGACTGAGAGATATCCTTGTAGACAGTGGTAGACTGAGAGATATCCTTGTAGACAGGGTGGACTAGGAGATATACTTGTAAAGGTGGACTGAGAGATATCCTTGTAGACAGGGTTGGACTGAGAGATATCCTTGTAGACAGGTGGACTGGAGATATCCTTGTAGACAGGGTGGACTGGGAGATATCCTTGTAGACAGGGTGAACTGAGAGATATACTTGTAGACAAGGGTGGACTGGGAGATATCCTTGTAGACAGGGTGGAGTGGGAGATATCCTTGTAGACAGGGTGAACTGAGAGATATACTTGTAGACAAGGGTGGACTGGGAGATATCCTTGTAGACAGGGTGGACTGGGAGATATCCTTGTAGACAGGGTGAACTGAGAGATATACTTGTAGACAAGGGTGGACTGGGAGATATCCTTGTAGACAGGGTGAACTGAGAGATATACTTGTAGACAAGGGTGGACTGGGAGATATCCTTGTAGACAGGGTGGAGTGGGAGATATCCTTGTAGACAGGGTGGAGTGGGAGATATCCTTGTAGACAGGGTGAACTGAGAGATATACTTGTAGACAAGGGTGGACTGGGAGATATCCTTGTAGACAGGGTGGAGTGGGAGATATCCTTGTAGACAGGGTGAACTGAGAGATATACTTGTAGACAAGGGTGGACTGGGAGATATCCTTGTAGACAGGGTGGAGTGGGAGATATCCTTGTAGACAGGGTGAACTGAGAGATATACTTGTAGACAAGGGTGGACTGGGAGATATCCTTGTAGACAGGGTGGAGTGGGAGATATCCTTGTAGACAGGGTGGACTGGGAGATATCCTTGTAGACAGGGTGAACTGAGAGATATCCTTGTAGACAGTGGTGGACTGGGAGATATCCTTGTAGACAGTTTTTTTATCAATATAGTTAGAGATATTGGAAAAGGGAACAGTAAGAGTCCAACTCGGATAAGTAACTTTTAATTTTTTACATATTATAATACGATCCTGAAGATTGACTTGTGATTCCTATCAATCCTCGTTATCAGTTGATACAGTCAGTATTTCTGTTGAACCCGTCAAACACCAATACCTACACAGAAAGGATACAATCAAATATGGTTGCACAGATATACATTATTTTTAAAGCATGGAGAGAAGTTTTTGAAAGTTTGGTTTGATTTTATTGTTACTGTTTAAATAGACTTAAATTTTGTAAATATAAAATGACAATTATTACATTTGTTAGAACAGTAAATTCGTATAAGTTTGTTTATATTAATACTTAGTCCAGACATGGATGAAGATAGTGGAGAGTGGAGGAGAATACATAACTATGGTTTACACACCATTTATTCATCACCTTATCGATATAAGGTGATGAATAAATGGTGTGTAAACCATAGTTATGTATGTTATGTTAGGTTAATCAAGGTTACATAATGATGAGTTTTATACCCTGTACTCATCACCAAACATATTTAGGTCTACTCACACAGAGTACAGTATGTTCCTATGTAAAATGTTAGATCTTTCTGTTGACCTAAGAGTCAACATGTGTACCGTTTCCAGCCGAACCCCCGACCATTCTCCTAGATGCACACCGAGTGACTGGTCTGTTGTGCGGGTTGTCTATATGGACACTTTGAACCTTCACAGCTCTCCCCTGCGTCTACTGCTACTTAGGGTTTTACACTTACGTGTTAGGTGTGGAAGGTTGTATTTAGAGGTAGTGTACCAGCATTTTCGTAGAGGGGAGAGTAGATAATAATTTAAGGAAAAAATCTTGGTACACTCGAATTGAGATTCTAATCCCTTTCTGCCTGTTATCGGCAGTCCAATCTATTGCGAGGACGATACCCTAAGCCATTCGACCACTGGTGTGGCTTGTAGCTGTTGAAATATTTTAAACAGAGAACATTTGTATAAAATAATATACACTGTTACAGAAACATACATTTAGGTCTGTGCCTTATTAACTCCCCATTTTCATAAGCTCCATTGATAAATATACTTGCCTATAGCTCTGAAAAAATTGATTTTATAAAATATTATTTGAAATAAAAGGTTTATATTTTCAAGAGTCCTTCAACCTTTCAATGATATCTTATCTCGTACCAAAGTTAGAGCTTCCCTCCAAGTCATTCTCATGGCAAAACGAGATGCGCCATTTTGGGTGTAGTGTTAAACAGCCCTTAGAGACGAAATTTGATCAAAAGCACTAGAGCCAATTTTGAGATGATATGTTTTGTTTTTCTGTTTTCATCCCTAAGAAATTACCTAGTGTTAGGATTAGATATCTAATTCCAAACTTGTGAAAGCTCCAGTTTTAGACTGACTGGTAAAATGGTTTCGGTTTTAGACCCAGATACAGACAGACGGACGGACAGTTCAGGGGTCATGTGACGTCGACAGCCATCACAATCTAGAGTTATATTCTTTGTACCATCACAATACTTCCTTTCTCCTGGAGTGAGAAGTTGTAACTGACCGATGTACGAGATAATACCAATGAGGAGGGAATCTTGTTGATGACGTCAGGTAAAGAATTCTCCAGGAATCCCAAAATGTCCGTTGTTTGTGTTTTTGTTTCCTGGTACCAAGCTGTTCCTCAAACAGCCCCCTCGACAAGAGGGCACAGACCTCACGAGTTGGAGTTGTTCAAACAACGAGAAGGGATACTCCAGAAAGCTGAGTGCTTACGTGCGAGTCGGACCACTCCCATAATCCTCCACCGTGCTTCAACTGTGCCGCCCTCTTTATCTGACAGTCAAACTTTCCGACATCTGGAGCAGACGTTTCATCAAAAGTAATATCGTCCTCTTGGTGTGCGCGAGGCTCGAAGGAGTGACAATTACTTCCCTTTTTATCAATCAATAGAACTAATCAGATATAACCTGTAATAATTTAAACGCTAGCCTGATAAGAAATGTCTATACTCCATCGTAAGGGTGATATTATTGCATAATTAATGGTATTATTTTATAAATTAAAAGTTCTGGTGTTTTTTTATAGTCTTTTATTTTAATTTTAAATGAATAAACTGTTTAACTAGCTAGATATCACACGCATTTTTATTTTGATAAAAGCCCTACTATTGCGTTAAATGATCTTAGCTATACGTGTTCTTGTCGAGAAGGAAGGATCACCAGCAGTGAGGAGATGTGCGCATTTCAAGGGGTATATCAAGCGACATTTCCTTCTCGAAGCTTCCTAGAAGAAAAGGGGTGAGGTCATCCAGGTGCGTCTCTTTCCACGGAAAGTGCGTTTCTTTTTAAATAGAGACGTAGAAGGATTTCACCACACCTTACAACTCGACAGTTCTACACAAATAAATCTTACTACCCGCTCGAATATTAAATATAGTAATTTTGAATATAGATTTGAATAATAACATATTGATATGTATAATTTCATATCATTACAAACCCAACGTAATAATATTAAAAATGTATTTAATTTACATTATACATTCCGGTAGATATCTACGTAATGCATCTTTCTCTCTCTCTCTCTCTCGCTATATATATATATATATCAGCCACCCAAACAAAGTCTCCTCGAAGGACAAATGGAGAGGAAGGGGAGAAGAATGTATCCCACAATCCAAGTCATCAAAAACAACCCTGTTGCAACGCGTGATGGTCACCGACAAGTCAGGACCGTAATTATAGATTGGACCAATCGTGATCCAAACACATGTGGATCACCCCAGTTCCCTGAGAAGTGATATCGGCTGGCCAATTCACCCTGTTCATACAGCAATGGCGCTGGATAAACACTTCTTACAAAATATAAGTGATATCAATCGTAAACTGATAATAAGTCACACCAACCTGATCGGTGGAATATCAAAATATATTAATTGTAAATTGTGAACAGTATCATTACAAAAATGGCTATCAACTACTACTACTACAAAAGTGTTGCCCTTCGCGGGGATGAACCACGGACCCGAACATTACAAATATATCTGTGATTGCACAGAAGAACAAGAGGCCGTGAATTACACTACAAGGGCATGGAAAGCTAACACAGAGACATAGAGAGACACAGAGAGACAGAGAAGAGACACAGATAAGACACAGAGGACAAGAGTATTCAAAGAACAGATCATACAAGAAGACAGAAAACAAGAAGTGCCGAGAGACCACGACCGAAATCAGACTGGATTGCACAGAAGAACAGAGAGTACACAGCATGAAAGATAACACAGAGACAAGAGAACACAGAGAGACACAGAGAGACATAGAAACACAGAGAGACACAGGATAGACACGAGGAGGAACAAGAGAGACAGTGAGGACACTGAGACACAGGAACACAGAGAGACAGTCGAGACACAGAATGCACAGAGAGACACAGGTACGTCTCAGCATGTAGACAGGAACACAGAGAGACACAGCTACGACATTGTGAGAACACAAGGTACACGAGACATTGTGAGGAACAAGGACGTACACGGAGGAACACAAGTAGTCAGTAGGAGAACACAAGAGTACACAGAGAGAGGAACACAAGAGACGTATATGGAGGAACACAAGGACGGTTCGACCATTGTGAGGAACACAAGGAGTCCCAGTGAGACACAAGGTACGTCCAGTCATGTGAGAACACAAGTACGATGTCATGTGAGGAACACAGGTAGTCACAGTGAGAACACAAGGTACGTCTCGTCATTGTGAGGAACACAAGGTACGTCTCGTCACTGTGAGGAACACAAGGTACGTCTCGTCATTGTGAGGAACACAAGGTACGTTCTCGGTCACAGTTGCTGAGGAACACAAGGTACGTCTCTCATGTGAGGAACACAGGTACGTCTCTCACTGTGAGGAACACAAGGTACGTCTCGTCATGTGAGGAAACAGTGTCGTCATGTGAGGAACACAAGGTACGTCTCGTCACTGTGAGGAACACAAGGTACGTCTCGTCACTGTGAGGAACACAAGGTAGTCGTCACTGTAGACCAAGGTACGTCTCGTCACTGTGAGGAACACAAGGTACGTCTCGTCACTGTGAGGAACACAAGGTACGTCTCGTCACTGTGAGGAACAGAGCCGTCATTGAGGACAGTCTTCGTCATGTGAGGAACACAAGGTACGTCTCGTCACACGCCCTTTGAAGGGGGTGAAGGGAATACGAGGGGAGCGACAGTCATTAGACAGTTCTTATGCCATGAAATATTTAGACATGATTAATAAAATATAGCTCCAGTAGAAAATTAAGTTCTATTTTCTTCGCGTGCTGATTATTATTTCTTTATTAGGTGTTCTGTCTTACGACAGCTCTGAAGCTATGTCTCAGTATAAGCTCCAGGAAGGATATGAAGTATTTATATTTTATTATTGGTAAATTTAATCCAGAGGCCTATCAGCCACATTATAGATGGTTACGTTGCTATTCAGTCATCTTAAAACATCAGCTTCTACTTTCTAAAGACGCGAGAAGATATGATAATACATCGTGAGACAGTATCTGAGAGTATATTTTGTTATATTTACCCGTTACTTTTGTAGATTACAAAGAGAGTAACACTATCAGCCATTAAGCAAATCATGGGATTGTTTATAAACAACAAACCGGACAGTTTTATATCCCCACAAAGTATGTACTTTTAGCATTCTCAGACTTACTCAATGGAACTTTTAGTTAACGTTTGATAAAAACAATAACTAGGAATTGAATGGATTACTTTATTTTAGTTTAAAGTAATTGAGAGGCCAAAATCAATTTGGCCCACCAGGTTATCTCCTAGTCCACCCTAGTCTACAAGGATATTTGCTAGTCCACCCTAGTCTACAAGGATATTTGCTAGTCCACCCTAGTCTACAGGGATATCTGCTAGTCCACCCTAGTCTACAAGGATATTTGCTAGTCCACCCTAGTCTACAAGGTTATCTCCTAGTCCACCCTAGTCTACAAGGATATTTGCTAGTCCACCCTAGTCTACAAGGATATCTGCTAGTCCACCCTAGTCTACAAGGATATTTGCTAGTCCACCCTAGTCTACAAGGTTATCTCCTAGTCCACCCTAGTCTACAAGGATATCTGCTAGTCCACCCTCTTTACAAGGATATCTCCCAGTCCACGAGATAAATCAATGATGGATCTATTTTTATCACAACGTGTTACTGCTTGTTCGGACTGTACGTATATCAACTATTTACGCTGGTTTATTAGGGACGAGGAACAATATATTGCATCAAGGTTGTACACTGCTCACTGTTATAACCTGCTGCTCAGTGGTTGTACACTGCTCCCTGTTATAACCTGCTGCTCAGTGGTTGTACACCGCTCCCTGTTATAACCTGCTGCTCAGTGGTTGTACACCGCTCCCTGTTATAACCTGCTGCTCAGTAGTTGTACACCGCTCCCTGTTATAACCTGCTGCTCAGTGGTTGTACACCGCTCCCTGTTATAACCTGCTGCTCAGTGGTTGTACACCGCTCCCTGTTATAACCTGCTGCTCAGTGGTTGTACACTGCTCCCTGTTATAACCTGCTGCTCAGTGGTTGTACACTGCTCCCTGTTATAACCTGCTGCTCAGTGGTTGTACACTGCTCACTGTTATAACCTGCTGCTCAGTGGTTGTACACCGCTCCCTGTTATAACCTGCTGCTCAGTGGTTGTACACCGCTCCCTGTTATAACCTGCTGCTCAGTGGTTGTACACCGCTCCCTGTTATAACCTGCTGCTCAGTGGTTGTACACCGCTCCCTGTTATAACCTGCTGCTCAGTGGTTGTACACCGCTCCCTGTTATAACCTGCTGCTCAGTGGTTGTACACCGCTCCCTGTTATAACCTGCTGCTCAGTGGTTGTACACCGCTCACTGTTATAACCTGCTGCTCAGTAGTTGTACACTGCTCCCTGTTATAACCTGCTGCTCAGTGGTTGTACACTGCTCCCTGTTATAACCTGCTGCTCAGTGGTTGTACACTGCTCACTGTTATAACCTGCTGCTCAGTGGTTGTACACCGCTCCCTGTTATAACCTGCTGCTCAGGGGTTGTACACTGCTCACTGTTATAACCTGCTGCTCAGTGGTTGTACACCGCTCCCTGTTATAACCTGCTGCTCAGTGGTTGTACACCGCTCCCTGTTATAACCTGCTGCTCAGTGGTTGTACACTGCTCACTGTTATAACCTGCTGCTCAGTGGTTGTACACTGCTCACTGTTATAACCTGCTGCTCAGTGGTTGTACACTGCTCACTGTTATAACCTGCTGCTCAGTGGTTGTACACCGCTCACTGTTATAACCTGCTGCTCAGTGGTTGTACACCGCTCACTGTTATAACCTGCTGCTCAGTGGTTGTACACCGCTCACTGTTATAACCTGCTGCTCAGTGGTTGTACACCGCTCCCTGTTATAACCTGCTGCTCAGTGGTTGTACACCGCTCCCTGTTATAACCTGCTGCTCAGTGGTTGTACACCGCTCCCTGTTATAACCTGCTGCTCAGTGGTTGTACACCGCTCCCTGTTATAACCTGCTGCTCAGTGGTTGTACACCGCTCCCTGTTATAACCTGCCTGCTCAGTGGTTGTACACCGCTCCCTGTTATAACCTGCTGCTCAGTGGTTGTACACCGCTCCCTGTTATAACCTGCTGCTCAGTGGTTGTACACCGCTCCCTGTTATAACCTGCTGCTCAGTGGTTGTACACCGCTCCCTGTTATAACCTGCTGCTCAGTGGTTGTACACCGCTCCCTGTTATAAACCTGCTGCTCAGTGGTTGTACACCGCTCCCTGTTATAACCTGCTGCTCAGTGGTTGTACACCGCTCCCTGTTATAACCTGCTGCTCAGTGGTTGTACACCGCTCCCTGTTATAACCTGCTGCTCAGTGGTTGTACACCGCTCCCTGTTATAACCTGCTGCTCAGTGGTTGTACACCGCTCCCTGTTATAACCTGCTGCTCAGTGGTTGTACACCGCTCCCTGTTATAACCTGCTGCTCAGTGGTTGTACACCGCTCCCTGTTATAACCTGCTGCTCAGTGGTTGTACACCGCTCCCTGTTATAACCTGCTGCTCAGTGGTTGTACACCGCTCCCTGTTATAACCTGCTGCTCAGTGGTTGTACACCGCTCCCTGTTATAACCTGCTGCTCAGTGGTTGTACACCGCTCCCTGTTATAACCTGCTGCTCAGTGGTTGTACACCGCTCCCTGTTATAACCTGCTGCTCAGTGGTTGTACACCGCTCCCTGTTATAACCTGCTGCTCAGTGGTTGTACACCGCTCCCTGTTATAACCTGCTGCTCAGTGGTTGTACACCGCTCCCTGTTATAACCTGCTGCTCAGTGGTTGTACACCGCTCCCTGTTATAACCTGCTGCTCAGTGGTTGTACACCGCTCACTGTTATAACCTGCTGCTCAGTGGTTGTACACCGCTCCCTGTTATAACCTGCTGCTCAGTGTTGTACACCGCTCCCTGTTATAACCTGCTGCTCAGTGGTTGTACACCGCTCCCTGTTATAACCTGCTGCTCAGTGGTTGTACACTGCTCCCTGTTATAACCTGCTGCTCAGTGGTTGTACACCGCTCCCTGTTATAACCTGCTGCTCAGTGGTTGTACACTGCTCACTGTTATAACCTGCTGCTCAGGGTTGTACACCGCTCCCTGTTATAACCTGCTGCTCAGTGGTTGTACACCGCTCCCTGTTATAACCTGCTGCTCAGTGTTGTACACTGCTCACTGTTATAACCTGCTGCTCAGTGGTTGTACACTGCTCCTGTTATAACCTGCTGCTCAGGGTTGTACACTGCTCACTGTTATAACCTGCTGCTCAGTAGTTGTACACTGCTCACTGTTATAACCTGCTGCTCAGTAGTTGTACACTGCTCCCTGTTATAACCTGCTGCTCAGGGTTGTACACGCTCCCTGTTATAACCTGCTGCTCAGTGGTTGTACACGCTCCTGTTATAACCTGCTGCTCAGTGTTGTACACTGCTCCCTGTTATAACCTGCTGCTCAGGGGTTGTACACTGCTCACTGCCCCTCACGGACAGTGCAGAGTCCCCAGGCTGCCAGAGGTGTGACCGCATGGTCTCATTGACCTGGAGCAGGTTTTATTGTGGTCCAAAGAGAGCGGTCACTCACTCTGCACCCCCCGAGGGGCTCCTCCATCCGGCCATCTCCCCGGGAGATGCTCCCTGCTCACCTTCTAACGGGAGTCGGAGTCAACACACTTCCTCTCTCTCACCCTCAACAGCCGCGCCTAATCGGCGACAACAATATAATGAGATCCCGTTGATGTGCGGCGTGTGGCCGAGTGTAGGTTCGTCAGGCGCAGGGAGCTTGCTTGGGGTTATTATCAAATAATAAAACTGGACAATATCCACTTATAAAACGCTCCGCCCCGCCCCTTTATTACAGTTGAGAAACTTTTAAACAACACTTTGTCCCATTTGACCCGACTGTTCCATATTTGGGAAAGTTGTAAAACTAAATTGGCCAATTATATTTCTGCTATGTTAACCATTTACTGAATATTGTTGTTTAAAAATTAAAAATGGCGAGAGAAAGATTGGAATCAAATGGCTTAAGTATATCCTAATCTGCTTAAAAATGGATATATCTGCCCACTAGTGGTCACTTTTGAAATACCTACAAAATAACAATAATAATTCAGTAAAATGGTACCCGTCTCGGTGGCCGCGTGGTCTAAGGCGCTACTCTCGCAATGTACTAAATTGTTGAGGACAGGGATATCGGAGTTCGATCCCGGTTGGATGTTCTGAGCATGTTTTTGACTAAATGGCTACCCACCACCTCTCCACGCAAATGCAGGTACATTACCTCTAAAATGCTTCCTTCCTCATCCCTACCCCATTAGAGTATAGGTCATGGGCATACCTGAACAGGTGGTTATAAGCGGCGATAAAACAAAGGGAGGTTTGAGTATGCCATAGGGAAAGGTGTAATAATTTCTCTGGGGTATGAAGTCTGGAAATATTAAAGTTGAAAATAAAATCTTATTTGCTTTGACTTTGACACTCAAACATCTCCGAAACATTTTGGACGAAGAAGAAAGCGTTGATACATTCTAAACATATTTGATTGAAATAATTCACCAAATCAGACATATTTAAACATAATATATTCAATTTTAGAGCAGTTTCTAACAGGACTTTAGCACCAATTACTGAGATTATTTCTTTTCCAAAATAGTTTTCTACAAACCCCTGATTAAATTACATCTATAACATAAGCAGAGAAAAATTCAAACGAGTCAGCATAAAATAATATTGTGTGGTTTGTTTTTTACTCTAAAACCTTTATATTTATGTGATTAACTTAATGGTATGATTTAAAAATGAAAGTAGCTTTATGTGACAACATAAAACCTAATCTTGGACTTTGGTTCGAATTTAAAAGTGACGTTCAGATACGAATAATAGTGACATCACTTGTCAAACTATCAAAGTATAATATCGACTGCAGGGCGAGTTTATACCTCACAGTTTTAAGTAAATATTTTGAGTTTGTCTGAAAAGACCCAAGCTACTGTGATTGGACTATACTGTCATGTCAGAGATTCAAGCGTAATTTATGCAGACAAATGGATGCTCTCACATTCATTGCATATCCAGTAAGTTTAAAAAAAACTAGATCTGGCTTACAGTTTTGCTCGGATGAAGAGAGAGAGAGAGAGAAGATAGATAAGTAACCTTGAGGGAAGATACGTGATTGAATTTATTGAGTTGGCAATCGTTGAGCAGTTTTAAGAGTTTTATTTTGGTATGTGGTGAAGTCAGACGTTAACCGTACGACGAGCAGAGCTGAAATGTGGTCACAGGACGTTCTCTAAACCAATACCAAGAAATTAGCGAGAACTGCTAGGGTTACTGTGCACTAGTAGAAACCATTTCAGCTTTTTCCGCTCTGCTCCATAAAATCTGCTTGGGAAACCATTCCAATTAAAAAAACGACAACAGCTGATTCAATCACTGCGCACTGAAAGCAGTCTTGGTGATTGCTCTCCAGGCCCAGTTTGCTAGTCAGTAACATCCTCTCTTGTTGAAAACAGTTTCAATTGAAGTTATATGCTGATAATATCATGTTGGTGGTTTGTGTTGCAACGCATCACGATGTACCATCTTACACACCTGCTAACTGAGGTGTTGTTGCTCCTGTCAAACTGTTCTCTATTTTTCGCGAGCGTGTGAACCAAACTGCAGAGATGACTAAGCCTAGCGCGGTGGTGTGATATGTTTAACACCCTTAGGGTAGCAGCCTTCAACACCGAGCCTGGATCTACTTTACAAGAGTAACGAACGGGGTTTGACGGTGCTTCCAGACATAAAACGACGTCTCCCGGATAGTAACGCGATGCATCAGTGGTCCGTGGTGTCATAAACCGGTCCGGAGAGATGGCCTGGAAACCAAACCCAGCTCCACTTGTAATTAATTACAGGCCCGAGAGGGAAAACACCAAATGAAGGTTTCACCTTTAACCGTGCGGAGCAATTTCCAAAGTAACATTTAGACAAGTAGTAGAAATAAACATAAAATAATTACATCCAAAGCTTCTTTAATTACAGGATGAAAAAAATATTGGTAATATTAATGGTATAGGAATAGTAAAAAAAAATAAAGATGTTTACAAAAATAAAATAAAACGAAACGTTAATAACTAATAATTCGACACTTTAGATCAGTCAGTAATATGTCTGTCTGTCTGTCTACTGAGTTGAGGGTGACGGGTTATATTCCTGGAATGTATCATTGGTGAAACGTGGGTTTACCCTTTCACATTGATAAACTAACGACCGGGGACTGGATGTTATGTTAGAGTACAAGTCATATGAAGCTACGACAGGCCTAGCAAGCCGGTAGTGGAACATATATGGCTTGAATAAATAACTTACCCAGCACTGACGCATTTCAACCATTTTAATGTACAGTACCATCATAAAGATGGAAAACCAGTCAAAATACTTGTTTTAGTGTTTAAACATGTTGCCTACTATTACAAAACAAGTAAGATGCGGGCTTCCTCCTTTCACGGTGATAAACCAACAGTCGGGGGTCTGGGTGTTGTGCCTGTTAAAAATTAAGCTAGGTTTTAAGTCATGTGTGGATATAATCAGTTGATTCAGAAAACGCACGTTAAATACCTCAAATAATAATAATAATAAAAACCATTTATAGGACATTCAATCATTTCCTGCTTTTTTATTTGCCTTCATAATAAAACTTTTGTTTTTCAATATTTTTGTTTGTTTGTTTGTTTGTTTGTTGTTTTGGGATGATATTCATTTATTGGTTACCTGCTTGTTGTCTGGAACGTCAAATTTGCTTTTATTCGTTCGTGTGTGCTTTTGACAATGTTTGATATGAAACGATTATTTTGCGGTTCAGAGGTAGCAAGAGAAAACCATTAATTTTGACTCAGACGGGGTTTATTTGAATCATTCTTTCATTCCAACTATTACTTTTATCTCGTTGTGTTTCTTTCAACAGAATAAATATAAATTTTCTGTTCTTTAAATTAGAACGTTCGCACATCAATGTCAACAATATTCAAATATGTTGTGGTTGTATTTCCTTAAACAGAAAACACCAATCAAAAGGTTTAGCAAGCTTTGTACTGAAGAATTAATGAGAGTATAAAGCTTTGTCTTGAAATTACAAAATAAATAAATAATAAAGTATGTAGTTTTATATTTTACAAAGCAGATTAAAACTGAGGAAAATGTATATTTCAAGATTGTAACTAGTTGCTACGTGCTCTTATAAACTCCTGATTATGTCAGCCTAACCTGGGACAGCAGTCACAGAGTCTGCGCAGTCTCACGGCTCCGCATCATAGTCACAGAGTCTGCGCAGTCTCACGGCTCCGCATCATAGTCACAGAGTCTGCGCATCTCGCTGTAACTCATAGTACGAGTCTCGCTGCTACACATCATAGTCACAGAGTCTGCGCAGTCTCACGGCTCCCATCATAGTCACAGAGTCTGCGCAGTCTAGCTGCTCCTCATCATAGTCAGAGAGTCTGCGCAGTCTCGCTGCTCCGCATCATACCTGCTAAATATAATGTTTGTATTCTGAAAGTGATGAAATAGCACTCTACCTAAAGTAGCAGGAACCAAACGTTGATTATCTGGTAAATGGAACCGTTTTAACAAATTTTGAATGGATATGTGCGCCACTCAAATAATCTTAAACTTTACAAACTATTATGATATGAGTGATACAGTGGCGTAGCTAACATTTTGAAGAAGGGGAGAATGGAGTGGAAAAATAAATAAAAATAAACAAGTGAACATACTCAATACTATTTTCGAGCCACAGCCCACTGTTTGCTCACCAAGGTGTCTCGCTTCACGTGCTGGCTACATGCACACATTAATAACGTTTATATAATGGGAGTGAGGAAGGTAGAGTTTTTTTTATATTAACTGTACACATGTTTGCGTGGAAGAAGAGTGGAAACCCATTGAAGAAAATCCATCCTCAGGACATCCGGCCGAGAATCGAACTTCAATATCCCCATTATCAACAGTCCAGTCTATTGCGAGCGTAACGCCTTAGACCGCAGGTTCTTAAACTGCTCAAGAAGGAACAGGTTACAGCTGAGGATATGAGGAAACACGAGGGTAAAGGGTGGGTATCATTCGGTTGTCACGACAACGCCTTCAAGGTATTCACTGAGCCTCCCCTGCATGCTCGTGGTGACGTCCCCAAAAGATGGCTGGAACTTGCTTTTTTAACATTAAATTCCTCTTGAATAATGTAAATATTAAAAAAACATAGTTGGGTTTGTAGGGGATGAGGACTTGAGGAACTATCTACTGGAACAGGACTTGAGAACTACGCTGAACAGGAGTTGAGAACTACTGCTGGACAGAGTTGAGGAACTATCTGCTGAACAGGAGTTGGGATTTACGGAAAGGATTGAGGAACTATCTGCTGGAACAGGAGTTGAGGAACTATCTCTGGAACAATGTTGAAGACTATCACTGGACAGGATGAGAACTATCTACTGGAACATAAGTTGAAGAACTATCTACTGAACAGATTGAGGAACTATCTATGGAACAGAGTTGAGGAGCTATCTGCTGTAACAGGAGTTGAGGAACTATCTGCTGGAACAGGAGTTGAAGAACTATCTGCTGGAACAGGAGTTGAGGAACTATCTGCTGGAACAGAGTGTGGAACTATCTACTGACAGAGTTGAGGAACTATCTGCTGGAACAGGAGTTGAGGAACTATCTGCTGGAACAGGAGTTGAGGAACTATCTGCTGGACATAAGTTGAAGAACTATCTACTGGACATAGTTGAAGAACTATCTACTGGAACAGGAGTTGAGGAACTATCTACTGGAACAGGAGTTGAGAGCTATCTGCTGTAACAGGAGTTGAGGAACTATCTCTGGAACAGGAGTTGAAGAACTATCTGCTGGAACAGGAGTTGAGGAACTATCTGCTGGAACATAAGTTGAAGAACTATCTACTGGAACAGGAGTTGAGGAACTATCTACTGGAACAGAAGTTGAGGAGCATTGCTGTAACATTGGAATCTGCTGGAACAGGAGTTGAAGAACTATCTGCTGGAACAGAGTTGAGGAACTATCTGCTGGAACAGGTTGGGAACTATCTACGGGAAGGAGTTGAGAACTATCTGCTGGAACAGGAGTTGAGGAACTATCTGCTGGAACAGAGTTGAGGAACTATGCTGAAATAGTTGAAGAACTATCTGCTGGAACAGGAGTTGAGGAACTATCTACTGGAACAGAGTTGAGAACTATTGCTGAACAGAAGTTGAAGAACTATCTACTGACAGAGTTGAGAACAATTGTTGGAACAGTTGAGGAACTATCTGCTGGAACAGGAGTTGAGGAACTATCTGCTGGAACAGGAATTGAAGAACTATCTGCTGGAACAGGAATTGGGATATTATACTAAATAAACAATACGTTGCATCTCCTTGTCTAAATTATACTTGGAGCTCGTAAAATATTATGTTAAATAAAATAATATACATTGTTATAGAATATTATGGAGAAGAAAAGAACGTCATATCTCCCCAAAGAGAATCTAATTAATAATAAACCCTGTTACAGAAACCTATGATTTGTTTTATGTGTTCCTAACTCCCCATTTCACAGAGCTATATTAAAACTAATATATATTTGCCTACAACTCGGAAAATATTTATTTTATAAGATGTTATATGTCTTGTGAGAAATACCAGCTTATTTATTATCACCGAGTTTTAATACCTGTTCAGGTTGTACGAGTATTGATAAGTACTATAATGGGTAGGGATGAGGAAGGAAGCGGTTTAGAGGTAATGTACCCGCATTTGAGCGGAAGGAGAGTGGGGAGAAATTGGGATAAAACCACCATTAGTACACGACCAGGATTGAAACCCCGATACTCACGTCACCAGCAAGCCAGCACAACACGAGAGTGACGCCTTAGACCGTTCGGCCACTGAAGCGGGTACCCGTTTAGTAATTTTGGTAATCATCATAGGTCTATCACAAGGTTTTACAAGTTCCTGTAGGTCTATCACAAGGTTTGACAAGTTCCCTGTAGTCTATCACAAGGTTTGACAAGTTCCTGAAGGTCTATCACAGGGTTTGACAAGTTCCCTGTAGGTCTATCACAAGGTTTGACAAGTTCACTGTAGGTCTATCACAGGTTTGACAAGTTCCCTGAAGTCTATCACAGGTTTGACAAGTTCCCTGTAGTTTATCACAAGGTTTTACAAGTTCCCTGTAGGTCTATCACAAGGTTTGACAAGTTCCCTGTAGTCTATCACAAGGTTTGACAAGTTCCCTGTAGTCTATCACAGGATTTGACAAGTTCCCTGTAGTCTATCACAGGTTTGACAAGTTCCTGTAGGTCTATCACAGGTTTGACAAGTTCCCTGTAGGTCTATCACAAGGTTTGACAAGTTCCCTGTAGTCTATCACAGGTTTGACAAGTTCCCTGTAGGTTATCACAGGGTTTTACAAGTTCCCTGTAGGTCTATCACAAGGTTTGACAAGTTCCCTGTAGGTCTATCACAAGGTTTGACAAGTTCCCTGTAGTCTATCACAGGTTTACAAGTTCCCTGTAGTTTATCACAGGGTTTGACAAGTTCCCTGTAGTTTATCACAGGTTTGACAAGTTCCCTGTAGTCTATCACAGGTTTGACAAGTTCCCTGAAGGTCTATCACAGGGTTTGACAAGTTCCCTGTAGGTCTATCACAAGGTTTGACAAGTTCCCTGTAGTTTATCACAGGGTTTTACAAGTTCCCTGTAGTTATCACAAGGTTTGACAAGTTCCCTGTAGTCTATCACAGAGTTTGACAAGTTCCCTGTAGGTTATCACAGGGTTTGACAAGTTCCCTGTAGTTTATCACAAGGTTTGACAAGTTCCCTGTAGTCTATCACAGGATTTGACAAGTTCCCTGTAGTTTATCACAGGGTTTGACAAGTTCCCTGTAGTTATCACAGGTTTGACAAGTTCCCTGTAGTCTATCACAGGTTTGACAAGTTCCTGAAGGTCTATCACAGGTTTGACAAGTTCCCTGTAGGTCTATCACAAGGTTTGACAAGTTCCCTGTAGTCTATCACAGGATTTGACAAGTTCCCTGTAGTTTATCACAGGTTTTACAAGTTCCCTGAAGGTCTATCACAGGGTTTGACAAGTTCCCTGAAGGTCTATCAAGGGTTTGACAAGTTCCCTGTAGGTCTATCACAAGGTTTGACAAGTTCCCTGTAGTCTATCACAGGGTTTTACAAGTTCCCTGTAGGTTATCACAAGGTTTTACAAGTTCCCTGAAGGTCTATCACAGGTTTTGACAAGTTCCCTGAAGGTCTATCACAGGTTTGACAAGTTCCCTGTAGGTCTATCACAAGGTTTTACAAGTTCCCTGTAGGTCTATTACAAGGTTTGACAAGTTCTCTGTAGTCTATACAGGTTTGACAAGTTCCTGTAAGTCTATCACATCACCCCACCATGTTAAACCTCTCTAAGGCCACAAGACCAGCCTACACCTCACAAACGGAGGTTTAGTATGTTTTTGTTATTTTGCTGTCTGGTGGTCTAGGTGTAAGGTGTCAGACCTCTATGCTGGGGTCCGGGGTTTAATCCTCGGTCCCGGAACAGATTTATTTGATTACCAAACCCTTCCTTCACCTCTGACAAGACGTGTATTAATCACAACTTGTGAATGTGTGGAATGCTAGCCTCCACCGTGGTTCGGATTCCACGTTAAACTGTAGGTCCTCCATTTCATATCACAATCACCCTATCATTACACATTAGCGTAAGTGCGTGTAACCCGAACGGGTAGTAAGAAGCGGTGATAATAATAATAATAATAATACTACTAATAATAATGTTATTTCTTAAGTTAGTTTAGAACTCACGAACTTTTACGGCGATGTTTTTAACGGGAATGCCAAAGATAAGAGTAAACCATATAAATGTATGTAGTGGTTTTGACTGTAATCAAATTTCCAAGAAATAAAATGAGCTACTGGTAGGAAGGACGTTCTGGAGGACTCGAATTGGACGAGGAAACACCTGCCAAGAGAAGGAACACCTCATGATATATTTGATTCATATAAACAGTATTTGAGATGTACTTCAAATGATTTGTTTTTAAATGTCCTCTTAGCACTATGGCCTGATATTTAACACATCCCCTTACCACTTTGTCAGAGTCCACTCGATAGATGTCAATGCTCGAGGAGAAAAATATTCAAAACTGGTTTTGTACAAAAATTAAAAATATGGAGCTATTTACAGTACATTCCTGATTTCATCTTATTATTTCCGATTGAAATAATGTGCCCAATTTGTGCAATTCCCTTTTCATCCCATTAAAAATATGTAATAAAAACAGTGAAAACATGTTATATCTATCTAGAGTGTGCTCAATAAGTGTTTATTCCAAGAACCAATTAGAGAGCAGCACTGGCTTTTAGCTTCTGCGTTCTGGTTTTACACTGAGGTCACATGACCATAATTGCGTCAGTTGATTTCAGGTTAATATTGTGATTATAAAAAATTATTGTGTGCTTATTTTATTCTTTCAAAATATGTTTTGTTCAAACAGTAGTATTTCAAAACATAATTTGTCTTCATTTGTATGTTCAAAATATATTTTGTCCAATATTTAGACATGATTTAGAGTTCTGATAATTAAGATTACTATTATTTTGAACGTATCATGTTATAAGTATAGCCAATATTAATAAATTAAGACTAGCTGCATTTGTTAATAATTTAATTTTGCTTTGGCATCAACAATATATATATTAATAGTGAAGTATCGTGGGTTCAAACCCAGCCGGGGCAGACGTACTTTTCTTCAGTGATGAAAATACGTAGCACAACTTCCTTAGGAAGGCAAGTAAGGTCCTGTGTCGACCATGGAAGGTATAGTAGAGTACATTACCCGGAAATACATCGTACTAACTACATTAATATGTTAAGGATAAGGAAAGTTAAATTGATATGAAGTGTACCCACATTTGCATGGAGAGAGAATGAAAAAAGTTAGAAACGATAATACCTTCAGTGCACCCGAAAGAGATTCAAACCTCGATACCCGGGTGAAAAGGAACTACTGGCAACATCGAATAATCGGTGTTGCCAAACTTGTCTTATAGTTGAGGGGAGATTGACCACACAAAAACGAGAGAATGACAACACTGTGTCGGCAAAGATCACCATGCAGTTCCTTCAGAGATGATATACAGTATAGAGGTATATGTTGCGCACCATTCAGTTCCCCCAGAGATGATGTCCAGTATAGATGTATGTGGTTCAGTTCCCCCAGAGATGATATCCAGTATAGATGTATGTGGTTCAGTTCCCTCAGAGATGATATCCAGTATATATGTATGTGGTTCAGTTCCCCCAGAGATGATATCCAGTGTAGAGGAATGTCGTTCAGTTCCCCCAGAGATGATATCCAGTATATATGTATGTGGTTCAGTTCCCCCAGATATGATATCCAGTATAGATGTATGTGGTTCAGTTCCCCCAGAGATGATATCCAGTGTAGAGGAATGTCGTTCAGTTCCCCCAGAGATGATATCCAGTATATATGTATGTGGTTCAGTTCCCCCAGAGATGATATCCAGTGTAGAGGAATGTCGTTCAGTTCCCCCAGAGATGATATCCAGTATATATGTATGTGGTTCAGTTCCCCCAGAGATGATATCCAGTATATATGTATGTGGTTCAGTTCCCCCAGATATGATATCCAGTATAGATGTATGTGGTTCAGTTCCCCCAGAGATGATATCCAGTATAGATGTATGTGGTTCAGTTCCCCCAGAGATGATATCCAGTGTAGAGGAATGTCGTTCAGCTCCCCCAGAGATGATATCCAGTGTAGAGGAATGTCGTTCAGTTCCCCCAGAGATGATATCCAGTATAGATGTATGTGGTTCAGTTCCCCCAGAGATGATATCCAGTATATATGTATGTGGTTCAGTTCCCCCAGAGATGATATCCAGTGTAGAGGAATGTCGTTCAGCTCCCCCAGAGATGATATCCAGTGTAGAGGAATGTCGTTCAGTTCCCCCAGAGATGATATCCAGTATATATGTATGTGGTTCAGTTCCCCCAGAGATGATATCCAGTGTAGAGGAATGTCGTTCAGCTCCCCCAGAGATGATATCCAGTGTAGAGGAATGTCGTTCAGTTCCCCCAGAGATGATATCCAGTGTAGAGGAATGTCGTTCAGTTCCCCCAGAGATGATATCCAGTATAGATGTATGTGGCTCAGTTCCCCCAGAGATGATATCCAGTATATATGTATGTGGTTCAGTTCCCCCAGAGATGATATCCAGTGTAGAGGAATGTCGTTCAGTTCCCCCAGAGATGATATCCAGTGTAGAGGAATGTCGTTCAGTTCCCCCAGAGATGATATCCAGTATATATGTATGTGGTTCAGTTCCCCCAGAGATGATATCCAGTGTAGAGGAATGTCGTTCAGTTACCCCAGAGATGATATCCAGTGTAGAGGAATGTAGTGCGTTGGATCTCGCTCTAATTTCCGGGGTCGCCGTTTAATGTCCGAACAATGAGAGCCTCCGGGTTGCGATGAGGTAAGTTTTGTTGAGATTGAGACACTTCCTGCTCCACTAGGGAGGAATAAGTCCTCTGCAGACAATGACCTCAGCATCCAACAGGTAGAGGCGGGGTCTGAACTACTGGCTTTTGGTCTGGAGGGGGATTCATTTAACGAGGAAAACACCTCTTTATAACAGGACACGATAACAAGATATACCGTGCGATACTGTACAGATATACCGTGTGATACTGTACAGATATATGCGATTATATATATATATAGAGCCGCCAATTTGCATGGATATTATTATGATATATAAAGCTATATTATTAATAAAATATTATCAATGTTGGCCGCGAACATATATTTCTAAAAGCTGCTTCCTATGAGCCATGGTATTCTCCAGATGTCAAGGAATATTATTTCACTGTGACTAGTCCTGGGTTTGAATACCAGAACAGAAGTTGAGTCGGAATATCAAAAACAACTTGTAGCTATCACGCGAGTCACTACAAACGCGAAATAATATATATAATTAGTGTTATATAATAATTAATATTAGGTATTTATGTTCCGAAGTTAAATCATTTTTATTAGCGAGACACGACAAGGCAGTAATACCACTTCCTTTGCAAATCAGCAACAAAATTCAACGACGAATATAAAGACTGGCGTTTTAAAGAAGTTTCCTAACTGTGACGTCACGGCAAACCAGTTTAGGATTTACCATGATAATAACGTATTAACGTTTTATTCAGCGAATCTTAAAGATAAAACATTGAAACCACAACCATACATTTCTAAATAGTTCTAAAAAATAGTCTCACAATGTCACTATTTTTTAAAGCAAATAATTATTTGTAAACTTTTTTATATAGATCGTTTACGACTCACGTTATTTGGTTTATCTACGAAAATGTTCTGCAGGAAGCTTACTGCCAGGAGCTAGATTAAAAAGTTTGTGTTTAGAATAGCAAATAAGGAACGATAATTAGTTTAAAACACCAATTCAATCTTGTTCAGGAGCAAATAGTAGGAAAGGTGTGTAAACCTGTCAGAAGAAGGGAAAATGTTTTCAGCAAATAGATAAGAGGCCTTACAGTGTGAACTTGTCATTTTCTTTCTATTTCTTACATTGACATCTTTGGTCCAGTTCCATATGCTAAACTGATCCATTTAATTCTTATCTAGGAAGGTGTCGTCCTGTGTTTGGTATGAAACTGGCCCAAGTGTGATAGGGTGGTGTGCAAGAACATATAGTGAGTTAGTGCTTAGTGGAGTGTTAGTGTGGTCCCGAGCACACTAACACTCCACTAATGATGACGCAAGCAAACCCACGCCAGTGTCAACAAAGCAACCACTTAGTCAAGTTCTTGCAGACGGCTCATAGTGTTTAAGTGCGTCAAGCAGAGACGCAACTCACTTCGCGAGATATCTTCTAGCTCCCCAAGTAACATAGTCCGTCCGCCAAGCAGAGGTGCTGTGGAACAGTTTATAGCGTAGCTGAGCTCGTGTCGTAAAATGGCGGTGGACGTTAAACCGGCCGTGTTACAAGTGATATCTCTTCGGGCGACACAGTTCACTCTACAGTGCTGTGCTATTAATTGTGCGAGGCCTGGGAGGTGGAAATGATATTTATGCTACGAATATAACCGCGCCACGTATTATGTTATGTTTGATGCGGTTATAACCGTAACATAAATATCATTCCATCCTCCGAGCTTCGCTCTTCTCGTACATTCAGTGTTAGTGAGCTAACCTTGCATTGTTCCACTATGGTGTAGCTTGCTTATAAGACAGGATCAAGGTGTTAGAAGTGTGTTATTTTGTTTTAAAACACGCCTTCAAACATAATTAACTAAATGTTTCACATATCAGACTAATATAACCAAGTAGCCCAGTACTAACCCTAAACAAACTTCATTAAACTTCCATAGAAACAATTATTTGCAAATTTGGATAAAAAATTAAATGGAAACGTTAATGAGAATTCAAAATTTATATTTGAATTATTATAGATGGCCTATGTAAGTAACATATTCGCTTAGATGATGTATTTTATTATAGGTTTAAGACCACTGCCTTTGAGGAAAATTTCGCTTGGATCCCAAAACCATAGTTTATTTATTACTTTTAGGTATTCTGTCTTTTGACAGGTCTGTTGTCTTGTCCAGCATCTCCTGTAGGAAGCTTCCTCTCTTATATCCTCGCAGCACCATATTTAAAAGCTGTTTAAATATTTACTTTCCTTTTATTCAAGGTTCTGGTTTTACTCCATACAAATCGATGATCCGTATGTAACCCTTTGCTTCTTCATCTCCAAGTCCAGTTTGCTAGTCAGTAACATCCTCTTCTTGCTGAAAGCAGTCTTGAGCATTGCTCTCCAGCCCAGTTTGCTAGTCAGTAACATCCCTTCTTGTTGAAAGCAGTCTTGAGCATTGCTCTCCAAGCCAGTTTGCTAGTCAGTAACATCTCTTCTTGTTGAAAGCAGTCTTGGTATTGTCTCTAAGTCCAGTTTGCTAGTCAGTAACATCCTCTTTGTTGAAAGCAGTCTTGAGCATTGCTCTCCAAGCCAGTTTGCTAGTCAGTAACATCCTCTTCTTGTTGAAAGCAGTCTTGGCATTGCTCTCCAAGCCAGTTTGCTAGTCAGTCAGTAAACATCAATTCCAAACCTCCTCTTGTTGAAAGCAGTCTTGAGCATTGCTCTCCAGGTCCAGTTTGCTAGTCAGTAACATCCTCTTCTTGTTGAAAGCAGTCTTGGCATTGCTCTCCAGGTCCAGTTTGCTAGTCAGTAACATCCTTCTTGTTGAAAGCAGTCTTGACATTTCTCTAGGTGCTATGTTTGAATAGTCAGTTCTATACTTCATATTTACTGAAAGCAGTCTTTCCCACGTATTGTTTTAGTGAATTGTATGTTGGGTTGTGAATGATCGTTGTAACAACGGAACATTACGAGTTTATAAGACGTAACAATACAATATTACTGCCACCAAAATGCTCTAAAAGTCACTATCTGTTTGTCCCACTTTAGCTCGGAATATGTCGTGTCTGGGTGAACGGATGTGAGATTAAAAATATTTTCTTAATCTTATCCAGAAAATGTCCTGCTTAGGAAAATTTTCAATTATTTTTTTACGGAAACAAATTCCATCTATTTGAATAATTAATTATAACAAATGCAACCGATATATCCCAAGTTTAAATTCTCCTAAGATCGTTAACACTTGAATCATGATCAAATAAGCTCCAATAAAAATATAACACCAATTTCAGTTCTTTTCTCACACTCACGTATCGACTACAGCGCTTGGGGGTTGAATTTGTCACTAACGTAAGGTCTGCTGTAAGCCAGATATGTTAATACTTCAATATTAGAATCAAATGTACATAACTTGGAATCAATGAAATCCACAAGTAGACACAGCTGAGCTGAAATACGTTTCTCAAGATGTAGTTTTTTAAATTACCTCAGGAAACATCCCTATGCTAGATCAACTATCGGGGATGCCTCTAGCTGACAACCCCCCATGTTATATTAGACTGATGTGCTCGGATAGTAACTTTGATATTTTAAAGCATGAATGTCATTGAAGAAAATCACCTTGAATTATATTTAAGGGTGCGCCTTGTGCTTGTAAAATTAAGCTTCATCATGGTAAAATGTTAATCTCTTTCTGGAAAACACGTCACAATTTCTTATGGTCATATATTAAAAAAACTTTTTTTAATAAGGTCGTCATATTTTCGTCAAGGAAATATGCCTTTGGGAATCCGCTCCATCATAAAAAAAAAAATGAAAAACCTCGTTAGAGATTCAAGCTGTAATAAATAGCCTTTAGTGAAAATGGTTTTTGAAAACACATTTTACATTTGTCAAGTGTGAAAGCACCTATGGAACTGCACGAATGCTATCACCAAATGAAAATGGAGCTTTAAAAGCATGGCTGCAGCATGGGCCTTTGTGAAAAAGTACGTTTCATTGGTATACAGTATAAAAATACATTTAATCTTTAAATTTGAATGTTGTTTAGAAAAATCGATCTAAGTAATTTTGTTTGAAAGCCATTAGGAAGCAATTGTGCTGCTAAGAATACTTGTAAAGATCTTTGAAATCAAATGTATTACTACACTGCGGCTAAGCATTAAGATAGATGTTTATTTACGACCAATAAAACATTAACATCCATGAATGAGAGTAGGTTTTTTCAAGTAATTATATCTTCAGTCGAAAAACTTGAATATGAGCATAGCTCTTATATGTGTTCAATTTCATTAATGTGGACCAGTTTGGAAAACAAAACAAGTAAAATATTGATTTGATTTGCATACTAAAATACTTATTAATACATTTTCCAGAACAAAGAAAACAGTGCGCTCTGACTGTACTTAGTGATCTCTTGAGAGCCAATATTTGGACGAGACGACTCCTGTGGGATGTAGTAATTATTTAAGAAAGTTATTGACCCAGAGGAGCCCAACATCCTGTCTTTGGATTCTTATCTTTCTATCTGATTGCTGCCAAATGCTTGCATCAATTTTAACAAAATTTGGCAGAGACATTTTAGAATCTAAGCCGAAAAACGTGTATATATATTTAAAAATATATATAATTTTGACATCTATTGCTAGACCGATGTCTTAAACCATAACAAATGGTTAAATATAAGTAAAAAAAGTGGTTTTAAGATATAAAAAAAGGAAGCTGTTGAAAGAACAGACTGGAGGACTCATTTGGACAAGGTAACTGATACACGTTGAAATACAAAACCCTAATAAATAATAATATTATAATAATAATTTATATTGATATATAAGTAGGACCAAGTCATTTTGTTTTTCTTGATATGGAAACAGAAGAAATATATCAACTTAACCAAGGAGAAATTATTGGAGGTATTTAATCTTGAAATCCAAGGAGAAATTATAGGAGATATTTAATCTTGAAATCCAAGGAGAAATTATAGGAGATATTTAATCTTGAAATCCATGGAGAAATTATAGGAGAATATATATTAATCTTGAAATCCAAGGAGAAATTATAGGAGATATTTAATCTTGAAATCCAAGGAGAAATTATAGGAGATATTTAATCTTGAAATCCAAGGAGAAATTATAGGAGATATTTTAATCTTGAAACCAGGAGAATTATACGAGATATTTAATTTGAAATCCATGGAAAATTATGAGAGATATTTAATCTTGAAATCCAAGAGAATTATAGGAATATTTAACTGATCCAAGGATTATAGAATATTTATCTGAAATCCAGGAGTAATTAATAGATGATATTGTAATCTGAATCCAGGAGACAATTATGAATGTATTGTACTGAGTTTAAGGTCAAAGAAGAATTGTCACGAGTAGTGTAATAAAAAGAGACATGAGAGATGTCAACGGGAACAATTGACTTTTGAAAGGTAGTCAGGGTGTCCAATAGATGTTTGGATGCCCCTACGTTCATGACATATACTGTTGCACACGAGACGTGCAAGTTAATAGATGATGCATACTTACGAGGTGTCAAGGTGTCAATAGACTATATTGCTACTGACGAGGAGTGTCAAGGTGTCAATAACTGTATTGCTACTGACGAGGAGTGTCAAGGTGTCAATAACTGTATTGCTACTGACGAGGGGTGTCAAGGTGTCAATAAACTGTATTGCTACTGACGAGGAGTGTCAAGGTGTCAATAAACTGTATTGCTATGACAAGGGTGTCAAGGTGTCAATAAAACTGTATTGCTACTGACGAGGAGTGTCAAGGTGTCAATAGACTGTATTGCTACTGACGAGGAGTGTCAAGGTGTCAATAGACTGTATTGCTACTGACGAGGAGTGTCAAGGTGTCAATAGACTGTATTGCTACTGACGAGGAGTGTCAAGGTGTCAATAGACTGTATTGCTACAGACGAGGAGTGTCAAGGTGTCAATAGACTATATTGCTACTGACAGGGTGTCAAGGTGTCAATAGACTGTATTGCTACTGACGAGGAGTGTCAAGGTGTCAATAGACTGTATTGCTAGTGACGAGGAGTGTCAAGGTGTCAACAAACTGTATTGCTACTGACGAGGAGTGTCAAGGTTTTAATTTCATCCTTTGAATCAATTCTTCCTTGATGACTTATCATTGTAGCTCTCTTCTCTCCTCGATAATAATTGAATTCTCTCTCTCTCTAAATACATCCGGCTCATCCCAACAAGTTAAAATCTTGGGTGGACACCCCTATTCAGTGTTTGAATGGTCTAAGGCATTGCTCTCGTAATAAAATGGACTAATGATTGGGGTTCGAATCCCAATCAAGTGTGATGTTTTTTTTTCTAAATGACTTTCCACTCCTCCTCTGCGACAATTAAAGCACACTTCTTCTAATTTCAACCTTATCATCCCATGAACATTAGTGTAATTGATATATATATATATATATATATATATATATATATATATATATATATATATATATATACACGTATAGCCTTGTGAGACACTGTGACAGAGAACAAAACATTCCTTTACAATCAATTTAAATCAGTTAGTATGTACCTAATTCCGTACATAATGAAGAACTTGATGGTTTTTATGCATCCTCGAACATATTAAGGATAATAAAGACGCGTAGGATGAGTTGAGTGTATGGGCATGTACAAAACATTTTAGTTGGGGAACCTGAAGATACAAGGACCCTTGGTATACCGAGACGTCTATTTGAAGGAGTTGGTGTGTTAGGTTAGAGTCGAATGGAGAACTTGCGTTCTGATGGCCTTGAACTGTCAGTTCCTTAAGACCAGAGAGTTAGTTGTGTCAAGTTAGGGTTGAATGGAGAGCTTGCGTTCTGATGGCCTTGAACTGTCCAGTTCCTTAAGACCATAGAATTAGTTGTCTCAGAATAGGGTTGAACGGAGAGCTTACGTTCTGATGGGCTTGAACTGTCCAGTTCCTTAAGACCAGAGAGTTAGTTGTCTCAGAATAGGGTTGAACGTAGAGCTTACGTTCTGGTGTCCTTGAACTGTCCAGTTCCTTAAGACTAGAGAATTAGTTGTCTCAGAATAGGGTTGAATGGAGAGCTTGCGTTCTGATGGCCTTGAACTGTCCAGTTCCTTTAGACTAGAGAATTAGTTGTCTCAGAATAGGGTTGAACGGAGAGCTTACGTTCTGATGGCCTTGAACTGTCCAGTTCCTTAAGACCAGAGAGTTAGTTGTCTCAGAATAGGGTTGAACGGAGAGCTTACGTTCTGGTGTCCTTGAACTGTCCAGTTCCTTAAGACCAGAGAGTTAGTTGTGTCAGGTTAGGGTTGAACGGAGAGCTTGCGTTCTGATGGCCTTGAACTGTCCAGTTCCTTAAGACCAGAGAGTTAGTTGTGTCAAGTTAGGGTTGAATGGAGAGCTTGCGTTCTGATGGCCTTGAACTGTCCAGTTCCTTAAGACTAGAGAGTTAGTTGTGTCAAGTTAGGGTTGAATGGAGAGCTTGCGTTCTGATGTCCTTGAACTGTCCAGTTCCTTAAGACCTGAGAGTTAATTTAGGTTCATAGTTTCTATTCCTGATAATTCCTTGGCTTGCTCGAGAATGAACACGAAGCAACCATTCAGCCTCTGGACTCGGCCAGACAAATCGTTTTCCAGAAGTCGTAGAGCCCGACTATAGCGGTCATTTATTGTTTAATTAAACGAGTTGCTTCTGGCGCAAGATTCCACATCTGCTATAAACTCAGTAGTTATGTTAAACATTACTCGCTACCAGGCAGTCTTCACCCATCCAAACAATTAAACGCATCGTCATAAAATGCATCCATTTCAATTTGAGTGCTAGAGCGTGCTGAGATCTCTGGTTCATGAACCGGCGGGGGCAAAACGTTCATCAGCGTGTGTTTGTGTGATGTTTCCTACTGTACACCTGCCTGGGATTCGAAGCCTCAACATCTGGCAAACAAGACCGGTGAGGCTGACGTCTTGGTCTGTGTGCTTAGCGACGTTTAGAGCCAACACCACCTAGAGAAAAGGCCTGCTGTGACGTCACAAGTTTGCGGCCTTGTGCTTCAACAACGAAACGTTGGTTTCGTCAATCAAATGTTAGTTTCTGTATTTATTGTTTGGGACGTTTTATGTTAAATATTACTTGTTTAAGTATAATAAATTATGTATTTATATAACAACTAGGCTGAACATAAATTATATGAAACCACACATTTCCTGGGCAAACATATTTACATGACACCATATTGTTTGTGTAGCTTATTCACTAATAGTTTTAATTATATTTCCAAGATGAACAAATATTATTTTGATGAGCTTTATAATTAAAATAATTATAAAATATTACTCGAAGAAGGTATATTACTATGGAGGAAAGCATAAAGGCATTTAAATTTTCACATTAAATCAATTAGGTCATAAATTATGATATTTAAATTAATACATTAATAAATCAATTCACAGGTCAATAGTAGCATGCATAATTTGATAACAAAATATAATAAAGTTACTTTAAATTATTTTAATATTTATCAATAAGTTTATTGGTTAGTTAACTTTGTATGCATCTATTTTAAACTTTATTATTTCTATTGTTGAACTGATCTTGCTAAAATTATTATTATTATTTTACAAATAAGTATTACATTGTATTAGCTTGATATAGTTTACAAATGTCATAGATATTACGTAGGACTTACCTGCACACAAAAGTTTACAATCACATATTATTATAAGCTGGGCACATTCTTTGCATGTACTGCTATAACCAAATATTCAACTTGATAGTAAAATTTAATTTCGTAAAACTATAATGTTAAACAGGGGTTTGTTTAAAATGTAATCACGTTAGTTAGGAATCAAATAAGCACCGGTATACTTTGATGAGTTTAATAGTAAATTTTATAAATACAACAAAGATCTCAAATGTAATAATATTTGTTAAAATCATTCCGAGGAAATATTCCTTCACTTTTGATTATTTCATTATCCATATTAAAATATATATTATATATTTATCATTTTGTTTCAAAATAAAACCTTAAAAAAAACCTTATTTGTAATTATTCTTATGACTTATTAAAATCATTTCTGGAAGATTTGAATGAAGAATTTAATCACAGGCGTGGTTTGAAAAAAAACACATTTATTTTATCATACAATATTATATTTGGGGTAAGCTATTTATAAAAACTAGCAATCAAATTTAAAAAAATTCAAATTAATTGTTATTGTGTTGTGGTTATAAGGTTGTATTTAGACATAACCTTGAATTTGACTTTACAATACATCTTACTACACATCCACGGCTATTCGCATTTACTTACACTTTTATTCGCGCCGTTAGGCATGCAGTCTAAACGTCAAGCTCATTTATTCTGGTTTGCCAATGACAGGGAGGTTGGGATTCGTATCCCAGCTGGGTGCTAAATAGTTTCCCACTCTCTCTCCACACACATTTGGGTACATTTAATCTAAACTCTACCTTACTGATCCTTATTATACTATCGTGATAAATATGCGTGTAGCCCTAACGGGTTTTGAGAGGTAGTGGAAAAAGTGAATTTTTAAATAGTATAAAATGTACCCACATATGCACTAAGAGAGAGTGTGTAACCATTGAGGTAACTACTCTCTCATACATCTGGTGGGGTTCAAACTTGGACCTTCTCGCCAATGGCCAACCAAACTCGACGAGCTTGATGTTTAGTTGGCGTGCAGCCATTAATAGGCCTGCCATTAATTTAATTGAGCTTTAATTTGTCAATTTGTAAACAAGAGAGAGCACTGCATCATTTAATTAGTAGTATCTAGTTTTTTATTAAGAAGTTTACAAGATTTACTTGAAGATTACAATTTTGGAATTCACAAATTGTCTAAAATCACTTCAGTATTTTTGTAAAAAAACAACTAAAACAAATCTTATATTAAATATATTAATTATTTACTTTATAAATTCAAAATGTTTCAAATTTATTAAGTTATTAAAAACTTTAATACGAATAACTGTTAAACCTTTATAATTTGTCTAAAATTATGTCAATACATTGGATTTAAAATGTGTGTAGATGTCAAGTCATAAAAACGAGCATTCAATAAAATTAATATGTTCAAACGGCCTACCCTTAAATGTTTAGTGGGCTGAAAATCTTTTCTTGGAATTAATTTCAACAATTTATTCTTAATATTTTAATAATTTGGAAGGTGACCTGGTGGTCTAGGGGTAAGGTGTCAGACTTCTATGCTGGCGGCCGGGTTCAATCCTCGGTCCCGGCAAAGATTTATCTGATTACCAAACCCTTCCTCCACCTCTGACAAGACATCTTGTGAATGTGGGGAATGCCAGGCCTCCACCGTGGTTCGGATTCCACGTTAAACTGTAGGTCCTTCATTTCTTCTCACAATCAACCTACCATTACACATTAGCTAAGTGCGTATAACCCGAACGGGTAGTAAGACGCGGTGCTAATAATAATAATAATAATAATAATAATAATAAAACGCAGAAAATATTGATCCTATAAAATATTCTTCCGGATAAAAGTTGTGTGTTTTTTAAGGCTGCTACAACTTTGCATCCATATGTTATCTCGTATCTCAAAGAGTTGTGGAGATATTATCAAGATTGGTGGCTTCCTAAATGTCATTTTAATGAGGGGAGGGGGGAGGTACGATGTTCCAATTTGTTTCTATTGTTAAACAATGTATGAATACATAATTTTAGTCAAAATCGTCAGAGAAATTTGGAGAAAATAGCTTTTTTTTTCACTTTTCATCCATTACCCATTAGTAAATTACTCTTAATTTATGGTTGGATAGCTAGTTCCAATTAACCCTCTAAGGAACCTCACGAAAACCATAAATATCCCTATCGTTAAAATGGTTTCGGCTTTAGGCCGAGATCCAGACGGATGGACAGACAGACAGACAGACAGCACCGCCAAAACCACTTTTTCGTTTTCAGGGGGTCATGAAACGTCGGCATCTATCCAAATATCGAATTAGACTCTTTTTTTTTTACAATCATAGTAGTTTCTCTCTCCGAGTGGTCGAGAGGAGATAAGAGAAGAAGTTTATTTGTTGAAACTTGTTTCCTCCTTGCTCTTAGTGGTTGTACTTTGTAATAATGTATCTCCCCCAAACATTCCTGTAAGATTCCAGTGAAGTATCTATCTATAAATATAGACAGCGGGTCTTCATGAACCATCCTATCCTGTTGATTACTGCCACGACACAGGCAGCTATTACTTGCTCTTGGATTGGTGCACTACAGCCCTTTGGGGTCTCATTTTAGGGAACCAGACCACTACATTCACATTTTTTGAAACATTACTTAATAAAATTAGCATATTTTAGTATAATTTTCATGTAAACTGCGTATTAATCATAAAAAAAAGGTGATGTAATTTTGTTTTATAGCTTGTTTTGCATTTTATCGTCCGTTCATTGCTAAAACCCCTCCATCTCCCCCCCCCCCCCCTCACCTCCAAACGTCCGTTCTTTTTTCCAATTACAAGTTCACCGCTTTTATCTGATGACCGCGAACAAATTTTTTTAAAGTGTAATTATGAAATCCAAATTAATTTAAATTTAGTGATCTTATAATCTATTTATTTTATTTCTCACTCAAAATTGTTAAAATTGCTAGTTTTGGATTTATTTGCAATTTAGGCCTACTTGTGCTCCTTACCAGGTTTTATCACGAATGAACATAACCGGCAGGCGGCAGATAAACAAAGCTACTAGGAGATTTACTTTCATGGATTCATACGTTAAGACACGTGATCTAAATTGAATTTTTACTTTCTCATATCAAGAGAAAATTTTGTAATGGTGAATTTTTTTACTTCAAGATTATGGTGAATCTTTAAGTTTATATGTGTCCGAAACCAAACAAGTGGATTGTACAATTAGGTCTGTCTGTCCCCATGTCTGTCTGTCTGTCTATATCTGTCTGTCCCATGTCTATCTGTCTGTCTGTCTATCTGTCCCTGGCCACAGATATTAAACCGTTTGATAGTTTTGGTTTAGGCTCGATATTAAGATGTTTTAGGGCAATATATCAGGAATTTTTTTTAAATGTCAACCCTTGCCCGCAAATTAAGAGTGGTTTACTTATTTGTGATTTATTTGAATCCCAAAAATCCGAAACTGGCTCTAACAATTTTGTTTGAAATTGATATTTAGAGATACCTTACAAAAAAGCACACTATATACTTGTTTTTGGGTGGAAATTTGTTTAAGGATAATTTACATATGACTGATTATTTTTTAAATTTAATTTTCTTAATAAATTACTCTTGCTTTTTGGTTAAAAATGAGTAACTGTCAAGTTTTCTACCCGATAGTTACTGATAAATGGGTTATTTAGTGATTATTTTTTTTTAAATAGTTCCACTCATTTTTCCAAAATTGGTATTTGGAGACTATTTTATATGGTAATAAATAATATTTGTTGGTTTTTAAATTAGTTTAAAGCTAGTTTACTTATGACAAATTTTGGAGTATTTGAAATATTTTGGAAATGGCCTTTTAAGATTGAGCTCAAAATGGATATCTAGTACAATTTTTTCATGATTAAAAAGAATATATTTTTATTTTTACAAATATGAATAATTTAACGACGGCTTACAAATAACTGATTCTTACATTTTATTTTTAAGCTTGAACACATCATAAGAGAAAGTGTAACGATTGTACTCTACTATATATATATTATCAATACCTATCAATTAACACTAATGACACAGTAGTAACACTAACAATATAGTGGTAACACTAATAGCGCGTTTTATATCTATGCCTCTGACCGGTTTTAGCTATTTATCAATCCTCGGTCCCGGCACAAATTTATCTGATTACCAAACCCTTCCTTCACCTCTGACAAGACATCTTGTGAATGTGGGGAATGCCAGGCCACCACCGTGGTTCGGATTCCACGTTAAACTGTAGGTCCTTCATTTCATCTCACAATCATCCTACCATTACACATTAGCGTAAGTGCGTATAACCCGAATGGGTAGTAAGACGCGGTGCTAATAATAATAATAATAATAGCTATTTATCGTTTTCAAGTTTTGGATTTCCTCCTAAAGATTGCAGTCAAAACTTCTGAATTCCACCCCCCCTTGCAAAAAACAAACAGTTGTAATAATGTTGTGGATAAATACAACACTTAAATAAATCAGGGTGTGAGATTCCTT
Organism: Timema cristinae; assembly: GCA_039000515.1. Lineage (NCBI taxonomy): Eukaryota > Metazoa > Arthropoda > Insecta > Phasmatodea > Timematidae > Timema > Timema cristinae. The sequence goes on along the minus strand of JBCFYV010000012.1, from coordinate 125,821,064 downwards.
CTCGGGAGGCTTAAGAAAAACTCTGGACAGACAAAGAAATAGACAGGAGGAGCCCTCATGTGTTTTATTACATGTCATCAAGGTCGACCACAGTGAATATCTATTTTCTTAGAGGCGCTCCAAATACCCGTTTGCGAGAAAATAAAGACATTGTTTACTAAAGAGTGAACTGCTAGAAATGCATTTCCACATCTCAAGGCCACAATTTTATCTGTCCATTATTAAAGTTCTAATTGTCTATTTCAGGGGTCGATGACCTTCCTTAGGCTCTGATCAACTTACTAACTTACTAAAGGTCCCGTGATCAACCCTAGTTTCTCTATCTACTTTTATTTTGTACTTTATCACGACCCCCAAGATAGAGAAATTATTGTGATCTGCAAAACATTTCTAATTAAATATTTTGATTGATATCGAGGTTTGATGAGCGAGCGCCTGAGCCGCAAACATTTTACACACCTGTCCAAAACTTGATATCTGGGGTTTCCATAACGCTCCACAGTGTTGGGAGGGAAAGTGATTTTATCAAAATCTGATTTAACGGTTTCTAATATAATTCTTATCTGTTTAAGATAACAAACAAAATGGCCATATCTCCAACAATCTTTGAGATACGAAATAACCTATCATTGAAAAGTTGTAATGCCCCAAGAAAATGAAAAATATTTGCTATATAATTTTATAAATCCAGGGTTTCCGAGGTATAAGGACATATATTTTTATAAAACCAGGGTTTCCGAGGTATAAGGACATATATTTTTATGAAACCAGGGTTTCCGAGGTATAAGGACATATATTTTTATAAAACCAGGGTTTCCGAGGTATAAGGACATATATTTTTATAAAACCAGGGTTTCCGAGGTATAAGGACATATATTTTTATAAAACCAGGGTTTCCGAGGTATAAGGACATATATTTTTATGAAAACCAGGGTTTCCGAGGTATAAGGACATATATATTTTTAATTGAATGTCTAGGAAATGGGGAGTTGATTCTTATGCTTTTTGGTAGACAGAGATGTCCTCTTTTCTCAGTCTGTAACAGTGTATATTATTTCATTTATACTATTTGATGGCATTTGAGGCTTTTTTCATTATGTTCTGCAACAATGTAGATTATGTCACCTTCCCCCCCCCCCCCCCAGGTTCCTTAACGTGGCCTTTGATTGTCAGGATGGGTTGCGGGCCGACGATGGGAAAAGTGACTGTATTCTGATTGCGTGGCTCGTAATTGACGTCCGGCTTGGGTTTTTATGGTTTTTATTAGTACTACTATGTCTATTAAAAAACGCGATGTTAATAAGAAATGTTAAAAGGTATTAAAGAACTTAATGTAAGTACTTAGGAGCTCATGACAGAGCGAAGTATAGCCAGGAATGCTTAACCGATGACCTTACTGACTTCTAGGTGGCCCGACGGGGACACGAGCCTTGGTGCCTTGATACTTGAACGGTAGCCCCTCAGCACTTGTACTGGGCGATCCAGCGTCCTAGCCCGCGTAGCCCCTAAACGGGGGGTGTGACACCCTAGACTCGATGGTTAGTCAGCCCTGTTAGCCTGGATACACACTATTTATACTGCCTTCAGTCCTGGCTTACCGTGAGGAATGCTGACACAATGTTTATGTTGTCAGCGCATACGTTCTTTGTTTACTAGCTAATCACAATCACACCTTGCAACACTCGTTTTGTCATTCACAATCCACAACAATATTAAACAAGTATTCCTCAATTTAGACTGTGTCGATTACATATATAATCTCGTTTCACATATCTAACAAGTTTTGAGTAAATATCTCAATTTTTAGGTAAAGGAGCTAGAAAATCTTTGGGGTGCACCTACTTTTTTTTTGTCTATATATATATATATATATATATATATATATATATATATATATATATATTCCTTAAATTCCATCTTTCTTCAAATACTTGTATACCCATCTTTAATGGAAAAAATATAGAATAAAATAAAAAATACAATTTCATATAAAGCTAGCTGTACTCCTTATAAATTACCGATAATGACCGATCAAAGTTACTTTGTTCCCCCTCGAATGTTATTTGTAAGTACTATAGATTTACAAGATTACAAGACTCAACGATAGACTTTTAATGACATAGTTTTCTTACACGATCGACTGAAAATGTCTGTGTCGATCAGTTTCCTGGTCCATATATCGAGAGAAAAGTATCGATAGCAGTAAGTATCGGTATCGAAATTGCAATATGGACATTCGTCGTTTATATGCCCTATCAAGATAGATGAACTATTTACAAACAAAATAAGGTTGGACGCCCTGCTTATTGCTTGTCAAACAGAAAATGAGTGAGAATTGAGAAACAGGGTCATTTGTTCTTCCTCCACAATCAAACCAGAGTAAACATTTAATACCAACATAAGTGAAGATAGCAAGAAAGTTGCTTCTCTCGATACCAGAGTGAGAATTGAGAAACAGGGTCATTTGTTCATCCTCCACAGTCAAACCAGAGTAAACATTTAATACCAACATAAGTGAAGATAGCAAGAAAGTTGCTTCTCTCGATACCAGAGTGAGAATTGAGAAACAGGGTCATTTGTTCTTCCTCCACAGTCAAACCAGAGTAAACATTTAATACCAACATAAGTGAAGATAGCAAGAAAGTTGCTTCTCTCGATACCAGAGTGAGAATTGAGAAACAGGGTCATTTGTTCTTCCTCCACAGTCAAACCAGAGTAAACATTTAATACCAACATAAGTGAAGATAGCAAGAAAGTTGCTTCTCTCGATACCAGAGTGAGAATTGAGAAACAGGGTCATTTGTTCTTCCTCCACAGTCAAACCAGAGAAAACATTTAATACCAACATAAGTGAAGATAGCAAGAAAGTTGCTTCTCTCGATACCAGAGTGAGAATTGAGAAACAGGGTCATTTGTTCTTCCTCCACAGTCAAACCAGAGTAAACATTTAATACCAACATAAGTGAAGATAGCAAGAAAGTTGCTTCTCTCGATACCAGAGTGAGAATTGAGAAACAGGGTCATTTGTTCTTCCTCCACAGTCAAACCAGAGTAAACATTTAATACCAACATAAGTGAAGATAGCAAGAAAGTTGCTTCTCTCGATACCAGAGTGAGAATTGAGAAACAGGGTCATTTGTTCTTCCTCCACAGTCAAACCAGAGAAAACATTTAATACCAACATAAGTGAAGATAGCAAGAAAGTTGCTTCTCTCGATACCAGAGTGAGAATTGAGAAACAGGGTCATTTGTTCTTCCTCCACAGTCAAACCAGAGTAAACATTTAATACCAACATAAGTGAAGATAGCAAGAAAGTTGCTTCTCTCGATACCAGAGTGAGAATTGAGAAACAGGGTCATTTGTTCTTCCTCCACAGTCAAACCAGAGTAAACATTTAATACCAACATAAGTGAAGATAGCAAGAAAGTTGCTTCTCTCGATACCAGAGTGAGAATTGAGAAACAGGGTCATTTGTTCATCCTCCACAGTCAAACCAGAGTAAACATTTAATACCAACATAAGTGAAGATAGCAAGAAAGTTGCTTCTCTCGATACCAGAGTGAGAATTGAGAAACAGGGTCATTTGTTCTTCCTCCACAGTCAAACCAGAGTAAACGTTTAATACCAACATAAGTGAAGATAGCAAGAAAGTTGCTTCTCTCGATACCAGAGTGAGAATTGAGAAACAGGGTCATTTGTTCTTCCTCCACAGTCAAACCAGAGTAAACATTTAATACCAACATAAGTGAAGATAGCAAGAAAGTTGCTTCTCTCGATACCAGAGTGAGAATTGAGAAACAGGGTCATTTGTTCTTCCTCCACAGTCAAACCAGAGTAAACATTTAATACCAACATAAGTGAAGATAGCAAGAAAGTTGCTTCTCTCGATACCAGAGTGAGAATTGAGAAACAGGGTCATTTGTTCTTCCTCCACAGTCAAACCAGAGTAAACATTTAATACCAACATAAGTGAAGATAGCAAGAAAGTTGTTTTCTCTCGATACCAGAGTGAGAATTGAGAAACAGGGTCATTTGTTCATCCTCCACAGTCAAACCAGAGAAAACATTTAATACCAACATAAGTGAAGATAGCAAGAAAGTTGCTTCTCTCGATACCAGAGTGAGAATTGAGAAACAGGGTCATTTGTTCTTCCTCCACAGTCAAACCAGAGTAAACATTTAATACCAACATAAGTGAAGATAGCAAGAAAGTTGCTTCTCTCGATACCAGAGTGAGAATTGAGAAACAGGGTCATTTGTTCATCCTCCACAGTCAAACCAGAGTAAACATTTAATACCAACATAAGTGAAGATAGCAAGAAAGTTGCTTCTCTCGGTACCGGAGTGTGAATACTAATATCAGTAAAAGTATCGAGTATAAAATACTATTATCGAAAGTAAAATATCGATATTAGTAAAGTATCGATACTCTATTCGCATCGCTAGGTCCATCTCGTTGCGATACGGGTGTCCGTTGTGCCGGGCTCGTGATCATGTCCAGGCGGTTCTTCTTGATCATTGGCGCCGTGATTCCAAGAAGGATGTCCTTAGCAGAATATTTACAGCTGCCCCCGGGGTAGGCAACCAGACGTGCTTCAGAACAGTCTATCTACCGAAGTGAGCACAGCAGGCTCTCTATCACCGCATCCCACTATTCGGTCGGGTTATATCTATTTATTTGAGGTATTGAACGTGCACTTTCTCAACCGTCTGATTATATCGGCACACTCAATTTCTATGAGCGAGACTGAAAGAGCCTATCAATTTTGTCAGAAAGGTATTGCCACATACCTTCCTGGGTTCTTTTACACGCCACAATCGACATGAGACCGATGTCTTTACCACCCCTCCGAAGGAAATTGTGCTACGGATTTTTATCTCTCAGCTAACATCCATCGACCCCAGCTGGGTTTGAACCCCAAACATCGAGTCCTGAGGCCAGCACTTTACCCCAAGAGCACTGAGGTTGAAGTTCGGGTTAAATGCATAGAAAATAAGGGCGCTAATGTTTTAGGGCTGAAGATGGTTGAATTTAGGATAAGTGTGTCCGCATTTGCGTGGGAAAACATTTAAGATAAGCCCCCCTCAGTACACCTTACAAATATTCGAACCCCGATCTCTCAGTCATTGTTAGTCCTGTGTAATGAGATACTGATACCTTAGACTGTTTGGCCATTTGTGTTTATAAGAATGTTCAAATCCTCGCTATTAGAAATTATTTCTGATTCCATCAGAGTCCTCGAATGTTCATCATGGGTGATCCATTCTTCATTGAATTTAGACTTAATCCACTGCAACCAACATTGAAAAAACCATTCGTAGCCAGGCCCTACGTCATGGAAACTACGATCTGTGTATTCATCCAAACAATTAATGTTGCTGTCATGTTTGTAGAAACTGTTACTTGCATATACATCATACATTGATAACTATGAAACTAGACAAATTTAACTGTTGGCTTATTAAATTTTAGCACCACGTCAAATAGTGCACTAAAATAAATTTTGTGTTCTCTATTCCTATTTTCAAAATTTGAATACGATTTGACTAATCCAGGCCTACTATGTCAACTATATACAGCTGCCTATAGCCTATATGGGTGGTTACCGATTGTGGTTGGCCGATGTGGCAACGTTGTAAGAGAACCAACATAATTATTAGGTAAACAAAATAAATATAATATACGTTATTGTGTCTTTATGATCTAAAACGATGATTTCGAAATGATTTAATAGTTACAAGCCTAGATCAAATTTATGTTTACCTAGAATATAATTAAAAGTTTCACTGCGCGTACACGTATGTTTTTAATCGTTAAAAAAAATCAAATCCCAACCCAATCCATCTCAAATATTATTCCAAACCTATATAAAACCTATACCTGTTTCCATCAATATATTATATTAATAATAATGTTTTGAGAGTAAGGCCTTGTTTGTCCACGACTGTTTTGTAGATCCCTGTTTTGTGAAAAGAGCTCTTTTCCACACTTCCAGCGGGCGGAATTGAGACAATTGCTTGCTTTGCTTCAATTGCTGGTTACGAACAAATTCCATCAACAAGTCATCTTGATGTGACGTGTCATGCTACTTATATTAAAGTGATGATAAAATGATGACAGTTGATTAAAATGTTTCCTTCAAAATACATTCAACCGTTACAATCTCTGTTAAAAGAGTACAATAGAAGTGATGGTATATTGTGTTCAGAATTTGATACGTTTAGTTTGAAAAAAGGAACCTAACAAAAAGATTACTTCATTTTTAAATTTATTAATACAACCATTGTCGAAATTTCGCTAAATCTGTACGATTATTCACACACATACACATACACACACACACACACACACACATACACACTATATATAGGTATATACTAGGGCTTAATATCTTATGTATAAGTTGGCAAGCCCGTTTCCTATAGTAGAAATTACGAAGGAATGGCTGAACAGATTTTGACAAAAGACCTCTAATTTTGAAGGTTAGTGGTCCAGGATGTCGGGTAAAATTAGTACCCTAAGACTAGAAACCAATTTTCCACATTTTCCTTCTGTGTATCTCACCTGTACAATCATTCTTTGTTTACATCTCCATGGAAACCATGGTCTGTGTATCTCACCTGTACAATCATTCTTTGTTTACATCTCCATGGAAACCATGGTCTGTGTATCTCACCTGTACAATCATTCTTTGTTTACACCTCCATGGAAACCATGGTCTGTGTATCTCACCTGTACAATCATTCTTTGTTTACACCTCCATGGAAACCATGGTCTGTGTATCTCACCTGTACAATCATTCTTTGTTTACATCTCCATGGAAACCATGGTCTGTGTATCTCACCTGTACAATCATTCTTTGTTTACATCTCCATGGAAACCATGGTCTGTGTATCTCACCTGTACAATCATTCTTTGTTTACATCTCCATAGAAACTACGATCTGTGTATCTCACCTGTACAATCATTCTTTGTTTACATCTCCATGGAAACCATGGTCTGTGTATCTCACCTGTACAATCATTCATTGTTTACATCTCCATGGAAACCATGGTCTGTGTATCTCACCTGTACAATCATTCTTTGTTTACATCTCCATAGAAACAATGATCTGTGTATCTCACCTGTACAATCATTCTTTGTTTACATCTCCATAGAAACAATGATCTGTGTATCTCACCTGTACAATCATTCTTTGTTTACATCTCCATGGAAATCATGGTCTGTGTATCTCACCTGTACAATCATTCTTTGTTTACATCTCCATGGAAACCATGGTCTGTGTATCTCACCTGTACAATCATTCATTGTTTACATCTCCATGGAAACCATGGTCTGTGTATCTCACCTGTACAATCATTCTTTGTTTACATCTCCATAGAAACAATGATCTGTGTATCTCACCTGTACAATCATTCTTTGTTTACATCTCCATAGAAACAATGATCTGTGTATCTCACCTGTACAATCATTCTTTGTTTACATCTCCATGGAAACCATGGTCTGTGTATCTCACCTGTACAATCATTCTTTGTTTACATCTCCATGGAAACCATGGTCTGTGTATCTCACCTGTACAATCATTCATTGTTTACATCTCCATGGAAACCATGGTCTGTGTATCTCACCTGTACAATCATTCTTTGTTTACATCTCCATAGAAACAATGATCTGTGTATCTCACCTGTACAATCATTCTTTGTTTACATCTCCATAGAAACAATGATCTGTGTATCTCACCTGTACACTCATTCTTTGTTTACATCTCCATGGAAACCATGGTCTGTGTATCTCACCTGTACAATCATTCTTTGTTTACATCTCCATGGAAACAACGATCTGTGTATCTCACCTGTACAATCATTCTTTGTTTACCTCTCCAGGGATACTACGATCTGTGTATCTCACCTGTACAATCATTCTTTGTTTACATCTCCATGGATACTACGATCTGTGTATCTCACCTGTACAATCATTCTTTGTTTACCTCTCCAGGGAAGGGTTGAAGGGGGGAAGGGGGGGGGGAAGAATACGTTTTTATTCAAATTAAACACCGGAAACTAAGATTTTATATAAAGTTGATAGACTCTGACAAGTAAAATATTAATTAAAAAGTCGAGTGAGGGCCTATTATATAGAACTTTGCTCGATACAAATTTTAAAAAACATTTTAGTTCAATAATCTGCCGCCATCGCTACAACGCCCCTCAAGTATTCTGTCTGAATGGGTACATCCTGTATATAAGTATATATTTGTGTATAAATGCATATACATAATTATGCTAGTGTGTTAAGGATGAGGAAGGTTGAATTTAGAGGAAATGTACTTGAATTAGTGTGTAATAAACAGTTTTCCTGGTTATTATTCGGTCCAAGACCTCTTTGTCGGCTAGCCCCCCGATGTGGGTGGACCACTTTCCTCTGGTAGACCCTGGTGACGGATTCACACCCTCCTCCTCTTGGAGGAAGTGCGAGATGCGTCACATTGTACTAAACATTCTCGGCTCGTTTCGACAACACTCGGAGGTTCCAGTTGAACAACTCCTAGAACGGGTCAACGTCTCCTCAGATCAATCCGCACAGCACTCCGTGTCCTTGAGAAGTATTCCCTCTGGAACCCGTTCTTCAAGGTAATGTATTATCTGGCCATTGCGAGGGTCAGCCGTGATTGGAACACGGAAGATATTGGAACGAGAAGATCTGGTATTGTATCTTTCTAACGCGCCTCAGGTTCCAGTTCCACGTGACTGGCCAGCATTCTTTAATAATTGTTGAAAACACACATTACATACAGTGTGCTCTTCTAAGGAGGGAGCACAGTTAAGAGTGTTGAGACCATTACACAGGCTACTATTACTACTATTATTAGTAGCAATAATATCATGACCCACACTGGAGTCAAGAGGAGTTCTGTCTCGTCTTGTCTGGTTTGTGGCAGATGGAGAGCTTGGAGGTTTGTGGCTGATGGAGAGCTTGGAGGTTTGTGGCTGACGCTCGGAGGTTTGTGGCTGATGAAGAACTTGGAGGTTTGTGGCTGATGGAGAGCTTGGAGGTTTGTGACTGATGGAGAGCTTAGAGGTTTGTGGCTGATGGAGAGCTTGGAGGTTTGTGACTGATGGAGAGCTTAGAGGTTTGTGGCTGATGGAGAGCTTGGAGGTTTGTGACTGATGGAGAGCTTAGAGGTTTGTGGCTGATGGAGAGCTTGGAGGTTTGTTGCTGACGGAAAGCTTGGATTCTGTATGTATGTATGGGAAACCTTGTACGATTGTGTTGTAACATTTATTTGATGTATTTTAAAAGAAAAAAAAAAAAGGCTGCCATTACTAAATTTTTTTTTGTGCTCCTAATAACTATGTCACATATTCCAGATTGAAAAATACTGTCTTGTATTGAACTGTATGTTTCTTCTGAATCAATATTTTATTTATTTTGGGTAAAAACCTGTTTTGCGAACAAAACAGCACAGATACTGACCTTTCCTCTCGGTCCTCACACTCCAGCCTTAAAATATTGTGTTTTACTCACGCCAAGTAAAACAAAATGGGACCTTTTCGGGAAATTGACTACTTGGCGGCACTTTATATTCGAGTAATTTTAATTAGGTTGATTTTAATCAGAATTAATTATACAAAACATACTTTTATTAAATAGGAGACGCCATCATTCTTTGATTATTATTTTCCTGAAATGTACAAATAAAAATAATATCGACTGCACTGTTATAATTTGTTCTTTCTATTCCTCTAACCAATCAACGTTCAACCAAAGACCACTCGTAAAGATGTAGAATATGTTGTTCTGTCGTTAATGAGAGTGACATGTGACATGTGACTATGTGACTATGTGACATGTGACTGAAGGTAAAGATTTGATATTTAGGTAAAATCATTCAAGCCGTAATTTTTTTCTATTCCTACCACTTCAGTTTGAGTTGAATATTTTTACCATTTTTACCCAAAATTACGTTCTATTTACCGAAGCTTAGTGCCAAAATTACCCACTTCAGTGGCAGAAGACTAGACTTCCGACGCTGGGGAGATTAAGGTTCGAATCTAGGTCGGTCGTACTGAAGTTTTTTTCCAAAATGGTTTTCAACCTTCCCTCCATACAAATGTGAGTACACTTAATCTAAATATAGTCTCTTAACAACCCTAAACCATTAGCCTAATTAGTACATAAGTATATAGCCCGAATGGGTATTAAGATGTGGTGCTAAGAAACTAATTTTATTTACCACAAAACCCGGTCTCTATTTATTGTCCTGCGAGCAAAGTAATCATTGACCGATACCATTGTCTTCAACATAAAGGGATTGTTTATTTGAATACAATGTTTTCAAAGAGCTAAACATGAACAATTATCAGTTAGGAAAAAAACCCGGATGAAAGGATAACTAAACAGCTCGTAAAATAAGATAGAATATGTGCTCGCTAATAAACACGGACTGCAGTTCTTGTAGAGACGTGCCCTCAACCATTGTCATGTCATGGAACAACTACCGCGGCACAAAACCTGCTGTGATTCCGTGAGGATCAACTTCATTTATAGGAGACTTTAATGGAGAAGTCTTGAAAAGAACTGTTAAAATATATCCGTAAACTAATCTGAAAACATTGGAACAAAACGTTCTTTTAACATCTCACAGGCGACTCTAGCATCTTACTACCTGTTAGGGCTATACGAGTATATTATATATATATATATATATATTAATATAATATATATATATATATATATATATATATACACTAGTTACGCTGGTGGTTTTAGGGATGAGGAAGGCTATATTTATAGGAAGTTTACTCGCATTTGCGCGGAGGGAGAGTGGAAAAACCTCCTTGAGTCCGACTAAGATTCGGACCTCGATCTTACATCGCCAGTCTAGTCTGCTGTGAGAGTAGCACCTTAGCCCGCGTGGCCACCGAAGCGGGTTCTAGCTTATTATTTGAAGTTTTGTGTGAAAATTACACCTGTGTACGGGAATAGAAGCCACGGACCCATGTATAGGTAATATTTTCTCAAGTAATTCCATTTAGTTGAAATATGTAGTAGCCGCGGATAGCTCAATGAAAGAGCATTGACACGCCGAGTCAAGGGATCCAGGGTCGATTCCAGTGTCCAAGGGACATTTAAAAAATGTACAGGCTATTGGAATATGTCTACCTCCACATGTATACGCATGCGTACCAACGTTAATTCCCAACCATGTTAGTATTTACGAATATAAGATTTTTGTTTTAGTTCCAATCTTAACTAATTAACTCCAATCAATTAAGAATAAAGAATATTATAACATAATTTGATTTGATCATATCCGAATATTTTTAATGGATATTTTTTCAAATTAAATTCAAATCGAATATTAGGAATAATTTTTGTTTTGAGTAAAGTCCAATAAAAATGTAACCCCGTAAAGAGCTTGTTTAAAGCCCAGGGGTAGTTCTGAGCTGTTCTAATGGTTTGTCAATTAACTTTACACGAGAAATCACTCGAGACAATCGAAAATGTAGGCCTTCTCACGAGTCCGTGGCCCGAGCCGTTAAAACCAAACTTTGGCCACATCCTTTGGATCAAATTGTGCATTATATTTTTAATAATGGTTTCAGTTAAGTTTCTATAGGAAGTTATTTTATTTTAAGAGTTTTACTTCTAAGATTTGTATTTCCATTTTATTTTACTCCATCGCATCCGAATCTGAGATTTATTTGAGTTTTGAAATTTCGATCTGATACGAATCTTTCAAATATTTATGTCTGTAACTTCGGGTTGAATTCGAATCGTTGCTAACTTCCGTTTCGGATTTGAATTTATTAACGTGCGCACAATCATCAGCAAACCCCCCTGGGACTACTTTTGATCTCCGTGTATTAATATTTTAACCCTAGGCGAAGCTTCTAATTTAATATCTGGAAAATTATTATTGGATTTAAAATTGTTAAATGATCCCAGATTTGTATTCGATGGAATTTAATTAAAAATTTTGATTGAAAAGTTAAACACTTGAATAATTTAACTTTTTAAAAAAAGTCATCGGGGATCCATTGTTTTATTTGAACATATAAACGTGCAGATCTCGTAATATTTAAAATATATTAATTATTGAACACTATTTATTGACCTGATTGTGTATTAGTATTAATTAAAATGGTTTATAAGTTATTGTGTCCTTTTTTTAAATTTATAGCATTCAACCCACTTCGGTGGCCGCGTGGTCTAAGGCGCTACGTTTGCAGTACTAGATTGACGATGACGGGGAGATCGAGGTTCGAATCTCCGTCGGATGTACTGGGGGTAGTTTTTCCAAAATATTTTTTTAACTTCCTCCTCACGCAAATGTGGGTACACTTCCTATAAATATAACCTTCCTTATTCCTAAAAACACTAGCGAAATTAGTATATAATCGTACAACCCGAACGGGCAGTAAGACGTGGTGCTAAAAACAACCCATTCAGCCCAGGTTTATATATTTTCCTGCTTGTTTCTCTGGATCCAGTGAAAGAATCTCCCCGTCACTGGATCACTGGCACAATGTAACTATATTTTTTTTTTGGATCCAGTGAAAGAATCTCCCCGTCACTGGATCACTGGCACAATGTAACTATATTGATCCAGTGAAAGAATCTCCCTGTCACTGGATCACTGGCACAATGTAACTATATTGATCCAGTGAAAGAATCTCCCCGTCACTGGATCACTGGCACAATGTAACTATATTGACTCTCCCAATCGCTGCTCCCCTGTTACTCGTCTTATCGGCCGTTCAAGTCTCCGAGCTAGCTCGCTACTGCGCGTGCGCGGGACAGACGCTAACGGGACCTCGAGGACCTGGCGTCCAGTTGAGGTCAAGGGTCACGACAAGGAGGTACCTGTCTGCGTCATTATCCCACGTGACGTCACTTCTGCGTGTCCAACACACTGTACTCAGTATGTTGCTGCGAATAACTGTTTCAGATCTGACGACAAAAAACACAACATACCTGTCTTTTTACAGGAACAGCTGACACACTTCACTAGAAATACTTCTTATACACGATTGTTTGGGTTTATTACTGTTCACAACCCTCAAACATATATTTTGTTTTCCTAATTGATTTATAGATTTTAATTGGTTTATAATAATTTACATTTTTTCCAATTATGAAATAATGTATGAGTTTATTATTTCTATCAAATACAGCAATAAATACACAGTACACTTCAACTGGCCTACACATTATTTGATGTTTTTTTATGTATGTTATTTGTTTATCAAGCAATATTAACTCATTTAATTGCCAGTTTAGGTTAAGTGTGAGAGAAAGTGGAAGCCCTAACTTCACCATTAAAGCTTTATTATGATTATTATTATTATAATTGTATATTTAAATGACAACTAAGGCTTTCATAGTAAGCTAACCTATATGTTATTTTGTTATTGTCCTAGAGAAAAGAGACGACACCCACCTGCAGGTGTTGTCCTATATAATGAGACGACGCTCACCTGCAGGTGTTAAGGACTTCACTTCCTCACTCACATCATTTTAACTAACTGACGATGTCAATTGTTCAATGTACAGAACAGAACGATGAGTGAGACGAGTATGTTGGGCCATTTTGTTATTCGTCAGTTTGATGTTGGATCAAGAGGAACATTGGATGTTTACTGGATCAAGAGGAACACTGTATGTTTACTGGATCAAGAGGAACACTGGATGTTTATGGCTCAAGAGGAACATTGGATGTTTACTGGCTCAAGAGGAACATTGAATGTTTACTGGCTCAAGAGGAACATTGGATGTTTACTGGCTCAAGAGGAACATTGAATGTTTACTGGCTCAAGAGGAACATTTGATGTTAATTGGCTCAAGAGGAACACTGGATGTTTACTGACTCAAGAGGAACACTGGATGTTTACTGGCTCAAGAGGAACACTAGATGTTTACTGGCTCAAGAGGAATACTAGATGTTTACTGGCTCAAGAGTAACACTGGATGTTTATGGCTCAAGAGAACATGGAATGTTACTGACTCAAGAGGAACATTGGAATGTTTACTGCTCAAGAGGAACATTGGATGTTTACTGCTCAAGAGGAACAATTGGATGTTTACTGGCTCAAGAGGAACATGATGTTTACTGGGCTCAAGAGGAATATGGATGTTTACTGGCTCAAGAGGAACATTGGATGTTTACTGGCTCAAGAGGAACATGGATGTTTACTGGCTCAAGAGGAACATTGGATGTTTACTGGCTCAAGAGGAACATTGAATGTTTACTGGCTCAAGAGGAACATTGGAATGTTTACTGGCTCAAGAGGAACATTGGATGTTTACTGGCTCAAGAGGAACACTGGATGTTTACTGGCTAAGAGGAACATTGAATGTTTACTGATTCAAGAGAAACATTTGATGTTACTGGCTCAAGAGGAACATTGAATGTTTACTGGCTCTGGAGGAACATTGGATGTTTACTGGCTCAAGAGGAACATTGAATGTTTACTGGCTCAAGAGGAACATTTGATGTTAATTGGCTCAAGAGGAACACTGGATGTTTACTGACTCAAGAGGAACACTGGATGTTTACTGACTCAAGAGGAGCACTGGATGTTTACTGGCTCAAGAGGAATACTGGATGTTTACTGGCTCAAGAGGAACACTGGATGTTTACTGGCTCAAGAGGAACACTGGATGTTTACTGCTCAAGAGGAACATTGGATGTTTACTGGCTCAAGAGGAACATTGAATGTTTACTGACTCAAGAGGAATATTGGATGTTTACTGGCTCAAGAGGAACACTGGATGTTTACTGGCTCAAGAGGAACACTGGATGTTTACTGGCTCAAGAGGAACATTGGATGTTTACTGGCTCAAGAGGAACATTGATGTTTACTGGCTCAAGAGTTATTCATTCAAGCCATATACAGGTTTATAAGGCCTGTCATAGCTTCATATGCCAACTTAAATCTATGACAGACACAACATCCAGTTTTAATCCATCACCGTGAAAGGATAAACCCTCATTTCACCAATGATGAATTTTTCATCCATGCCGAGAATCAAACCCGGAACCCTTAGCTCAGTAGAAAGACACGCTACCGACTGAGCTAACGTGTCACATACTTGATATATTTGTGAGATTAAAATACTCATATTTATGATAACGTTGTTTTCTTACACGACCGACTGAAAATTTCTGGTGATCGAGCAGCATTCTAGAACATTCTGGAACATTCTAGAACATTCTGGACAGTATACAGTACATTGATCAGTTGAGCGTTTAGTTCATATACAGGTAGAAGATCATGTGATTGAGTCGAAACGGACAGAGCCACTATTCGACCTTATTTTTTTTTTTTTTTTTTGCAAAATACATCAAATATTACCCACTCCAGTAGAAACGCAAAGTTTAATCTTCTACACTTAGAGGTCTTAATAGTTTCAGGACAGACATTCAAGAAAAGTTGTTGAGATAGCCGTGAGAAGAACACTGCACTCTGTAACGCTCTCTGAGAAGAACACTGGACTGTGTAACGCTCTCTGAGAAGAACACTGGACTGTGTAATTCTCTCTGAGAAGAACACTGGCCTGTGTAATTCTCTCTAAGAAGAACACTGGACTGTGTAACGCTCTCTGAGAAGAACACTGGACTGTGTGATTCTCTCTGAGAAGAACACTGGACTGTGTAACGCTCTCTGAGAAGAACACTGGACTGTGTAACGCTCTCTGAGAAGAACACTGAACTCTGTAACGCTCTCTGAGAATAACACTAGACTCTGTAACGCTCTCTGAGAAGAACACTGGACTGTGTAATGGAAGAACACTGGACTCTGTAACGCTCTCTGAGAAGAACACTGGACTCTGTAACGCTCTCTGAGAAGAACACTGGACTGTGTAACGCTCTCTGAGAAGAACACTGGACTGTGTAACGCTCTCTGAGAAGAACACTGAACTCTGTAACGCTCTCTGAGAATAACACTAGACTCTGTAACGCTCTCTGAGAAGAACACTGGACTCTGTAACGCTCTCTGAGAAGAACACTGGACTCTGTAATGCTCTCTGAGAAGAACACTGGACTGTGTAATTCTCTCTGAGAAGAACACTGGACTCTGTAACGCTCTCTGAGAAGAACATGGACTCTGTAAGCTCTCTGAGAAGAACACTAAACTCTGTAACGCTCTCTGAGAAGAACACTGAACTCTGTAACGCTCTCTGAGAATAACACTAGACTCTGTAACGCTATCTGAGAATAACACTAGACTCTGTAACGCTATCTGAGAAGAATAATGGACTGTGTAACGCTCTCTGAGAAGAACACTGGACTCTGTAACGCTCTCTGAGAATAACACTAGACTCTGTAACGCTCTCTGAGAAGAACACTGAACTCTGTAACGCTCTCATCTGGTGGGCCCAGTTGTGCTAAGCCTGGTTCACACGCAAGGTTTTGTACGTCACGTCTGCGCAGTTCAACGCGTTGCGTCTAGACGGGTAAACTGCGTGGAGACGAGACAGCCTGTTTATTTTAGACCTGCGCAGAACTGTCGGTGCCTCTGAACCGGCCTTGATGTAATTGATGAAGTCATGTTGACAGCCACCACAATCTACTGGGACCAACATTTTACTTCCCTTCCTAAGGAAGTTGTGCTACGGACTTTTATCGCTCAAATAAAACCATCAACCTCAGCTGGATATGAACCCACGAACATCGTGTCCTGGGGCGAGCACTTTACCCCCAAACCATCGAGGTGAACAAGAGGACCCAACAATATTAGGTGGAAGCCGTCACCCTTTAAGTTGGCGATTGCTGTCGTTTTTTGGGACAAGTTTTCTCTTCTAAGATCCAGTGAACTGTACAGACGTGGTACAGACGTGGTTCAGACGTGGTTCAGACGTTGTACAGCGTGATTCAGACGTGGTACAGACGTGGTACAGACGTGGTTCCTAGGACCAGGCGGCGTGTGTGACAGAACAGTGTGTCGTGTGAATATCAAACTTGTACACGTCAGTTAACACGTGGATTACCTACATGACGGTTTCCGTCTTTAGCTAGCATAGTTCATACACCATCACAGTTAATGTGGCCATTCCTGTAGACTAGCAGCACTGATCAATAAATAACATCCAGATACATTTCTCTGTTTCACCCCCCTCCTCATTACCAACCTGACAAAACGACATAAGAGGAGCGGGATATAGACAACAATATGTTTCTACTGAATACACGCACTTGAGGTGGTGGTGGTTAGTTACAAATGTCTCCGTCCGGAGCGTCTGCACAGAGACCAAAATGGCGTCTTTCCAACAATGGCTCTGTCAACGTACGGGTATAAACACGCAATCGTCTTTGTTCTAATGCAATTAAAAAGTGAGGAGGGAATTGTTTTATTGGAAGGGATATTAAACGGTCACGCTTCACAGGCGTTTCCAGACAGTTTTGTATATATATATATATATACAGTATGGGTGGTAAACTGCATTTCCAACGATAAGAAGCAAAAACAACCGCGACAGAGGAGACTTCTCTCCGCCGTCAAGCAACAGTTTCGGTCTCTGAACAACATGGAGGCCATGTGGCTCTTATAGGATACAAAATAGATGTTGTTGACCGAGCGTAGTGAGGTGGTGTTTTAGATTTACCATTTGGTATTTAATCTGTCTGGGCGGGTGTTTGTTTGGCGATTACTGTCAAATGTGTCAACTAATTTAACTAATTATTATTATTAGCACCGCGTCTTACTACCCGTTCGAGTTATACGCACTTGCGCTAATGTGTAATGGTAGGGTGATTGTGAGATGAAATGGAGGACCTCCAGTTTAACGTGGAATCCGAACCACGGTGGAGGCTTGGCATTCCCCACATTCACAAGATGTCTTGTCAGATGTGAAGGAAGGGTTTGGTAATCAGATAAATCTGTGCCGGGACCGAGGATTGAACCCCGGACCTCCAGCACACCTTACATCTAGACCGCCAGGTAGGACCCATTTACCCGGAAAGGTACCAGTTCTAAGCAATCGATCGAGTACCTATGGAGTATTTTTTTAATGTGTCAGGGTTCAAAAAGGTTGAATTTAGAGGGAGTGTATCAGAATTTCCGAGAAGGGAGGGTGTAAAACACACGACACCCGGTCAGGTTTCAAACCCCAATCCCCTCGTCACGGGCAGTCCAGTCTATTGCGAGAGAGACGCCTCAGACCATGCGACCACTGAATATTATTTCCACCCTTGACAGGCTTGGAGAGATTTGTAGCAACTGCTTAATTAGAAGTTCCGTAATGGGCTGATACAGTTCAAATTTCGTAGTAAAGACCTTTTAGAAACAACAAACACGTTTTGTTGTGGTCGACATTCTACTGTATTCATGGGTTCTTAATCTGGGGTATCCGTACCCTTTGGGGGCATGGGTCTCGGTCTTTTAATATATATGATGCATGACGTCATAGAAGGAGGAGTTGAGGAAAAGAGGAGCTTAGGAAGAAGGAGGCAGAAGACAGGGTGCATTGGCAGTCTAAGTTCACTGACTGAAGGAATGGACCTGTCGTAAGACAGAACACCTAATAATAGTAATTATAATAATATATAATGTTTGATTGTAACATAACCAGCACACCTTGAATTTGGTTGGAAGAACAGTAGCTAACATTCAAACATTTGTTTGCGGCCAACATTGATAATGTTTTATCATATTATTTCTGTTATTTTATAGGTATTGATAATAACTATCAAATGTGACAGCTGTAGATAACATTACTTGATGTATGAATATATTAAAGTTGTTTTAGTAACTGATTCCTACCAGAATCAAACTGTAGCGCACACAAACCAGAGCTAAGACCTCACCAGCTGTATCTTGTTCTGTCCACGTGTAAGTAAAGCCAAGCTATCGACAAGTCGTAGAGGAACCTAAGAGGACTGGTGACCTCAGGGTCGCCCTTGGTAGACACGGAGCTCTAGGAGTCCCCAGTTAACTGACTCACCCAACTTACACCCCTCCCTCTCCCCAAAAGAGCGAGATTTAAAAAATTGAATACAGGTTTAATGTTGTTACAGCAGTTTGCACCTATTTGCAAGTTTTCAGCCTTACAAGGTATCTAAAAGGTAAATACATGTAATAATTAATTACAGAAGCCGTGTTGTTATACAGGAGTTGATTTCTCCCCAAACCTTTGTTCAATGTTTACCCCCCAATGAACTTTATCTGTATAAACGTACAAAGAACAATTATACTGAGTTTTAACTAAACCGGTAAATGTATTCAAAAGTTGTCTTGAGACATTTCCACCACAGATAGACAGACAGACAGACAGTGGAGTTAAAACGAAGACCTCGTTTCACTTGTCCAATAAATCAAACCACGTGACTACGTTTGTATTAGTTTTCCCGCTCTGACTATATTTGCTAGACAGGGAACCAACCGTATGAGCGCGCAAGTAAACATTTCCCTGTCACCCGAGCAAGCGGGGCCCTGTGTGGCCGTACAGTTTGCACACCCCTCAGGGCGGCCTTAAGGGCTGATGTTGACAGTGTGACGAAGGGGGTTAGGTGACATATTGGGGGTCTGTAATTGTATAAGGCCTCAAAACCCCTGAACTATATTATTAGTTTTGTAAAGCAGTGAAGGGTTGAAGACGTTTGGAAATCCCGCATTATTTAAGAAGTTGTTTGATATTTTAAAAATTTTGTTTTCAACAAAATGTTGGCGAAAATTAACAGAAGGTTCTGACGAGTTAAAAAGTTAAGATTTTGAATTTAAAGTTAAAATAATAATCATTAAATGATGCTTTACGCGAGAATGTGTACTTGTGATAGTAAATCAAAAGGTTATAAACCTATATCCGGCCTTTCTTTATCAAGTAAAGTCACGTTTTGACAGGGTCACAACAGAACGTTCTAAAGATAATGTGGATTGTTTTATAGGTTTCATAAAAGGTACTACACATTTTTTTAAACAAATTAAACTTGAAATCGAAACTTTTTAACCGGTCAGAACTACCGTGTACATTTTGGTGTAAAGAGTCATTAAAAAATATCAACGCTCTTTATAAATAATTCAGTATTTCTAAGCAACGTCTCGTTTTTCAGTGCTCTCCCATGTAGATTATATCTACAAACGTACAACTGTCCCTACTGCCAGTGGTGGGTATTAACCGGGTCTGTGGTGCTCTACTGCCAGTGGTGGGTATTTACCAGGGTCTGTGGTCCTCTACTGCCAGTGGTGGTATGTAACCAGGGTCTGTGGTCCTCTACTGCCAGTGGTGGTATGTAACAGGTCTGTGGTCCTCTACTGCCAGTGGTGGTATGTAACCAGGGTCTGTGGTCCTCTACTGCCAGTGGTGGGTATGTAACCAGTGTCTGTGGTCCTCTACTGCAGTGGTGAGTATGTAACCAGGGTCTGTGGTCCACTCTATAACTTGTCCAGAGTGGTGGTATGTAACCAGGGTCTGTGGTCCTCTACTGCCAGTGGTGGGTATGTAACCAGGGTCTGTGGTCCTCTACTGCCAGTGGTGGGTATGTAACCAGGGTCTGTGGTCCTCTACTGCCAGTGGTGGTAGTGGTTGTCCTATGTGATAACCAGGTCTGTGCTGTGGTCCATCTGCTTGCATGTGTATGTAACAGGTCTGTGTCCTCTACTGCCTGTGATGTGGTTGGGTCTTACTGCATTATGTAACCAGGTATGTCTACTGCGGGGGTACCGTTTGTCTCTACTGCCATGGTGGGTATGTAACCAGGGTCTGTGGTCCTCTACTGCCAGTGGTGGTATGTAACCAGGGTCTGTGGTCCTCTACTGCCAGTGGTGGGTATGTAACCAGGTCTGTGTCCTCTACTGCCAGTGGGGTATTACCAGGTCGTGTCCTCTACTGCCAGTGGTGGGTATGTAACCAGGGTCTGTGGTCCTCTACTGCCAGTGGTGGTATGTAACCAGGGTCTGTGGTCCTCTATGCCAGTGGTGGGTATGTAACCAGGGTCTGTGGTCCTCTACTGCCAGTGGTGGGTATGATAACCAGTGTGGTATTTAACCAGGGTCGTGTCCTCTACTGCCAGTGGTGGGTATGTAACCAGGTCTGTGGTCCTCTACTGCCAGTGGTGGTATGTAACCAGGTCTATGGTCCTCTACTGCCAGTGGTGGGTATTAACCAGGGTCTGTGGTCCTCTACTGCCAGTGTGGTAGTAACAGGGTTGTGGTCCTCTACTGCCAGTGGTGGTATGTAACCAGGGTCGTGGTCCTCTACTGCCAGTGGTGGGTATGTAACCAGGGTCTGTGGTCCTCTACTGCCAGTGGTGGTATGTAACCAGGGTCTAGTGTCCCTCTACTGCCAGTGGTGGGTATGTAACCAGGTCTGTGGTCCTCTACTGCCAGTGGTGGTATGTAACCAGGGTCTGTGGTCCTCTACTGCCAGTGGTGGGTATGTAACCAGGGTCTGTGGTCCTCTACTGCCAGTGGTGGTATGTAACCAGGGTCTGTGGTCCTCTATGCCAGTGGTGGTATGTAACCAGGGTCTGTGGTCCTCTACTGCCAGTGGTTGGGTATGCAACCAGGGTGTGTGGTCCTCTACTGCCAGTGGTGGGTATGTAACCAGGGTCTGTGGTCCTCTACTGCCAGTGGTGGGTATGTAACCAGGGTCTGTGGTCCTCTACTGCCAGTGGTGGTATGTAACCAGGGTCTATGGTCCTCTACTGCCAGTGGTGGGTATTAACCAGGGTCTGTGGTCCTCTACTGCCAGTGGTGGTATGTAACAGGGTCTGTGGTCCTCTACTGCCAGTGGTGGGTATGTAACCAGGGTCTGTGGTCCTCTACTGCCAGTGGTGGGTATGCAACCAGGGTCTGTGGTCCTCTACTGCCAGTGGTGGTATTTAACCAGGGTCTGATGTCCTCTACTGCCAGTGGTGGGTATTAACCAGGTCTGTGGTCTCTACTGCCAGTGGTGGTATGTAACCAGGGTCTGTGGTCCTCTACTGCCAGTGGTGGGTATGTAACCAGGGTCTGTGGTCCTCTACTGCCAGTGGTGGTGTATGTAACCAGGGTCTGTGGTCCTCTACTGCCAGTGGTGGGTATGTAACCAGGTCTGTGGTCCTCTACTGCCAGTGGTGGGTATGTAACCAGGGTCTGTGGTCCTCTACTGCCAGTGGTGGGTATGTAACCAGGGTCTGTGGTCCTCTACTGCCAGTGGTGGTATGTAACCAGGGTCTGTGGTCTCTCTTGTATGACCAGTTGGTCTAGGAGTAGTGGTATAACCAGGGTCTGTGGTCCTCTACTGCCAGTGGTGGGTATTAACCAGGGTCTGTGGTCCTCTACTGCCAGTGGTGGGTATGTAACCAGGGTCTGTGGTCCTTACTCCTGTAACCAGGTCTGGGTTTGCCAGTGTGATGTAACCAGGGTTGTGGTCCCTACTGCCAGTGGTGGGTATGTTAACCAGGTCTAGGTCCTCTACTGCAGTGGTTGGTATGTAACCAGGGTCTGTGGTCCTACTGCCAGTGGTTGGTATGTAACCAGGGTCTGTGGTCCTCTACTGCCAGTGGTGGTATGTAAACCAGGTCTGTGGTCCTCTACTGCCAGTGTGGGTATTAACCAGGGTCTGTGGTCTCTACTGCCATGGTGGGTATTAAACCAGGTCTGTGGTCCTTCTACAGCCAGTGGTGGGTATGTAAACCAGGTCTGTGGTCCTCTACTGCCAGTGGTAGGTATGTAACCAGGTCTGTGGTCCTCTACTGCCAGTGGGGGTATGTAACCAGGTCTGTGGTCTACTCTAACTGCCTAGTGGTGGGTATTAACCAGGTCTGTGGTCCTTATGCCAGTTAGGTGGGTATTAACCAGGGTCTGTGGTCCTCTACTGCCAGTGTGGGTATTAACCAGGTCTGTTGTCCTCTACTGCCATGGTGGTATGTAACCAGGGTCTGTGGTCCTCTACTGCCAGTGGTGGGTATGTAACCAGGGTCTGTGGTCCTCTACTGCCAGTGGTGGGTATGTAACCAGGGTCTGTGGTCCTCTACTGCCAGTGTGGGTATGTAACCAGGGTCTGTGGTCCTCTACTGCCAGTGGTGGGTATGTAACCAGGGTCTGTGGTCCTCTACTGCCAGTGGTGGGTATGTAACCAGGGTCTGTGGTCCTCTACTGCCAGTGGTGGGTATGTAACCAGGGTCTGTGGTCCTCTACTGCCAGTGGTGGGTATGTAACCAGGGTCTGTGGTCCTCTACTGCCAGTGGTGGGTATGTAACCAGGGTCTGTGGTCCTCTACTGCCAGTGGTGAGTATGTAACCAGGGTCTGTGGTCCTCTACTGCCAGTGGTGGGTATGTAACCAGGGTCTGTGGTCCTCTACTGCCAGTGGTGGGTATGTAACCAGGGTCTGTGGTCCTCTACTGCCAGTGGTGGGTATGTAACCAGGGTCTGTGGTCCTCTACTGCCAGTGGTGGGTATGTAACCAGGGTCTGTGGTCCTCTACTGCCAGTGGTGGGTATGTAACCAGGGTCTGTGGTCCTCTACTGCCAGTGGTGGGTATGTAACCAGGGTCTGTGGTCCTCTACTGCCAGTGGTGGGTATGTAACCAGGGTCTGTGGTCCTCTACTGCCAGTGGTGGGTATGTAACCAGGGTCTGTGGTCCTCTACTGCCAGTGGTGGGTATGTAACCAGGGTCTGTGGTCCTCTACTGCCAGTGGTGGGTATGTAACCAGTGTCTGTGGTCCTCTACTGCCAGTGGTGGGTATGTAACCAGGGTCTGTGGTCCTCTACTGCCAGTGGTGGGTATGTAACCAGGGTCTGTGGTCCTCTACTGCCAGTGGTGGGTATGTAACCAGGGTCTGTGGTCCTCTACTGCCAGTGGTGGGTATGTAACCAGGGTCTGTGGTCCTCTACTGCCAGTGGTGGGTATGTAACCAGGGTCTGTGGTCCTCTACTGCCAGTGGTGGTATGTAACCAGGGTCTGTGGTGCTCTACTGCCAGTGGTGGGTATGTAACCAGGGTCTGTGGTCCTCTACTGCCAGTGGTGGGTATGTAACCAGGGTCTGTGGTCCTCTACTGCCAGTGGTGGTATGTAACCAGGGTCTGTGGTCCTCTACTGCCAGTGGTGGGTATGTAACCAGGGTCTGTGGTCCTCTACTGCCAGTGGTGGGTATGTAACCAGGGTCTGTGGTCCTCTACTGCCAGTGGTGGGTATGTAACCAGGGTCTGTGGTCCTCTACTGCCAGTGGTGGGTATGTAACCAGGGTCTGTGGTCCTCTACTGCCAGTGGTGGGTATGTAACCAGTGTCTGTGGTCCTCTACTGCCAGTGGTGGGTATGTAACCAGGGTCTGTGGTCCTCTACTGCCAGTGGTGGTATGTAACCAGGGACTGTGGTCCTCTACTGCTATCTGACGAGGTTGACCAACTGTAGGTGCGGTTATTTTTTCCCGATGAGACAATGATGATGATTATGTGGTGACATCAAAAGTCGTAAACCTAACTTAAGACCGTGCATCAAAGCAGGCCCAGCTCAGCGCTCGGCTCGCGAGAGGTTTGCGAGTTAGAGGGAGAATGAAAGACCAAGAAATGCCAGAAATTTGTGCAGTGCATTCGTATCTGAATGAATACTCAACATGTCTATGCCGAGAATGGGGGACAAAGCAACAAAGTTTCTCGTTAATAACTACAGTATGTCCCTATTAAAACAGAATGAAGATTTGTGAGCAGTGCTTATCTGTGATGACATTTTCAAATAATAAAAAAATTATATTTTCAGAGCAGTTTTTATCCAAATACTGTATAATATTTCAACAATGTTCAGTATTAGGAAACTCTACTAACTCTTTATCTCCATTAATGTTTATTCAGAAATGTTCCACGTACGATTTCGAGCCGACTGTATCACAGAGTTGACGGGCGTGTGACGTACTGTCTAGACTCTGGCAACCATAGGATCAATTCCCCTTCTGAAAAATACCTAAGATACCACCGGGAATCGTAGCCAGGACCTCTAGACTGGTATCCAGAAATGCCGACCCTAGGCCAAGAGGTCGACCAAGATGTAGCTGATGTATAGAATATATTTTGAAACTAATCTTACGACTTGATATTTAAAAGGAGTACCGTTATACTCATTGAAAGTGCCTCTAAAATTCCAAATCGTAGAAACAAGCTACATAAATAATAATTCCAACACATGAATGTGCCTCCCAGAGAAAGTATCTGGTCACGCCACTGGACTACTGAGTGTTCTTCTTGTGTATCGATTGACAATGGCGGCCGGTCAGTTTGTGAATGGTCTCAAGAGTGAAGAGTTTAATAACCCACCCGTTTAAAATATCTCCGTTAGTTGTGATCGCTAATTGAGTTTAACGCGAGCAGCATACCGTGATTACACCTCCTCCCTCCCCGTTCCTAACAGCAACCTCACAGCAACCTCACAGCAACCTCACAGCTCTTTGTCCGGTCTGACGGAGGAAAAGATACGGATGGAATCTTTATAAGATCACAAAGAAGACATGATGAGAATTGAAGAATGTATTCAGTAAAGCTAAGGTGCAACCAGGGAGGGACGTCTATATGTAGGGGAAGAGTGGTCTAAGTACATCAGCATAAAGGTTAGGACAAGTACCATCAAAAACTCTTCAGTGGCCGAACAGTCTAGGTTGTCACGCTCATGTTGGACTGGCCTACTTATGACGGGGATATTTGGGCACATATCCTACTAGGGTTGAATTTAATAAATAGATTTTAAACTTTCCTTTCACGTAAATGCGGGTATATTACCTCTAAAATGCTTCCTTCCTCACCACTACCACATTAGAGAGATCATAATATGTGTGTATAGCCTGGACAGGTGGTAAAAAACATTTCTCTAATGTAAAACATACATATAATAGGGCTAAAATATTTTGAAAATTAATACTACGATACAAAAATGTAATCCTCTAAAAAAATCAATCATTAGTAAACTAAGCTAATTGGTTAATAGAAATATATTGGAGAATGGCGTCTTACCACAAGTAAACAACAGTAATTATTTGTGAAACTAGTGCATTATTGAATATATTAAACATTTTTATGTCTAGCATGATCACCAAAAACGTCATCTTGAAATCAGAGGAAAAATGCTAAAACCTATAATAACATGTAGTGAGTGAGGTCTACTGTTCACAGAACTACTAGTAAGACTGTAGTAACAATAATATCATGGAGGGAGGTCTACTGTTGACAGAACTACTAGTAAGACTGTAGTAAAGATAATAACATGGAGGGAGGTCTACTGTTGACAGAACTACTAGTAAGACTGTAGTAATGATAATAACATGGAGGGAGGTCTACTGTTCACAGAACTACTAGTAAGACTGTAGTAATGATAATAACATGGAGGGAGGTCTACTGTTCACAGAACTACTAGTAAGACTGTAGTAACAATAATATCATGGAGGGAGGTCTACTGTTGACAGACTACTAGTAAGACTGTAGTAACGATAATAATGGAGGAGGCTACTGTTACAGAATACTATAAACTGTAGTAAGATAATAACATGGAGGGAGGTCTACTGTTCAGACTATTACAGAACTACTAGTAAGACTGTAGTAAAGATAATAACATGGAGGGAGGTCTACTGTTGACAGAACTACTAGTAAGACTGTAGTAAAGATAATAACATGGAGGGAGGTCTACTGTTCACAGAACTACTAGTAAGACTGTAGTAAAGATAATAACATGGAGGGAGGTCTACTGTTGACAGAACTACTAGTAAGACTGTAGTAAGATAATAACATGGAGGGAGGTCTACTGTTCACAGAACTACTAGTAAGACTGTAGTAAAGATAATAACATGGAGGGAGGTCTACTGTTGACAGAACTACTAGTAAGACTGTAGTAAAGATAATAACATGGAGGGAGGTCTACTGTTCACAGAACTACTAGTAAGACTGTAGTAAAGATAATAACATGGAGGGAGGTCTACTGTTGACAGAACTACTAGTAAGACTGTAGTAAAGATAATAACATGGAGGGAGGTCTACTGTTGACAGAACTACTAGTAAGACTGTAGTAATGATAATAACATGGAGGGAGGTCTACTGTTGACAGAACTACTAGTAAGACTGTAGTAATGATAATAACATGGAGGAGTCTACTGTTACAGAACTACTAGTAAGACTGTAGTAAGATAATAACATGGAGGGAGGTCTACTGTTCACAGAACTACTAGTAAGACTGTAGTAACGATAATAACATGAGGGAGGTCTACTGTTACAGAACTACTAGTAAGACTGTAGTAACGATAATAACATGGAGGGAGGTCTACTGTTCACAGAACTACTAGTAAGACTGTAGTAAAGATAATAACATGGAGGGAGGTCTACTGTTACAGAACTACTAGTAAGACTGTAGTAAGATAATAACATGGAGGGAGGTCTACTGTTGACAGAACTACAAAGTAAGACTGTAGTAATGATAATAACATGAGGGAGTCTACTGTTGACAGAACTACTAGTAAGACTGTAGTAAACGATAATAACATGGAGGAGGTCTACTGTTCACAGAACTACTAGTAAGACTGTAGTAACGATAATAACATGGAGGGAGGTCTACTGTTCACAGAACTACTAGTAAGACTGTAGTAACGATAATAACATGGAGGGAGGTCTACTGTTCACAGAACTACTAGTAAGACTGTAGTAACGATAATAACATGGGAGGTCTACTGTTCACAGAACTACTAGTAAGACTGTAGTAAGATAATAACATGGAGGGAGGTCTACTGTTCACAGAACTACTAGTAAGACTGTAGTAAGTAATAACATGGAGGGAGGTCTACTGTTACAGAACTACTAGTAAGACATGTAGTAACGATAATAACATGGAGGAGGTCTACTGTTCACAGAACTACTAGTAAGACTGTAGTAAGATAATAACATGGAGGGAGGTCTACTGTTCACAGAACTACTAGTAAGACTTAGTAACGATATAACATGGAGGGAGGTCTACTGTTCACAGAACTACTAGTAAGACTTGTAGTAACGATAATAACATGGAGGAGGTCTACTGTTCACAGAACTACTAGTAAGACTGTAGTAAATAATAACATGAGGGAGGTCTATGTTCACAGAACTACTAGTAAGACGTGTAAGATAATAACATGGAGGGAGGTCTACTGTTCACAGAACTACTAGTAAGATGTAGTACGATAATAAAAGGAGGAGGTCTACTGTTACAGAACTACTAGTAAGACTTAGTAAGATAATAACATGGAGGAGGTCTACTTTCACAGAACTACTAGTAAGATGTAGTAAAGTATAACATGAGGAGGTCTACTGTTACAGAACTACTAGTAAGACTGTAGTAAGATAATAACATGGAGGGAGTCTATGTTACAGAACTACTAGTAGACTGTAGTAACGATAATAACATGAGGAGGTCTATGTTCACAAACTACTAGTAAACTGTAGTAACGATAAAACATGGAGGGAGGTCTACTGTTCACAGAACTACTATAAGACTGTAGTAATGATATAACATGGAGGAGCTACTTTCACAAACTACTAGTAAGACTGTATAACGATAATAACATGGAGGGAGGTCTATGTTCACAGAACTACTAGTAAGACTGTAGTAATGATAATAACATGGAGGGAGGTCTACTGTTCATAGAACTACTAGTAAGACTGTAGTAGCGATAATAACATGGAGGGAGGTCTATTGTTCACAGAACTACTAGTAAGAATGTAATAACGATAATAACATGGAGGGAGGTCTACTGTTCACAGAACTACTAGTAAGACTGTAATAATGATAATAACATGGAGGGAGGTCTATTTTTCACAAAACTACTAGTACGACTGTAGTAACGATAATAACATGGAGGGAGGTCTACTGTTCACAGAACTACTAGTAAGACTGTAGTAACGATAAAATAATGGAGAGAGGTCTACTGTTCACAGAACTACTAGTAACACTGTATTAACGATAATAACATGGAGGGAGGTCTATTGTTCACAGAACTACTAGTAAGACTGTAGTAACGATAACATGGAGGGAGGTCTACTGTTCACAGAACTACTAGTAAGACTGTAGTAACGATAATAACATGGAGGGAGGTCTATTGTTCACAGAACTACTAGTAAGACTGTAGTAATGACAATAACATGGAGGGAGGTCTATTGTTCACAGAACTACTAGTAACACTGTAGTAACGTTAATAACATGGAGGGAGGTCTACTGTTCACAAAACTACTAGTAAGACTGTAGTAACGATAACATGGAGGGAGGTCTACTGTTCACAGAACTACTAGTAAGACTGTAGTAACGATAATAACATGGAGGGAGGTCTATTGTTCACAGAACTACTAGTAAGACTGTAGTAACGATAATAACATGGAGGGAGGTCTACTGTTCACAGAACTACTAGTAAGACTGTAGTAACGATAATAACATGGAGGGAGGTCTACTGTTCACAGAACTACTAGTAAGACTAGTAACGATAATAACATGGAGGGAGGTCTACTGTTCACAGAACTACTAGTAAGACTGTAGTAACGATAATAACATGGAGGGAGGTCTACTGTTCACAGAACTACTAGTAAGACTGTAGTAACGATAATAACATGGAGGGAGGTCTACTGTTCACAGAACTACTAGTAAGACTGTAGTAACGATAATAACATGGAGGGAGGTCTACTGTTCACAGAACTACTAGTAAGACTGTAGTAACGATAATAACATGGAGGGAAGTCTACTGTTCACAGAACTACTAGTAAGACTGTAATAACGATAATAACTTGGAGGGAGGTCTACTGTTCATAGAAGTGCTATAATTACTAAAAAAATGCGTCTTTTAAAATAATATTATATAACCATTGCACGTTAGTCAATTTTTCACCGATATTTACATTCTTCAAAAGAGTGTATGAACTAAATGTTGAACTCTAAGCCTTATTGGGTTTTCAGGACAATAAAATTAGTTCAGGATTTTTAGAAATTATATCTAATTTGTTTGATACTTTCTTTGGAAACATTTTAAAAACTCAATTCAAAGATATAAAATTACAAGAGTCTACATTTCAATTTATTTTTAAAATTGTTTTGAAATTTTTTAATCACATGTTTATTTTAAAATTCAACGAATATAAAAATTATTCTGGTGGGAAATCAGTTTATTAGCCATAAATCAATATTATTTTAAATTATATATTTTTTTAAACTCTGACACTTGAAAACAATTACTGGTCAGACAAGAGGATGGATGGATGTCTCTTTAATTTAATCTGCCTCGTAGCTGACGTTGTAAAAAGGAGAGGTAAGTCTTAAAACAGTCTCACTGCCTTCTTGTCCTAGCGGAGACTTTCATGGACAGGACATTCTGATGTGACCGAGTGACTAGCTACATGGACCTCCTGAGAAGATCACGCTTCAAGGTCGGACACATACTTGGTTCAAGAGATATGATTTGTAACTGAGGGGTGTCAATCAGCCATCACAAAAACAACTCTAGTACTCTCAGATAGGGCTATCTCGTGCCCTCAAAACATTCAGAAAAACAAAACATCACCAAGGGCTTATTGTGAACCGATTACAAAATGGCCCAAACTGCACAAGGTGTAATCCTATAAGGTAATGGATTAAGAGCCAAGCCATTATATTTGTAAGTTATGGTTATAGCCACATCTAAATATCATACTTTTTAATTGAAAAATGACACCTGCACATGATAATCGAACCCTGGAACTTTGGATTAGAACGTAAGCTATTACCACGGAGTCGTCCCGAGCCCAGGCTAATTCTTCACTCATATTTTAAGGCTCTGGTATTTAATTCCTCATTATGTGCACATTAGTACAGTGGTCATTGTGTATTAGTACAGTTGTAATTGTGTATTAGTGCAGTTACCATTGTACATTAGTACAGTTACCATTGTAAATTAGTACAGTTACCATTGTACATTAGTACAGTTCCATTGTACATTAGTACAGTTACCATTGTAATTATACAGTTACCATTGTACATTAGGTGGCATAAGGTCCCTGAGTTGGGGTGGCTGGTTATCTGATATTCACTGATTGTAAATGTTCACTCGTATGTATCGACTATTTCCACACTCATCACAGATCTGCCTTAAAATATGAGTGAAGAATAGCCTGGGCACGATCCGCATAGTCGGGGTTAGAGCTCATTGCCAACTAAGCAAAGTCCACGTTGATTACCGTGCCAGTGCTATTCCTCAATGTAAGGAATATACAATAAGCCAAGTTTGTACTTTCAAGGTCAAGGAAGCCCGTGGTACAACTTTTATAGGAACGCTTTAATAGAGTAAATAAAATATTTCACAGAAATAATTGATATCATTTTATTCATATCGTTCGAGTTAGTTGAAGATATTGACCGGCCTGTTTATATACTGGTCATAGTTCCTGGCTGCTGACGAGGTCCCTGTTCGATTCCTGCCTGGATAAGGGATATAATCTACATGGTCACCAAGTTTGGTTAATTAGGCATACGTTGTTGAGATATTCATTGGCTATCACACAATCATACTAACATCTATTTCCTCATACTAAACACCCTCATTCATAAGGACAGGAAAGATGTGTGATTAGTACGTGGATGTCCTTGTCAAGTGGTACATTAAATGTATTATTATTAACTATTACTCTATAGTGTTGATAAAATCTATCAAAAGGACAGTTACAGGTATAATGACTGACGTATGATAACGTGAAGTTATCTATCAACTTTCTTGCTGTCAGTAAGAAGCTCTTCTTATTATAATTGATGTATTCATTAGACCTTATAAAGTATGTAGAACTGTAAACATATGTTTTGGAAACTTGACGTATAATTGTGGTACACTTAGAACATCCATTGACTGGTGGTAAGAACAGAACACCAGTCATAACACACTCACATAGTGTTCTTGTTAATTAATTAGAAACATTTAAATGATAAATAACGCATATTTGTAAACTTTATCAATACTTGCTATTGGTATGCTTTCATGGACCATTGTTGGTAGATGAGTCGTATGTGTGTATGTGGATAACTAGACATCCGTATGTGGTATAACTAGACATCCGTATGTGGTATAACTAGACATCCGTATGTGGTATAACTAGACATCCATATGTGGTATAACTAGACATCCGTTGTGGTATAACTAGACATTCCGTATGTGGTATAACTAGACATCCGTTTGTGGTATAACTAGACATCCATATGTGGTATAACTAGACATCCATTGTGGTATAACTAGACATCCATGTGTGGTATAACTAGACATCCATGTGTGGTATAACTAGACATCCATGTGTGGTATAACTAGACATCCATGTGTGGTATAACTAGACATCCATGTGTGGTATAACTAGACATCCATGTGTGGTATAACTAGACATCCATGTGTGGTATAACTAGACATCCATGTGTGGTATAACTAGACATCCATGTGTGGTATAACTAGACATCCATGTGTGGTATAACTAGACATCCATGTGTGGTATAACTAGACATCCATGTGTGGTATAACTAGACATCCATGTGTGGTATAACTAGACACCATGTGTGGTATAACTAGACATCCGTATGTGGTATAACTAGACATCCATGTGTGGTATAACAGACATCCATGTGTGGTATAACTAGACATCCATGTGTGGTATAACTAGACATCCATATGTGGTATAACTAGACATCCGTATGTGGTATAACTAGACATCCATGTGTGGTATAACTAGACATCCATTGTGGTATAACTAGACATCCATGTGTGGTATACTAGCATCATATGTGGTATAACTAGACATCCTATGTGGTATAACTAGACATCCATGTGTGGTATAACTAGACATCCGTATGTGGTATAACTAGACATCCATGTGTGGTATAACTAGACATCCATGTGTGGTATAACTAGACATCCATGTGTGGTATAACTAGACATCCGTATGTGTGTATAACTAGACATCCATGTGTGGTATAACTAGACATCCATGTGTGGTATAACTAGACATCCTGTGTGGTATAACTAGACATCCATATGTGGTATAACTAGACATCCGTATGTTGGTATAACTAGACATCCATATGTGGTATAACTAGACATCCATGTGTGGTATAACTAGACATCCATATGTGGTATAACTAGACATCCATGTGTGGTATAACTAGACATCCGTATGTGGTATAATAGACATCCGATTGTGGTATAACTAGACATCCTTGTGGTATAACTAGACATCCATATGTGGTATAACTAGACATCCATGTGTGGTATAACTAGACATCCATGTGTGGTATAACTAGACATCCATATGTGGTATAACTAGACATCCGTATGTGGTATAACTAGACATCCGTATGTGGTATAACTAGACATCCTATTGTGGTATAACTAGACATCCATATGTGGTATAACTAGACATCCATGTGTGGTATAACTAGACATCCATGTGTGGTATAACTAGACATCCATGTGTGGTATAACTAGACATCCGTATGTGGTATAACTAGACATCCATGTGTGGTATAACTAGACATCCATGTGTGGTATAACTAGACATCCATGTGTGGTATAACTAGACATCCATGTGTGGTATAACTAGACATCCATGTGTGGTATAACTAGACATCCATATGTGGTAAACTAGACATCCATGGTGGTATACTAGACATCCATGTGTGGTATAACTAGACATCCATATGTGGTATAACTAGACATCCAGTATGTGGTATAACTAGACATCCGTATGTGGTATAACTAGACATCCATGTGTGGTATAACTAGACATCCATGTGTGGTATAACTAGACATCCATGTGTGGTATAACTAGACATCCATGTGTGTATAACTAGACATCCATGTGTGGTATAACTAGCATCCATTGTGGTATAACTAGACATCCTATGTGGTATAACTAGACATCATGTGGTAAACTAGACATCCATGTGGTATAACTAGACATCCATTGTGGTATAACTAGACATCCGTGTGGTATAACTAGACATCCTATGTGGTATAACTAGACATCCATTGTGGTATAACTAGACATCCATATGTGGTAAATAGACACCATGTGGTATAACTAGACATCCGTGTGGTATAACAGACATCCGTGTGTATAACTAGACATCCAGTGTGGTATAACTAGACATCCATGTGTGGTATACTAGACATCTTGTGGTATAACTAGACATCCTGTTGGTATAACTAGACATCCTATGTGGTATAACTAGACTCCATGTTGGTATAACTAGACATCGTGTGGTATACTAGACATCCATGTGTGGTATAACTAGACATCCATGTGTGGTATAACTAGACATCCATGTGTGGTATAACTAGACATCATGTGTGGTATAACTAGACACATGTGTGGTATAACTAGACTCCATGTGTGGTATAACTAGACATCCATGTGTGGTATAACTAGACATCATGTGTGGTATACTAGATCCATGTGTGTATAACTAACACCATGTGTGGATAACTAGACTCCATGTGTGGTATAACTAGACATCCATGTGTGATAATGACTCATGTGTGTAAACTGACATCATGTTGGTATAATAGACATCCTATGTGGTATAACTAGACATCATATGTGGTATATAGACATCATTGTGGTATAACTAGCATCCATGTGTGGTAAACTAGACATCCATTTGTATAATAGACATCCATGTGTGTATAACAGACATCCATATGTGTATAACTAGACATCCATTGTGTATAAAAGAACCATGTGTGTTAATAAATCCATGTGTGGTATAACTAAATCCATGTTGGTATACTGACATCCATATTGGTATAACAGACTCCATTGTGATACTGCATCCGTTGGGTAAACTGAAACTGTGTATGCCTTGTGATACAGGTGTTACTGCATCCAGGTGTAACTAACCTTGGTAATAATATTTGATATGAATCATTTATATCTCCTTGGTATAACGCCTGTATAACGATCGTGGATCTACATCCTGTGGGTATAACACCAGTGGTTATAGATCGTTGTTAATATCATTGTTAAAAATCATTTATATAACACCTATTGTAAACTGAATGTGTGATAGACTGTGTGTTATAGACATCATTGTATACTAACTCCATGTGTGGAACACAGGATAACGAAATTTGGTAACTAGCATCCTGTGTATAAACTCTTTTAATGATCATTTTATACTAGACTACATTTGGTAAGACATATTTGTGTTAAATCCATTGTGTATAACAGAACCATTTAAATAACATATGTGTTTGTAATTAGACATTTGATAATAGACATCAGTTATACTGCTATTGTTCTGATGTTGGTATATGTCCTGTTGTATTGATTTTCAGTCCATGTGTGTTAAAAATATGTGGATACTAGACATCCATGTGGTTAGAACATTGTGTATAACAAACTCCGTATTGGTATCAGCATCCTATGTGGTAAACTAGACATCATTTGGTAACTGAATCGTGGTATAAACCTTGTGGAAATAGATCGTTGTTAACTAACATCTGGTGTAACTAGACATCCTGTGTGTATAATGATCATGTGTGTATACTGACATCTGTTGATACTAGCTCATGTGTATAACTGATCCGTGTGGTTAATAGACTCCGTTGTTAGAATCATTGGTTAACAACATCCTTGTGTATAATAACATCCTATTGTTAAAAGATCATGTTGTTAACTGACATCCATGTGGGTTAATGATATTTTATAATAATATGTTGGTAAAATCATCTGGGTTAACAGAATATGTGTGTATATAACATCATTGTGTATATAGACTCTTGTGTA
Source organism: Timema cristinae (assembly GCA_039000515.1). Classification (NCBI taxonomy): domain Eukaryota; kingdom Metazoa; phylum Arthropoda; class Insecta; order Phasmatodea; family Timematidae; genus Timema; species Timema cristinae. The sequence continues at coordinate 125,785,361 of JBCFYV010000012.1, read as the reverse complement.
TAATGAATCCATGTGATAACTAAATATTGTTAACTGAACATGTGGTAAACTAGAACCTTGGGTATAAAACATCCTTGTGGTATACTGACACCATGTGTAAATAGACTCCATGTGTGTAAATAGAACCATTTATAATAGAACATTTAACTAACACCTGTGTGGTATATAGACCATGTTGTAATGATTGTTGTATACTGACATTGTGGTAACTAGAACTTGGTTAACAGACATCAGGGTATATGATCATGTGGTATAACTGACATCTATGTGGTTAATAGACATCGTGTGTTAACTGTCATTGTATAATAGACATCCATTGTGTATAACTAGACTCCATTGTGGTATACTAGACTCCATGTGGTATAACAGACCATGTGTGTATAACTAGACATCCTTGTGGTATAACTAGACATCATTGTGGTATAATGACTCCATGTGTGGTTAATAGACACATGTGTGTATACTAGAATCTGTGTGTTAACTAGACATTTGTGTATAATAGCATCCATGTGTAAGACTCCTTGGGTATAACTAGACACCATAGTGGTAAACTAGACTCCATGTGTGGATACTGACATCATGTGTGGTATAACTAGACATCATGTGTGGTATAACTAGAACAGTGTGTATAACTAGAATCCATGTGTATAATAGAATCCATTGTGGTATAACTAGAATCATGTGTGGTATAACTGACATCATTGTGGTATAACTGAATCCATGTGGTATAACTAGACTCCTTGTGGTATAACTAGACATCCTGTGTGGTTAACTAGACATCCATGTGTGGTATAACTGAATCATGTGTGTTAATAGACACCATTGTGGTATAATAGACATCCTTGTGTATAACTAGACATCATGTGTGTATATAGACATCATTTGGTATAACAGAATCGTGTGGTATAACTAGACTCTTGTGGAACTAGAATCCATGTGGTATGTGTGGTATAACTAGACATCCATGTGTGTATATAGACATCCATTGTGGTATAACTAGACATCCGTGTGGTATAATAGAATCGTATGTGGTTAACTAGACATCCTTGTGGTATAACTAGACATCTTGTGGTATAATAGACATCCATGTGTGGTATACTAGACATCCATGTGGTATAACTAGACATCTATGTGGTATAATAGACACCTTTGGTATAACTAGACATCCTATGTGGTATACAGACATCCTATGTGGTATAACTAGACATCATTGTGGTATAATAGACATCATGTGTGGTATAACTAGAATGTAGTGGTATAACTGACTCCATGTGTGGTATACTAGACATCCTATGTGGTATAATAGAATCATTGTGTATACTAGCATCCATGTGTGGTATAACTAGACATCATGTGTGGTATAACTAGACATCCATGTGTGGTATAACTAGACATCATGTGTGGTATAACTAGACATCTATGTGGTATAACTAGACATCCATTGTGGTATAACTAGACATCCTGTGTGGTATAACTAGACATCCATGTGGTATAATAGACATCCATGTGTGGTATAACTAGACATCCATGTGTGTATAACTAGACATCCATGTGTGGTATAACTAGAATCCAGGTTACACATCATGTGTGTAAACTAGACATCCGTGTGGTATAACTAGACATCCTTGTGGTATAACTAGACATCCATTGTGGTATAACTAGAATCCTATGTGGTATAACTAGACATCCATGTGTGGTATACTAGCATCCTTGTGGTATAACTAGACATCATTGTGGTATAACTAGACATCATGTGTGGTATAACTAGACATCCATTTGGTTAACTAGAATCCATGTGGGTATAACTAGACATCATGTGTGGTATAACTAGACATCCTTGTGGTATAACTAACATCCATTGTGGTATAACTAGACATCCATTGTGGTATAACTAGACATCCTTGTGGTATAACTAGACATCCTTGTGGTATAACTAGACATCCATAGTGGTATAACTAGACATCATTGTGGTATAATAGACATCCGTTGTGGTATAACTAGACATCCTGTGTGGTATAACTAGACATCCATATGTGGTATAACTAGACATCCTGTGTGGTATAATAGACATCCATTGTGGTATAACTAGACATCCATGTGTGGTATAACTAGACATCATGTGTGGTATAACTAGACATCCATGTTGGTATAACTAGACATCTTGTGGTATAACTAGACATCCTTGTGTATAACTAGACATCCATGTGTGGTATAACTAGACATCCATGTGTGTATAACTAGACATCCATGTGTGGTATAACTAGACATCCTTGTGGTTAACTAGACATCCTTGTGGTATAACTAGACATCCATGTGTGTATAACTAGACATCATGTGTGGTATAACTAGACATCCATGTGTGGTATAACTAGACATCCATTGTGGTAAACTAGACATCCTTGTGGTATAACTAGACATCCTTGTGGTAAACTAGACATCCTATGTGGTATAACTAGACATCATTGTGGTATAACTAGACATCTTGTGGTATAACTAGACATCCATGTGTGGTATAACTAGACATCCATTGTGGTATAACTAGACATCCTTGTGGTATAACTAGACATCATGTGTGGTATAACTAGACATCCATGTGTGGTATAACTAGACATCCTTGTGGTATAACTAGACATCCATGTGTGTAAACTAGACATCCGTTGTGGTTAACTAGACATCCAATGTGGTATAACTAGACATCCATGTTGGTATAACTAGACATCCATGTGTGGTATAACTAGACATCCATGTGTGGTATAACTAGACATCATGTGTGGTATAACTAGACATCCATGTGTGGTATAACTAGACATCCTGTGTGGTATAACTAACATCCTTGTGGTATAATAGACATCCTTGTGGTATAACTAGACATCCATGTGTGGTATAACTAGACACCATGTGGTATAACTAGACATCCGTATGTGGTATAACTAGACATCCATGTGTGGTATAACTAGACATCCATGTGTGGTATAACTAGACATCCATTGTGGTATAACTAGACATCCATTGTGTATAACTAGACATCCATGTGTGGTATAACTGAATCCATGTGTGAAAATAACTAGACATCCATGTGTGGTATAACTAGACATCCTTGTGGTATAACTAGACATCCTATGTGGTATAATAGACATCCATGTGTGTATAACTAGACATCCATGTGTGGTATAATAGACATCCATGTGTGGTATAACTAGACATCCATGTGTGGTATAACTAGATTTAAACATCCATTGTGGTATAACTAGACATCCATGTGTGTATAACTAGACATCCATGTGTGGTATAACTAGACATCCATGTGGGTATAACTAGACATCCATTGTGGTATAACTAGACACCATGTTGGTATAACTAGACATCATGTGTGGTATAATAGACATCCATGTTGGTATAACTAGACATCCATGTGTGGTATAACTAGACATCCATGTGTGGTATAACTAGACATCCATGTGTGGTATAACTAGACATCCATGTGTGGTATAACTAGACATCCATTGTGGTATAAACTAGACATCCATGTGTGGTATAACTAGACATCATGTGTGGTATAACTAGACATCCATGTGTGGTATAACTAGACATCCATGTGTGGTATAACTAGACATCCATGTGTGGTATAACTAGACATCCATGTGTGGTATAACTAGACATCCATGTGTGGTATAACTAGACATCCATGTGTGGTATAACTAGACATCCTAGTGTGGTAATAAACTAGAACATCCGTTGTATAATAGACACCATGTGTGGTATAACTAGACATCCATGTGTGGTATAACTAGACATCCATGTGTGGTATAACTAGACATCCATGTGTGTATAACTAGACATCATGTGGTACTAACAGATCGTGTGGTATAACTAGACATCCATATGTGGTATAACTAGACATCCATGTGTGGTATAACTAGACATCCATGTGTGGTATAACTAGACATCCATGTGGTATAACTAGCTCCATGTGTGGTTAATAGAATCTAGGTAATACACATGTGTGGTATAACTAGACATCCATGTGTGGTATAACTAGACATCCATGTGTGGTATAACTAGACATCATGTGTGGTATAACTAGACATCCATGTGTGGTATAACTAGACATCCGTTGTGGTATAACTAGACATCCATATGTGGTATAACTAGACATCCATGTTGGTATAACTAGACATCCAGTAGTGGTATAACTAGACATCCATGTGTGGTATAACTAGACATCCATGTGTGGTATAACTAGACATCCATTGTGGTATAACTAGACATCCATGTGTGGTATAACTAGACAGATCCATGTGTGGTATAACTAGACATCCATGTGTGGTATAACTAGACATCCATGTGTGGTATAACTAGACATCCATGTGTGGTATAACTAGACATCCATATGTGGTATAACTAGACATCCATTGTGGTATAACTAGAACATCCATGTGTGGTATAACTAGACATCCATGTGTGGTATAACTAGACATCCATTGTGGTATAACTAGACATCCAGTATGTGGTATAACTAGACATCCATGTGTGGTATAACTAGACATCCATGTAGTGGTTATAACTAGACATCCATTGTGGTATAACTAGACATCCATTGTGTGTATTATAACTAGACATCCATGTGTGGTATAATAACATCCATGTGTGTATAACTGACATCCTATGTGGTATAACTAGACATCCATATGTGGTATAACTAGACATCCATATGTGGTATAACTAGACATCCATTGTGGTATAACTAGACATCCATGTGTGGTATAACTAGACATCCATTGTGTGGTATAACTAGACATCCTATGTGGTATAACTAGACATCCATATGTGGTATAACTAGACATCATTGTGGTATAACTAGACATCCATGTGTGGTATAACTAGACATCCATGTGTGGTATAACTAGACATCCATGTGTGGTATAACTAGACATCCATGTGTGGTATAACTAGACATCCATGTGTGTATAACTAGACATCCATTGTGGTATAACTAGACATCCATGTGTGGTATAACTAGACATCCATGTGTGGTATAACTAGACATCCATGTGTGGTATAACTAGACATCCATGTGTGGTATAACTAGACATCCATGTGTGGTATAACTAGACATCCATGTGTGGTATAACTAGACATCCGTATGTGGTATAACTAGACATCCTATGTGGTATAATAGACATCTATGTGGTATAATAGACATCCATGTGTGGTATAACTAGACATCCATGTGTGGTATAACTAGACATCCAGTATGTGGTATAACTAGACATCCATGTGTGGTATAACTAGACATCCATATGTGGTATAACTAGACATCCATATGTGGTATAACTAGACATCCATGTGTGGTATAACTAGACATCCATGTGTGGTATAACTAGACATCCATTGTGGTATAAACTAGACATCCATGTGTGGTATAACTAGACATCCTATGTTGGTATAACTAGACATCCATATGTGGTATAACTAGACATCCATGTGTGGTATAACTAGACATCCATGTGTGGTATAACTAGACATCCATGTGTGGTATAACTAGACATCCATGTGTGGTATAACTAGACATCCATGTGTGGTATAACTAGACATCCATGTGTGGTATAACTAGACATCCGTGTGTGGTATAACTAGAACATCCATGTGTGGTATAACTAGACATCCATGTGTGGTATAACTAGAATACAACCATGTATGGTATAACTAGACACCATGGTTGTATTAACTAGACATCCATTGTGGTATAACTAGACATCCATGTGTGGTATAACTAGAAAATCCGTGTGTGGTATAACTAGACATCCATGTGTGGTATAACTAGACATCCATGTGTGGTATAAACTAGACAACCATGTGTGGTATAACTAGACACCATGTGTGGTATAACTAGACATCCATGGTGTGTATAACTAGACATCCATGTGTGGTATAACTAGACATCCATGTGTGGTATAATACCTAGACATCCATGTGTGGTATAACTAGACATCCATGTGTGGTATAACTAGACATCCTATGTGGTATAACTAGACATCCTATTTTGGTATAACTAGACATCCATATGTGGTATAACTAGACATCCATGTGTGGTATAACTAGACATCCGTATGTGGTATAACTAGACATCCATGTGTGGTATAACTAGACATCCATATGTGGTATAACTAGACATCCATTGTGGTATAACTAGACATCCATGTGTGGTATAACTAGACATCCATGTGTGGTATAACTAGACATCCATGTGTGGTATAACTAGACATCCATGTGTGGTATAACTAGACATCCATGTGTGGTATAACTAGACATCCATATGTGGTATAACTAGACATCCATATGTGGTATAACTAGACATCCATGTGTGGTATAACTAGACATCCATGTGTGGTATAACTAGACATCCATGTGTGGTATAAACTAGACATCCATGTGTGGTATAACTAGACATCCATTGTGGTATAACTAGACATCCATGTGTGGTATAACTAGACATCCATGTGTGGTATAACTAGACATCCATGTGTGGTATAACTAGACATCCATGTGTGGTATAACTAGACATCCATGTGTGGTATAACTAGACATCCAGTGTGGTATAACTAGACATCCATGTGTGGTATAACTAGACATCCATGTGTGGTATAACTAGACATCCATGTGTGGTATAACTAGACATCCATGTGTGGTATAACTAGACATCCATGTGTGGTATAACTAGACATCCATGTGTGGTATAACTAGACATCCATGTGTGGTATAACTAGACATCCATGTGTGGTATAACTAGACATCCATGTGTGGTATAACCATGTGGACAATCCATGTGTTGTAATTTGAACTAGACATCCATGTGTGGTATAACTAGACATCCATGTGTGGTATAACTAGAACATCCGTATGTGTGTATAACTAGACATCCATGTGTGGTATAACTAGACATCCATGTGTGGTATAACTAGACACCATGTGTGGTATAACTAGACATCCATGTGTGGTATAACTAGACATACCATGTGTGGTATAACTAGACATCCATGTGTGGTATACTAGACATCCATGTGTGGTATAACTAGACATCCATGTGTGGTATAACTAGACATCCATGTGTGGTATAACTAGACAACCATGTGTGGTATAACTAGACATCCATGTGGTATGGTATAACTAGACATCCAGTGTGTGTGGTATAACTAGACATTCCATGTGTGGTATAACTAGACATCCATGTGTGGTATAACTAGACATCCTATGTGGTATAACTAGACATCCGTATGTGGTATAACTAGACATCCATATGTGGTATAACTAGACATCCATGTGTGGTATAACTAGACATCCATGTGTGGTATAACTAGACATCCATGTGTGGTATAACTAGACATCCATATGTGGTATAACTAGACATCCATGTGTGGTATAACTAGACATCCATGTGTGGTATAACTAGACATCCATGTGTGGTATAACTAGACATCCTGTGTGGTATAACTAGACATCCATGTGTGGTATAACTAGACATCCATGTGTGGTTATAACTAGACATCCATGTGTGGTATAACTAGACAACCATGTGTGGTATAACTAGACATCCATGTGTGGTATAACTAGACATCCATGTGTGATGTAACTAGACAACCATATGTGGTATAACTAGACATCCTATGTGGTATAACTAGACATCCATGTGTGGTATAACTAGACATCCATGTGTGGTATAAACTAGACATCCATGTGTGGTTATAACAAACTAGACATCCATGTGTGGTATAACTAGACATCCGTATGTGGTATAACTAGACATCCATGTGGTATAACTAGACATCCATGTGTGGTATAACTAGACATCCTATGTGGTATAACTAGACATCCATATGTGGTATAACTAGACATCCATGTGTGGTATAACTAGACATCCATGTGTGGTATAACTAGACATCCATGTGTGGTATAACTAGACAACCATGTGTGGTATAACTAGACATCCATGTGTGGTATAACTAGACATCCATGTGTGGTATAACTAGACATCCATATGTGGTATAAACTAGACATCCATATGTGGTATAACTAGACATCCATATGTGGTATAACTAAGTCATCCATAGTGTGGTATAACTAGACATCCATGTGTGGTATAACTAGACATCCGTATGTGGTATAACTAGACATCCATATGTGGTATAACTAGACATCCATGTGTGGTATAACTAGACATCCATGTGTGGTATAACTAGACATCCGTATGTGGTATAACTAGACATCCATATGTGGTATAACTAGACATCCATGTGTGGTATAACTAGACATCCGTATGTGGTATAACTAGACATCCATATGTGGTATAACTAGACATCCATGTGTGGTATAACTAGACATCCATGTGTGGTATAACTAGACATCCATGTGTGGTATAACTAGACAACCATGTGTGGTATAACTAGACATCCATGTGTGGTATAACTAGACATCCATGTGTGGTATAACTAGACATCCATATGTGGTATAACTAGACATCCATATGTGGTATAACTAGACATCCATATGTGGTATAACTAGACATCCATGTGTGGTATAACTAGACATCCGTATGTGGTATAACTAGACATCCATGTGTGGTATAACTTGACATCCATGTGTGGTATAACTAGACATCCATGTGTGGTATAACTAGACATCCATGTGTGGTATAACTAGACAACCATGTGTGGTATAACTAGACATCCATGTGTGGTATAACTAGACATCCATGTGTGGTATAACTAGACATCCATGTGTGGTATAACTAGACATCCATATGTGGTATAACTAGACATCCGTATGTGGTATAACTAGACATCCATGTGTGGTATAACTAGACATCCATGTGTGGTATAACTAGACATCCATGTGTGGTATAACTAGACATCCATGTGTGATAAAACTACATCATTTTTAAATATTAATGGATACGGAACTTTTTATGCCCCGTTAACTTGACTTTATCTCATTTTGTTGTAAACAATGTCGAAATTTTGAATTATTTTTTTATATAACTCATCTCTACTCGATAAATTTACTAATGTGTTCGAATCGATAATTGCAAATACAGTTATATTTGAAATGTGTGTTGGCGAAACGTGTTGTTTTGACTGTAGTCATTGTAGAGACAACATAGACTGGCAGAACATAAAATGCCAAGCCGAGAAGGAGGGCCAGATAGTCCCAACTATTGACAATTACTTCTGGAATATTCTGAGACATTGCTACTTGATATCTTTACGAGATAACCCCCCCCCCACACCCCTCCGTACCCCACATATGTTAAACTCCCTGCGAAGATGTTAGAGACTCAACAAACTTTGGTAATTCTAGTTGACGAATGACCTTATGACGTCATGGCCAGTCAATATAGAATGTACCATATTATTGCATTTATGTTATGTTAAAAGAGATTTAAAGATATAACATTGAGAACTAAAACTCTTAAATATTTCTGAAAATAGCCCTACATTGTCACAACAATATTATTTTGATTTTTAAATAGTTTTTTTTTCAAGTATATTTGGTTTAAATCGACCACAGCTCGGGCTATTTGGTTTATTCAAGAAAATATCCAGTAAGAATCTTACTACCAGGTTTTTTATTTAAAAAGGTTTGTAGAGGTAAATTTCTATATGGAGTAGGAAAAAGAAACAGTTTTGAAATATAAATCAATCTTGCCCAGGCGCAAATAGAAGAGCAGGTATTTATACTTGTTATAGGAAGAGGGGCAGTGTTGACAGTAGATGAACAAGAGCCCTCACAGGGTGAACTATGAACTTACTTCTTTCTTTTTATATGTCATATATTAGCATCTAAGTGTGATAGTACTTGGAGTGCTTAAGTGTGATAGTACTTGGAGTGCTTAAGTGTGATAGTACTTGGAGTGCTTAAGTGCACATGGTTAAGATGCAAACAATTTCGTGAAACAGCTCGAGTTCAAATAGGAAAGGGCGTTAAGAAAACACTACCTGCCTGTCAGTGCAGTATGTTTTAAAACACGTACGAGCTGTGAAATATTTTAACACACTTTGAACTAATTATCTTAACGAACCTTAATAATCGAATAAACGATGCTAAGCGTCGGATTAATGCCGAGGAGTTGGTCACGATTCACCTCAAGGCGAGGAACAAACGCCCGCGTGACGAAATACTTGATGAAATATTATACAACGTGTCATCCATGACGATTAGACCATGAAATGTCTTGAGAAGGTCTAAGTTGAAAGTCGGAAACGTTTGGCTCGGACGTCTTGTACATCGTTCAAGGAACCACTAACTAACAATGTATGATTCATTTTGAGGTTCTTACTTTTAATAATTATTGCGTCGTGAACTCATGATGAGCTAAGTCTGATAGATCCTCTTGCCAAAGGTAGACGTCACTGCGCATTAGTGACATCATCAACAAGGCTGACAACTACTAGTAACACTGTAGTAACGATAATAACATGGAGGGAGGTCTACTGTTCACAGAACTACTAGTAAGACTGTAGTAACGATAATAACATGGAGGGAGGTCTACTGTTCACAGAACTACTAGTAAGACTGTAGTAACGATAATAACATGGAGGGAGGTCTATTGTTCACAGAACTACTAGTAAGACTGTAGTAACGATAATAACATGGAGGGAGGTCTACTGTTCACAGAACTACTAGTAAGACTGTAGTAACGATAATAACATGGAGGGAGGTCTACTGTTCACAGAACTACTAGTAAGACTGTATTAACGATAATAACATGGAGGGAGGTCTACTGTTCACAGAACTACTAGTGAGACTGTAGTAACGATAATAACATGGAGGGAGGTCTATTGTTCACAGAACTACTAGTAAGACTGTAGTAACGATAATAACATGGAGGGAGGTCTACTGTTCACAGAACTACAAGTAAGACTGTAGTAACGATAATAACATGGAGGGAGGTCTACTGTTCACAGAACTACTAGTAAGACTGTAGTAACGATAATAACATGGAGGGAGGTCTACTGTTCACAGAACTACTAGTAAGACTGTAGTAACGATAATAACATGGAGGGAGGTCTACTGTTCACAGAACTACTAGTAAGACTGTAGTAACGATAATAACATGGAGGGAGGTCTATTGTTCACAGAACTACTAGTAAGACTGTAGTAACGATAATAACATGGAGGGAGGTCTATTGTTCACAGAAACACTAGTAAGAATGTAATAACGATAATAACATGGAGGGAGGTATACTGTTCACAGAACTACTAGTAAGACTGTAGTAACGATAATAACATGGAGGGAGGTCTACTGTTCACAGAACTACTAGTAACACTGTAGTAACGATAATAACATGGAGGGAGGTCTACTGTTCACAGAACTACTAGTAACACTGTAGTAACGATAATAACATGGAGGGAGGTCTACTGTTCACAGAACTACTAGTAAGACTGTAGTAACGATAATAACATGAAAAGAGGTCTACTGTTCACAGAACTACTAGTAAGACTGTAGTAACGATAATAACATGGAGGGAGGTCTACTGTTCACAGAACTACTAGTAAGACTGTAGTAACGATAATAACATGGAGGGAGGTCTATTGTTCACAGAACTACTAGTAAGACTGTAGTAACGATAAAAACATGGAGGTAGGTCTACTGTTCACAGAACTACTAGTAAGACTGTAGTAACGATAATAACATGGAGGGAGGTCTACTGTTCACAGAACTACTAGTAAGACTGTAGTAAAGATAATAACATGGAGGGAGGTCTACTGTTCACAGAACTACTAGTAAGACTGTAGTAACGATAATAACATGGAGGGAGTCTACTGTTCACAGAACTACTAGTAAGACTGTAGTAACGATAATAACATGGAGGGAGGTCTACTGTTCACAGAACTACTAGTAAGACTGTAGTAACGATAATAACATGGAGGGAGGTCTACTGTTCACAGAACTACTAGTAAGACTGTAGTAACGATAATAACATGGAGGGAGGTCTATTGTTCACAGAAACACTAGTAAGAATGTAATAACGATAATAACATGGAGGGAGGTATACTGTTCACAGAACTACTAGTAAGACTGTAGTAACGATAATAACATGGAGGGAGGTCTACTGTTCACAGAACTACTAGTAAGACTGTAGTAACGATAATAACATGGAGGGAGGTCTACTGTTCACAGAACTACTAGTAAGACTGTAGTAACGATAATAACATGGAGGGAGGTCTACTTTCACAGAACTACTAGTAAGACTGTAGTAACGATAATAACATGGAGGGAGGTTTACTGTTCACAGAACTACTAGTAAGACTGTAGTAACGATAATAACATGGAGGGAGGTCTATTGTTCACAGAAACACTAGTAAGAATGTAATAACGATAATAACATGGAGGGAGGTCTACTGTTCACAGAACTACTAGTAAGACTGTAGTAACGATAATAACATGGAGGGAGGTCTACTGTTCACAGAACTACTAGTAAGACTGTAGTAACGATAATAACATGGAGGGGTCTACTGTTCACAGAACTACTAGTAAGACTGTAGTAACGATAATAACATGGAGGGAGGTCTACTGTTCACAGAACTACTAGTAAGACTGTAGTAACGATAATAACATGGAGGGAGGTCTACTGTTCACAGAACTACTAGTAAGACTGTAGTAACGATAATAACATGGAGGGAGGTCTACTGTTCACAGAACTACTAGTAAGACTGTAGTAACGATAATAACATGGAGGTAGGTCTACTGTTCACAGAACTACTAGTAAGACTGTAGTAACGATAATAACATGGAGGGAGGTCTACTGTTCACAGAACTACTAGTAAGACTGTAGTAACGATAATAACATGGAGGGAGGTCTACTGTTCACAGAACTACTAGTAAGACTGTAGTAACGATAATAACATGGAGGGAGGTCTACTGTTCACAGAACTACTAGTAAGACTGTAGTAACGATAATAACATGGAGGGAGGTCTACTGTTCACAGAACTACTAGTAAGACTGTAGTAACGATAATAACATGGAGGGAGGTCTACTGTTCACAGAACTACTAGTAAGACTGTAGTAACGATAATAACATGGAGGGAGGTCTACTGTTCACAGAACTACTAGTAAGACTGTAGTAACGATAATAACATGGAGGGAGGTCTACTGTTCACAGAACTACTAGTAAGACTGTAGTAACGATAATAACATGGAGGGAGGTCTAATGTTCACAGAACTACTAGTAAGACTGTAGTCACGATAATAACATGGAGGGAGGTCTATTGTTCACAGAAATACTAGTAAGAATGTAATAACGATAATAACATGGAGGGAGGTCTACTGTTCACAGAACTACTAGTAAGACTGTATAACGATAATAACATGGAGGGAGGTCTACTGTTCACAGAACTACTAGTAAGACTGTAGTAACGATAATAACATGGAGGGAGGTCTACTGTTCACAGAACTACTAGTAAGACTGTAGTAACGATAATAACATGGAGGGAGGTCTACTGTTCACAGAAATACTAGTAAGAATGTAATAACGATAATAACATGGAGGGAGGTCTACTGTTCACAGAACTACTAGTAAGACTGTAGTAACGATAATAACATGGAGGGAGGTCTACTGTTTACAGAACTACTAGTAAGACTGTAGTAACTATAGTAACATGGAGGGAGGTTACTGTTCACAGAACTACTAGTAAGACTGTAGTAACTGATAATAACATGGAGGAGTCTACTGTTCACAGAACTACTAGTAAGACTGTAGTAACGATAATAACATGGAGGGAGGTCTACTGTTCACAGAACTACTAGTAAGACTGTAGTAACGATAATAACATGGAGGGAGTCTACTTTCACAGAACTACTAGTAAGACTGTAGTAACGATAATAACATGGAGGGAGGTTTACTGTTCACAGAACTACTAGTAAGACTGTAGTAACGATAATAACATGGAGGAGGTCTATGTTCACAGAAACACTAGTAAGATGTATAACGATAATAACATGGAGGGAGGTCTACTGTTCACAGAACTACTAGTAAGACTGTAGTAACGATAATAACATGGAGGGAGGTCTACTGTTCACAGAACTACTAGTAAGACTGTAGTAACGATAATAACATGGAGGAGGTCTACTGTTCACAGAACTACTAGTAAGACTGTAGTAACGATAATAACATGGAGGGAGGTCTACTGTTCACAGAACTACTAGTAAGACTGTAGTAACGATAATAACATGGAGGGAGGTCTATGTTCACAGAACTACTAGTAAGACTGTAGTAACGATAATAACATGGAGGGGGTCTACTGTTCACAGAACTACTAGTAAGACTGTAGTAACGATAATAACATGGAGGGAGGTCTACTGTTCACAGAACTACTAGTAAGACTGTAGTAACGATAATAACATGGAGGGAGGTCTACTGTTACAGAACTACTAGTAAGACTGTAGTAACGATAATAACATGGAGGAGGTCTACTGTTCACAGAACTACTAGTAAGACTGTAGTAACGATAATAACATGGAGGGAGGTCTACTGTTACAGAACTAATAGTAAGACTGTAGTAACATAATAACATGAAAGAGGTCTATGTTCACAGAACTACTAGTAAGAATGTATAACGATAATAACATGGAGGGAGTTACTGTTTACAGAACTACTAGTAAGACTGTAGTAACAATAATAACATGGAGGGAGGTCTATTGTTCACAGAATACTAGTAAGACTGTAGTAACGATAATAACATGAGGAGGTCTACTGTTCACAGAACTACTAGTAAGACTGTAGTAACGATAATAACATGGAGGGAGGTCTACTGTTCACAGAACTACTAGTAAGACTGTAGTAACGATAATAACATGAGGGAGGTCTACTGTTCACAGAACTACTAGTAAGACTGTAGTAACGATAATAACATGGAGGGAGGTCTACTGTTCACAGAACTACTATAAGACTGTAGTAACGATAATAACATGGAGGGAGGTCTACTGTTCAAGAACTACTAGTAAGACTGTAGTAACGATAATAACATGGAGGGAGGTCTACTGTTCACAGAACTACTAGTAAGACTGTAGTAACGATAATAACATGGAGGGAGGTCTACTGTTTACAGAACTATAGTAAGACTGTAGTAACGATAATAACATGAAAGAGTCTACTGTTCACAGAACTACTAGTAAGAATGTAGTAACGATAATAACATGGAGGGAGGTTAACTGTTACAGAACTACTAGTAAGACTGTAGTAACATAATAACATGGAGGGAGGTCTATTGTTCACAGAATACTAGTAAGAATGTAATAACGATAATAACATGGAGGGAGGTCTACTGTTCACGAACTACTAGTAAGACTGTAGTAACGATAATAACATGGAGGAGGTCTACTGTTCACAGAACTACTAGTAAGACTGTAGTAACGATAATAACATGGAGGGAGGTCTACTGTTCACAGAACTACTAGTAAGACTGTAGTAACGATAATAACATGGAGGGAGTCTACTGTTCACAGAACTACTAGTAAGATGTATAACGATAATAACATGGAGGGAGGTCTACTGTTCACAGAACTACTAGTAAGACTGTAGTAACGATAATAACATGGAGGGAGGTCTACTGTTTACAGAACTACTAGTAAGACTGTAGTAACTATAGTAACATGGAGGGAGGTTTACTGTTCACATAACTACTAGTAAGACTGTAGTAAGATAATAACATGGAGAGATGTCTACTGTTCACAGAACTACTAGTAAGACTGTAGTAACCATAAAAATATAGCGTGTGCCAGACTACCCTTAAAAGAACTACTAGCTTAATTTGACTTATATCCAGCTAATCACGTCATAATTACAATTTACAACATGGAATCTTATCTGATGTATATAATCAACAAACTCTGACGAGGCTACATAAAGCTCGCCCCATGGAGAAGTGTACTAGAGACCGGATAGGACAGGAAGTTGAGGGGCTAGCTTCTAACGAGTTGAGGCTAACATTTTAGAAAGGTCAAACAATGATGTAAGAGTGTGATGATGTTTGGACCGCTTGTATATTACCAGGAATTGAGTGACCAGGTTCATGCTACCTCTATATTTGCTTTGACTACCATACTTAAAAATAACTTTACACGTTCACACGTTCTGTGGTCTTGCGCGATTAACTGGCAACTTACAAACAAATAATAATTTAAAAAAAATTGTGTTTAATATGTGGTACTAAGATAATACCGTTTTAGTTTATCAGGTAAAGAAAATCAAGGCTATTACTTTAATTATTGCGTTACTTAAGGGCCTAGCCACAGTATTTATTTATCTTTGCAAGGAATAATTCAAGGTACAGCCAATCAAATTGCATGCTTAAAATAATTGTAATGATTTTAAATTATATTGCAAATTGAGTAAACATACAACATTAAATCAATCTATTCATAATTATATTATTAATATTAACTACTTATTTGCATTATGAAATTGATATTCCATTGCCGCACTTAAAATGTATGCCACCTATCTATCTTGAGCTCGTTCTATCCAGTCCAACTCACTATATTATGTCTCCCCATTGCCAGTCAATACCCTGATCGTGGTTCTAGTTTCTCCCATTCGCGCTGCATGTCCTCCTCACCGTAACCTGCGTGATTTGATTACCCTAACATTGTCTGGTAATGTGTACAGAGTATGTAACTCACCATTATGTAACCTACCTACCCACCTCGGTGGCGTAGTTGGCTAACGCGCTAGTCATGTTGAGCTCGACTGCTGAGGACGGGGAGATCGAGGTTCGAATCTCGTTCGGGTGAACTGGGGGCGGTTTTTCCTAAATGGTTTCCCACTCTCCTTCCACGCAAATGCGGGTTCACTTCCTCTAATTCAACCTTCCCAAATCCTAATCCATTAGCGTAATTAGTATTTAAACTCGTATAAACCCGAACGGTAGTAAGTCGCATGGTGCTAATATTTATTATTATGTAACACTACTCACTCTCTATTTAGTTTTCTACACACATTCAAATTTCTTCCTCGTCATTTAAGGCCATCATACCATTTTTTCACACACAGAGATCAACAGGAAAAACTGCTGTTTTGTATATTCGGAGTCTAAGGCTAGTTTCACACCAACGAGTCCCGAGTCTAGCCGAGTCTAGTCGAGTCTAACCGAGTATAGCCGAGTCTAGCCGAGTCTAGTCGAGTTACCCCGAGTCTAACCGAGTCTAGTAAAGTCACCCCGAGTCTAATCGAGTCTAGCCGATTTGGTAGAGTTACCCCCGGTCTAACCGAGTCTAACCGAGTCCAACCGAGTCTAGCCGAGTCATGTATATTATTTCCACATGCTTTCCAAGGCTAACAGCATGTACACTGAATACCTCATTGTTCTTGTTCAAGAGAACCCTGCTATTTATAGCCCGTCCCATCCCAAACATCGGGATAGAAATACAGCTTCCGCTATTTGGAAACAAATGTGAAAAACTACCAATGTGGGTAAATCCACGTTAAGTGACGTCTTTTTAGGCGTCTACGCCAGCGTCTCCATACAATTGTATTTATAGAAACCGCTAGGACTACGACTACATTTATCTTGCACGATCTCTTCGATCAAACTAGTGGACTCGATGACTCGACTCACTTGTGTGAAAGGCCTTGACTCTAGAGTCAGATTGGACTCGACTCGACCCAGGACTCGATGGTGTGTAACCGGCCTTACATTCCTTGAAACCAGGCGAGAAGTCAACAACTTACTGACCGAGTAGTAGCACGCGTTTTCTGACTATTCGATTCCTAATTTACACTCTAATATCATTATTCGATAGAGTTTTTCTAAATATTTGAACTTATTAACCCTTCCAAATGATATATTGCTCATAATAATCCTTACTGAAATTATTATTTCTTAGTCCTGTCTTTTCTTTTTTTCCTAATAAAAATCTTCAAGTAAGTGCATGGAATAGCGTAGTGAGGCTAAAATAAATCGAAACCATTTATTAACCACCCTCCAAGAAGGTAATTTGAAAGACGTCTGCTCGATGTTACGACGTTAGCTCTGCACTGACGGGACAGGTCTTGATTCACGACAGAACCAGTATATACTGTCTTCTGGCTCCAGGTCAGCGAAAATATGATGTCCCTTTATAATATGTGGTGATAGAATAAGACGAAGAACTTAATAGCAGTCTCATATCATAATGATTTACGGCTTTCTGAGCATGTAGGCTGAATAGCCATTATGCACTGTATTGTTCTTAACAATCGGAAAATACATTTCAATCGTAGGTATTTCTTAAATCATTTTAGAATCTCAGGCAATAAAATATTCCTTGAAGGTTATTATTAATGTTTGTTATTGATAAAGTATCGTGTACGAACGTGTAAGTTACTTTATTTAAATTTAAAAGTTTGATCCAACAAGGTAACTAGATTAGTTAAATGGCATTTCATTTGTTTGTTCCACGATTGCAGACAAATACGTGAACCAATTTTACCGACATTTTGTAAAACATTCTTTGAAAATACGCCAAAATAGATATGCATGTATTTTGTTTTATAAAGCGTTTGACATTTTGCTAGACTGACGTCATTCGCCTCATGAGTAACTTTTTTTCAATACAGATACAATGTACTGTACAATTGTATATCGTATTCATTTATTTTCTGTATCGATTTAAGAACAAACAAAAATATTAACATGAAATCCTAAGAAAAATGTTACAACTGTAATAACGATAATAACACGGAGGGAGATCTACTGGTCTAAAAGATACCTACCAGATGTAGTTCTACTAAAGTCTTTATATTATTCACGTGTTATATTGCGTGGATCGTACGTCTTTAATAATCGATAGAAGCCCACGTGATGTTCAACCAAGCGATCCATTAACGGGATTGATAAACTCTAATAAATAGTTTTATGTCTAAAATCCAAGTGAAAGTCCTCAGACAGAGCCCGCACTAGGATACCAACGGAGTATCTCTCGCTATTTGGCCCAGTAGATGTACAAGTGCGTGCGTGCGTGTCTTGTTACTCACGCACGTAAGCTCCATGCGAGGTTTCTACACACACGCAACAATTAGAGGCAGATAAGCATGCAGGGGAATTAACCTTTACATACTCGCCCGACAGGACCAGTGCTTTTAGTTTTATTGTTTGATTTATAATTACGGTTGGCCTTTAACTTAATTGTGATATCTCGGAGATAGGAGTATTGTGCTCGCAAAAAAAAAGCTCGAACTCGAGCTTTTGATGGATGTCAACGTTTTGATAGCACCCCGGACACTCAGAAACATTTGTTTTTGCAATGTAGTTTATTTGTAGGTATGTCTGGGACTGGGACTAAAGCTGAAACCATTTTAATGATCAGACTAGAACTTTTTATCTGGGATTTTTGTAGGGTTCTACGGGAGGAGAGGGTGGGGGTCTCTTGACTTAACTACATAACTCTAAAATTTAGGGATAGTTTACTCAAGGGCGAAAGAAGAAAATGATAATTTCCTCAAAATTAGCTCCAACGATTTTGATTAAAATTCTTATCCAGGCAATGTTTGACATTACAAACAAAAGGACGCATCTCATATTTTCAAGTAAATTATCTCGAGGTTATTTCATAATATCTCCGCAACTCTTTGAGATACAAAATAACATCACGTGCAAGGTTGTAGCACTCTTGAAAGTTACAAGACTAATATGTGAGATAGTATTTTATAAAATTAATGTTTTTTGAGCTCAATGCAAATAATTATATTTTTTAAATAGGGCAGAGTACAAATAATATATTTCTGTAACAGTGTATATTATTTAATGTATCATCTTTGATGAAATGCGATGTTATTTTATTCCCATAATCATGTTTTAATGATTTTAGTAATTAAATTAGATTTTTTTAATAATAAATTAAATTGAGTGTATTTTTTTATTTAGCACCGCGTCTTGCACCGCGTCTTACTACCCGTTCGGGTTATACGCTTTAAGAACTAATTACGCTATTGGGACAAGAATTGGGAAGGTTGAATTAAAGAAAGTGAATCCGCATTTGCGTGGAGGGAGAGTGGAAAACCATTTAGGAAAAACCACCCCCAGTTCACCTGACTGAGATTCGAACCTCGATCTCCCCGTCCTCAGCAGTCGAGCTCAACACAACAAGCGTGTTAGCCAACTACGCCACCGAGGCGGGTAATTTAGTGTAGTTATTTCGTGTTGAACTTTTAGAAATAAGTTAAAAATTGGTTCTACAAACGAATTATTAAAGTAATTTTCAGATCTCATTTTTGTATCAAATAACCGAACTAATTTTAAAGAGTAACGTCTATCAATTGTGTATCACTACACCCACTATAAAAAAATATCTAATGTCAATATTTTCATTTGGTAATTTTTTTTCCTCATAAAAAATATTTTTCTAATCTTATTGAGTCTCATCTTATTTTCAAAATCACTTTATTATAACTTTTTATATTAATAACTAAAGATATCTCAGTTGGTTCCTTTATAAACGAGAACCTGGTTAATCCGAACTAATTGGGACCGAAGCTTGTTCTGATTAACCGGGAGAATACAGGGATACAATATTCTAATGAAGTTTAAACTACATTTGAATGAGTTTAATCAAACATTTAATTAACTGATGTATAACACGTGATATGTTCTGTAATTATTGTTAGTTACAGGGAAACATTTTGTGTTTACTACAACATGGAAATATTAAGTATTTATTATCAGATATCTGTTTACTAAAATTATCTTTTAACTTTGAGCTTGTTAAACAATAAAATGTGTTTCATTTGACTTAAATCCCCCTCATTTTCCAAAGAGTGTGTTCGGATCATCAGGAACTTTGGACAACCGGTGTTTGGTCTAACTAGTTTCACATATCTTACGAGTGTACACTACTATTTATTTTAATCTAAAATTGTTGTAGACACCGAGATTTGTCGGAACGGTGTTAACTTCCTCGCCGGTGAGCATGTCTGGCGGTACAACCAGAGGCTGTCGACTGTCCTGGGCTCAGCTCCAGCGACCACTGGAGAGGGCGCCAGAGAGGTCGTCCCGTGACCAACATTCCAACACTCCGCATGTTAATTCGCGGACTGATGGACCGGTTCATGTCACGCATCATGATCTCCAAGAAGGAGCTATAAATACCTCCAATCTTCTGCCAGTCGACAAACTGGACCGGTTCGCTGCACGGGGACCACCCCCCCTTCCCCCTCCTCTACGACTATTATTACATTGTGCTTCTTGAATGCGGCAGCGAACGATTTGGGACATGAATACCAATATGCGAGCTCCAACGAAACAATACCTGTCTTTTGTGTAGGAATATTCATTGCCGAGAGATCTCAACTAATTATATATATATATATATCACGTCTGAGCTGCATCTCTGGTAGCCCAATGGGGGAAAGATCAGCCCGTACTGACGTACTGTTTGTTGCTCAAGCGACACCACAATGTACTAATCGTACATCCTTTCCGTGGAGGCTCTCTACTTGTCCTGATGAGATGAGGTGAGGTGATATTGAGTATGAGGGTGTGGTGCCAATGAATAACTTAACCTAATTTAAGTCAAATAAACCAAACCCTACTTCCCCTTTCGGGAAAAATGTCCAAAGTACCTGCCAGTAATCAAACCCGTGACCCCTACGTTCGTAGCCAGTGTGAGAAAGATAATATACCATCATGAAAGTACAAATGTCCCTCCTGAGTAACAGTTACTTCAGCCCAATGTTCGCTAAACTGTGGTTCTTGTAGCACTAAGGGCACGCGAACAATCCCAAGGCGAACGCGACGTTCCACTGAGTCTTGTTTATAAACAATATGTCTTAAGATGAGTCTGTTATTATTATTATTATTATTATTATTAGCACCGCGTCTTACTACCCGTTCGGGTTATACGCACTTACGCTAATGTGTAATGGTGATGAAATGAAGGACCTACAGTTTAACGTGGAATCCGAACCACGTTGGAGGCCTGACATTCCCCACATTCACAAGATATCTTGAGATCACTTAAGTTGGCCCCCCCACCTCCTCAAAATTAAAATTTAAATACACCACCGTTTTGCACCTATTTTGCACCGTTTTGCACCCAAGTATGGTGTTTTGCACCCTAAAAGATTAGCGAGAAAAAAAATATTTAAGATCCAAAAAAATCAAATCGTTGGACTCTCCTAGCGGAGGAGCAACTGGCTTGCCGTGTGAATTTGTGATACAGTATTGCCTTGTTTTTTTAAGTTATTAATTGGCACCTCATATAGTTCAAAAACACATGTTGCCACTCCCAAAAATCATGAGTGGGTGAGGGTGTGTGGGGGGGGGGGGGCTGTAGGGCAGGGATGTGTGGCGCAGGGGAATGGTAAATATCATGTTACTTGTTACAACATTATTTACTGTAACTTCTATAGATTATATAATATAAAAGTCCACACTAACTAAAATTAAAGCTAATAAATTTTTCTACAATTTGGCTGACAGCATGTAATTAACCTATTATCTCCAGAAATATTAATAAACGCTAAACATTTTAACTTTTTTCTATTAGTTTTGATGGTAGTAAGAAAATTAATGATTTTAGATTTACTAATAGTAACAACTATAATACTATTTAGTTTGAAATATTTATGGCCTCCCTATCACAAACATTAAGGGCCCCAGAGCTATGAAAATATTAGATTAATATTCCCTCAGCAGATGTGAACATTAATGTAATAACTTAACTTGTTCAATGGCATTATTGACTTCTAAAAATGTTATACTTTAAAAATAACTGTTTAACTCTAAATAAAGTATTAGGAAAAATCTTTTACATTCAAGGCTTGCGAGAAATTAAGTGTTCTTGCAAAAACTTTGTTTTGGAAATTAAAAAAAGATAAGTTGAAACATTTACTGAACCATATTTCTTACAGTAATTCACAAAATATAATTAATTTTCTCATGCATTTGTTATTCAGTGTAAATAGAAAAAATACACAATACATATAAGAGAAAATTATTACTGTGCGTTAGAATATTGTTTGTAAATGCTGTGTTATAATTCTAAGTTATTACAATCACAATATTCATCATCATGGGAATAAAGAGGGCTACTGTTTTCACACTTCTGAGAATCATCATTTGGACACAAACACATATCGGTGCACGGTAGATAACTACGGCAACAGGAGCACAATCTGGAGAGGCAGTTTGTTTTTCAATAGCATTTTATGAGCTATAATATTTCTAAAGGTGCTGGTGGCATGTCTGTAATTTTCAGGACATAATAAACATTACTAGCTTCCAAACCATAGTCCGGTTCAGGAGATGGTATATTTGGATGAGCAGTAAAATCATTGTTCCAAATTATGCACTGATAAAATATACCTCAATATAGAGAATTTTAGAGCAGACAACTTGGGTGGCATATTTTCAGATTTCACTTTTTATTAAATATACCATCTTACTTCTCCCACTGTCGTTACAGTTGATCATGGCATATAAAGTTTACAGACAAATTTTTCTATTCCCTCTTCAACACACTCCCAAATTTGATTTGCCTGAAAAACATTATGTGGTAACACAGCCAGTGAAGGCATGAAATCCTGGCAAAATTAAGCAATGACTTTTTGTGTACCCATTACTTGATAGTTAATACTTTGTAGTTTAAATAGAACTGTTAACAATGCTGACTATTCTGTTGGTGGCGCAAGTATCAGTGAGGTAACATGAACTGCAGTTATTGGCAAAGATGTGGTTATATGAGAAATGAAGGTGGCCCATGTTGAAATATTTGAATTTCCACTCATGTCTTAACTTACACATTGTGTGCCATCTTGCAGGGAAGCACCTCTGATTTTGTGGATATCTTCCCTATAAACCATCCCTTCATGTCAGTAATACCAGGGTGGCCTACAGAAATTGGCTGAAGTCAGGATAAGTTTTGAATTTTAGAATCGGTTTGGATGGCATAAAACAATCTCTAATAACAGTTGAACGGTCAGGAAGGTATATTGCACAGTTTCCAGACGTTTTACACAGTTGAAGAACTTGTGTACTGTCATCTGCTTCTTTTGGCTGATAAATGGCCAGCGCTGTGGCAGGTGTAATTATTTTTTTTCCATTAGAGGTATCTTCCATAAAATCTACAATGTCTATTGCGAAAAATATATATCAGCTCTTGACCATATTTGCAAGTAAATACACTCCATTATTCCTCCAGACATCATTCATATCACACTCTGCGATTTGAGTCTCATACCTGAGAAGACAGATATACTTGATCGAGAAGCCCAATCCATAAAGCAGATTGACAATACTTTTGTTTCTAGTGGTTTGGTAAATTGCCATTCCAATGGCAACTTGTTGAGGCCTTCCTTGTATTGGCTGCATATTGTCAGTACATAAACGGCACACTTGTCTCTCATTGTATGTCATAGCGAGCGTAATTTATGCGCTTTCGGAGTAAAAGAGCATCATAAATACACCGCATTATCACAATTATATATTGCATTGATAGAAACATCTCTTTTTTTTTTAAATAAGATATTTCCGGTTAGATTATTCGAGCTGGTCAGTGGAATTCAACATCACCAATGTTGTCAATGAGTATTTGCTTTATTTGTTTCCGAGATATCCTAGGATAAACCATGTTGTTCATTGCCCGTATGTTATCAAAAGTGGTTTGGATGACGGTCATATATATAGCCCACTTTTGTAGACATTCAAGAATGAGACTGATAAATTCAATTTATGATGCAGCTTATGTTGTAGTCTTTACACTTAGTGTTCGTGGCCTGCCTTAGCATTTACTTACATTTTTTGTCCAGCATAGCAAATGGTATCTAACATCAATGACATGCCTAAAGGAAGGGAGGGGTCTGGGTTGAGTGTTTTGCAAGATCGACAGATGGTGACACTGACGTTGATAACTTCAGAACTATTTTCTGTAACAATATTAATTTACGCATTAATTTTCCTTTGTTTTCATTATTAGTGATCTGAATTAATTTATCTTTGGTTTTTAAATGTTTAATAGTTATTGTTTCTTTTTATGTGAGAACTAGGTTTAGTAAAAACATTAGCTTTTTGCCACCTTTTGGTGGTTTGATACAATGTGTGGAGCTTTTTTAGAGAAAGGACGCGTAAGATAAGGTTTTTTGGAGTTTTTGAGTTGGTCATCTGTTCCTCTTCCAATCTTCAATTTTTGTGGATGCAATGCAGGTTTTCATACTCTGCATGATCACTAACCTAGTGACAGAGAGTAAGGGTTTCATATACGAGTAATCATTTTATTTGGTGGTAAGATGAGCTCGGTGAGTTTAATTGTTCTATGTTCTTTAACCTCATCTTTCGGCCTGCGTGTCTTGGAAAATTAATGTTTCGGAAAAACGGTGGTGAAAGGTTTATGTTTTGAGTATCTCTCCTGTTATAATATAGTTACTTGTAGAGCACCTGTAATGCTACTGGGGTGGGAAGGGGAACGTCTTACTTACAATACATTTCCTTGGCGTATTATTTTAATGTTAAGGGTAAGGAGCATTATTGCATTTGTTGGTTTTATCGCAGTTCTTTAAGTCTTCATTGTCATGAATTGTTGTTGGGTATTTTCATTTATGATATTAATGTTTGTGTTTTCTTTATCTTAATTCTTTTATGTGAACGGTTGTTATTGGGAATTTTCATTTATACTATTAAGAGTATAATATCTGGAATCTGTGATGGTCAATAATTATAATCATTAAAGGCTATTCTTATTTTTATAGTTATTATATTTCAGTGGATATTAATTTCTTGTTCCCCTTTCACCACACATTAAAGAAGAGAGGTGAGCGTGCATAAGGGAGACAGTATAGCTGGTGTCCTTTTCTGACGGGTTTACTATGTGAAATATTAATGGTATACCCTGTTTTTCTTAATATTCATTTACTTTGAATTTAAGAAATTCTTAAAACGTTTCTTATCGCTATCTTAAAAATGCTTGCTGAGCTGGTTATCTTGCCCACGTGGTCAATGTAAGAACAGAACTACCCTAGTTGAGCTTCTTTTTGGAATGTGTTCGACCTGGAATGGTGTACATGGGCATCTTTAATACTATAAATATACCATTTTCCTATATTACTATATTATTATAAATGTTTGATTAATATATATTCACACAATAAAGTTTAAAACTTATTTCCATTGAATTTAGAATTTAAGACACAATTTTTCTCATTAATGGAAATTATTAATTATAATATAACTAGGCGCTTTATATCCCGGACCATGGCTCATTAAGTAGTATTTTTTTTATAATAGCCTGAAATAGTGAAAAATATAGTTCTTAGGTCCAGTTAATAGACACACTTTTGTGCTGAATAAAATGTTTTATTTAACTTGAAATGGTCCTAGCTACACAGTTGAGAGATGTAAAATATTTGTCCCAACATATTTTAATCTAAATTTGTAAAGTTAAGAATGTTTAATATATTTTAGAAAAAATAATTTGAATCTTATGTAGAATTTAAATAACAACTGTATTTTATATTTAAATGTTTGATTTTTAAGAAATAACTATTCACAAGTTATAAAATATGCTCTAAATATAGTTTAACCTTTATTTTTTTTATGGATTTTTATTTTATCATATGGAGAGAAAATAGACTTATTGTAATCATGAGCATTTTCAATCTAAAGATTATTATGAAGCTTTAAGTTTATTTTCTCCTGAATTAAAAAAGTGGATATTACAATTCTTTCTGTTACTGAATATAGATACTAAATTGTTTGAATGATTTTGTTCAGAATTTAATGGCTATACTTTGGGAGTTTGTGTTGATTTTGACACTAATCTTTATATTAACGGTAGTTTATTTAAGAGTGAATTTTGAAAACTACAAATATTTAGAGAAGGCTCTACCAATTTTGTTTAAATTTTATATCGAGCTGGTGTTTGATCTGACAAATAACACTGTACACTTGAGTAAATTTTATTCTAGTGTAGTTTAATAAAGAATCATTTCTGTAAAGTCAAAAGATTTTTGAAAATGGCTTAAACGGTTTGGTTAAATATGTAAATCTGGGTATTTTTCAAAATGACAAAATAAAATGTACACTTGCTTTTTAGGGAAAAATTCACTAAAGGGTAGTTTACCAAAGACTGATTTTTTATCAAATTTTAAATGTTTTGAAAATAATGTTAACGATTTGGCTCAAAATGGGTATCTGGCAAGTTATTTACAAAAAAAATAATTTCATAATTATTGGTTTATCTTAAATTATACATTTAACACTAGTGCTGATTACTTATATTTGAACAATTGTAGTTTAAAAAAGAAAAGAAATTGAATTCCATTGTTTTATTGCCTGTTAGCTTATACGCATATATTATTATTACTCTAATGGGGTAGGGAGGAGAAAGAAATCATTTTAGAGGTGATCTACCTGCACTTGCGTTGGAGAGTGGAAAACTATTGAGGAAAAAATACCCCCAGTAGGCACGATCGGTATTCGAACATCGATCTCCCCATCTCCAGCAGGCCAGTCTAACAGGAAATTGACGCCTTGGACAATTCTGCCACTGAAGTGGGTTTTTTGAAAATAGATTTTACAATTTTGCCAATTGAGGACTATTTTACACGATTTAATAATAATGTATATTGATTTTAATAAAATATATTAATTTAAGTTTAGTTTATATATGATAAATTTTAGAAAATTTGAAATCTTTCAAAAAGTATTTTAATATGTTATTTAAATGGGTGTCTGTTAATTGTTTATCATGATAAATAAGAAGATATATATTTACTTTTAACAAATATAAATAATTTGTGGGTAGTTTACGAAAAAAAATACTTTTTGAAAATTTGAAATATTAAAAAAATTTTGGTCAATGTTGTTTGATTTGTAGATAAAATTGTTTTTATTGTACTTAAAAAATTATAGTTTTCCGATAGTTACACTTAACTTGGCTACCGAACATTTTTTAACTTTAAATTTATTTATTTTTCTTAAAAAAACTATTAAGGTCCAAAACGGTGCTAAATATGTATAAAACGTTGTTATATTTACATTCTTAATTTGAGGTGTGGGGGCTGGAGGGAAGGTCCAACGACTTAATTCTTTTGTATACTAGATATTTTTTTCTAGCGAATCTGTTAGGGTGCAAAACGCCATACTTGGGTGAAAACGGTGCAAAACAGGACTTTTAAGATGGCATGAAAAAATTCCAACATTTTGATAGTGGGGGGGCTACCATTAACTTGGCCCCCCCTTAACATAAACAGTCGTACCGTCTCTTGGGTTAGGGTGCAAAACAGTGGTGTATTTAAATTTTAATTTTGAGGAGGTGGGGGGGCCAACTTAAGTGATCTGATATCTTGTCAGAGGTGAAGGAAGGGTTTGGTAATCAGATAAATCTTTGCCGGGACCGAGGAATGAGTCTGTTGAAGAGAGGAACAAAATGAAGAACTCCATGTAAACATCCGCAAACCTATTAAGGATAATCAGGGCGCACAGGATGATGTGGGGTGGCCATGTGGCACTTAAAGGTGATGACAGGCGTGTACATGACATTTTAGTTGGGAAACCTGAAGATAAAAATCTCCTTGGTAGGCTAAGACGTAGATGGAAGGATAGTATGAGAATTTATTTGAAGGAGGTTGTGTCAAGTTAGAGTTGAATGGAGAGCTTACGTTCTGGTGGCCTTGAACTCTCCAGTTCCTTAAGACCAGAGAGTTAGTTGTGTCAGGTTAGGGTTGAATGGAGAGATTACATTCTGGTGACCTTGAACTCTCCAGTTCCTTAAGACTAGAGAGTTAGTTGTGTCAAGTTAGGGTTGAATGGAGAGATTACATTCTGGTGACCTTGAACTCTCCAGTTCCTTAAGACCAGAGAGTTAGTTGTGTCAAGTTATGGTTGAATGGAGAGCTTGCGTTCTGGTGACCTTGAACTCTCCAGTTCCTTAAGACCAGAGAGTTTGTTGTGTCAGGTTAGGGTTGAATGGAGAGCTTACGTTCTGGTGGCCTTGAACTCTCCAGTTCCTTAAGACCAGAGAGTTTATTATGACTTGTTGAGAGATGAATTGTGAAATCATAGCTGCAAGTCGCTCCCAAACAACGGCTACTAAACAAATGAGTGTCGTAAGTTATGATAATCCTCCCACTGTAACCCCTTGCTCATAAAACATAAACTAGCATAGTTGCACATATTACACTAAATACATTTTATATTTTATGATATCTATTTAGTATAACATCGAGCTAAATGCTATAGAAACTGTTATTACTTCCTAGTACAAGCTACTAAGTTGTGCTATAGAGTTAAACTACATTAAAATTAACTATAACCACTTCAGTGGCCACACGATCTAAGGTGCCGCTTTTTCAATAGATTCACCAATTACGTGTATATAGGGGTTAAAAACCAGTTGTGTGTGTTTAGGTTAGGTTTTTCATAAATGGTTTTCTACTCTGACTCCACAGAATTGCGGGTACACTTCCTCTAAATTTGACCTTCCTCATCCACAACACATTAGCATGATTAGTATGTATGTATTTAACCCGAACGAGTATTAAGACGCCGTGA
Organism: Timema cristinae; assembly: GCA_039000515.1. Classification (NCBI taxonomy): domain Eukaryota; kingdom Metazoa; phylum Arthropoda; class Insecta; order Phasmatodea; family Timematidae; genus Timema; species Timema cristinae. The sequence continues at coordinate 125,755,843 of JBCFYV010000012.1, read as the reverse complement.
TTAAAACTAATTATCAGGGTGAAGGGTTTTGAAGAGCGTGTCGGGAGGTAAAATGATTGTTGAAATTGTGAACCAGCCTTGATAGTAACAGTGAACTTCAAACCTAAGCTTGCATCAGAGTAAATGTAATTATTCTGTTTAATTTGTTTTGTTTTTTATGACAATTTGACGCTGATCACACGTCTCGAGCGAATTACGCACGCATGCGCAGTAAAACCAGTGGCTACGGCTCCCGGTTGGTGGAACTGAACCGTGGGTTTACAACATAGTAAATCAATAAAAACACAACAATGAAAGCAAAGTTGTTGCTGACAATCCGTCCGTCATCTTTTCCACGGAGTGTTAATTGAATGATAAGAACATGCAAATGGGACTGGTTTGATTGCCCCGAATAAAAACAAATTGGAAACTTAATATTTAGAGAATTTATACCGATGGTAAAAATTGTTTAATGTTAATAGTTACAAAAATTTAAGGAATTCTAGCTACAGCCAAATTTTCATAGGAAAAGAATTTAAGATTTTTTTTAATTTTGTGATTAATTTTGACAGGATTTTATTAATTTATTATTTGTTTTAATATATAAATATTGATAATATCTATAAAAAGTGACAGTTGCAGATCACATGACTTGACGTATGAATCCTTTAAAGTAAATATAGTTTTGTTATCACCTCATCTTACTACCCGTTCGGGCTATACGCTTATATACTAATTACGCTATTGGGTTATTAATTGGGAAGGTTGAATATAGAAGAAGTAAACCCGTATTTGCATGGAGGGAGAGTGGAAAACCATTTAGGGGAACCACCCCCAGTTCGTCCGACCAATATTCGAACAGTCCAGGTCAACACGAAACCAGCGCGTTAGCTAGCTACACCAGCGAGGCTGGTGTTTTAATGATGCCGCCAACGTTCTATTCTAAATTGTCATAATGTTCCCGTGGACATTTTTACTCTACATTTCAACAAGAAGATTACTACCAGCCATTTTCGTGAATAGCCCAAATATCTCCAGTTCTAGAAGATTTAATATATATATATATATATATATATATATATATATATATATATGTGTGTGTGTGTGTGTGTGTGTGTGTGTGTGGACAAAAGAAATGTGCCTCGAAATTGATCTCGACTCGCCGTGACGTCACAGGTAGGCAATGTCACTTCCTCACCCACCAGGCTGGGCAACTTGTCAACAACACAATGTCACTTCCTTACCCACCAGGCTGGGCAACTTGTCAACAACACAATGTCACTTCCTTACCCACCAGGCTGGGCAACTTGTCAACATTACAATGTCACTTCCTCACCAGGCTGGGCAACTTGTCAACATCACGTCACTTCCTTACCCACCAGGCTGGGTTACTTGTCAACATTACAATGTCACTTCCTTACCCACCAGGCTGGGCAACTTGTCAACATTACAATGTCACTTCCTTACCCACCAGGCTGGGCAACTTGTCAACATCACAATGTCACTTCCTTACCCACCAGGCTGGGCAACTTGTCAACAACACAATGTCACTTCCTTACCCACCAGGCTGGGCAACTTGTCAACATTACAATGTCACTTCCTTACCCACCAGGCTGGGCAACTTGTCAACATTACAATGTCACTTCCTTACCCACCAGGCTGGGCAACTTGTCAACAACACAATGTCACTTCCTTACCCACCAGGCTGGGCAACTTGTCAACAACACAATGTCACTTCCTTACCCACCAGGCTGGGCAACTTGTCAACAACACAATGTCACTTCCTTACCCACCAGGCTGGGCAACTTGTCAACAACACGTCACTTCCTTTCCCACCAGGCTGGGCAACTTGTCAACATCACAATGTCACTTCCTTACCCACCAGGCTGGGCAACTTGTCAACATCACATTCCGTTAGAGCGCAACATACAAATCTAGTGCTGAACACGGGAATCGAACCCGGGACCTTTGGCTTAGTACTACAATGCTCCCTATAGCCACTGAGGTATCCAGGATCATTTTACAATGTAAATATATGATACTTATACGCAGCTATAACCGTAATTAACAAATATAATATCTTGGTTATTTAATGCATCAAAGAATATTTTGTAGTGGAGACTCCATAAAAACGACAAATTCTTAAATACTACATTTTCTTTCGTTGACAAACTGCTAAGATCCAAAAGAAGTGTAAACCGAGAAAATTAAGGTGCACCAGAAGGGAGCGAGAGTGTTTTTACAATTTTTATAGAATTAACATTTTTAAATCAAATATTTCTCCAGTAGCAACATAGAGTTTAGTTTTCTTCACATGCTGATAGCAACAGATCTTGAATAGCTGTCAAAGGTGTCCTGGAATGTTGTCAAAACTTTTTCTCTTTATTTAAAAGTTTTGTCAAAATTCCAGGACACCTTTGACAGTATTCAAGATTCTGTTGCTATTAGCATGTGAAGAAAACTAAACTCTATGTTGCTACTGGAGAAATATTTGATCTATTTTAGCCAAAAAATGTATATTCTGTAAAAACTGTAAAAATACTTGCTACCTTCTGGCGCACCTTAAACAGATGCTATAATTGATTATCTTTCAAATATTCTCTGCAGATGAATCATTTCCTAGTTCAATAATAATGTATTACACACAGAAAATATAAATTTTCAAATCATGGACATATTCCCGATAAAAATAGTGAGATCGATTTTATTAATTTAACAATGCTCTATCTAATTTATTTCGAGTTAATGGAAATAAATAAAAGTGTGGTTTTGGAGAAGCGTGCATTGTAAGGTGTCATTCATAAATGGGTGTAAAAAGTGTGGTCAAGTGGATGGGTGATTGGACGGAAGTGAAGTCAGAGAGAGTAACAGACAGCGCGCAGTTCACGGTCCATCCAGTCCTTTAGTCACGGTCATTATCAAGCCGAGACCGCATTCTTTCTCCACCTTCCTCTAAAGTCAGTCAACCCACGCCACTGCCACCAACTGGCGGAAATATAACTATTTCAGTCCTCACATTGGACATCGGATGTACTTTATAACGACTAGTTTCATTCTGGGACTAGCAACATTTAGTTGAAGACAGATATAACATTTCTTCAACATTTATAGTGGACTGGGAGATATCCTTGTGGACAGGGTGGACTGGGAGATATCCTTGTAGACAGGGATGGACGGGAGATATCCTGTAGACAGTGGTAGATGGGAGATATCCTTGTAGACAGTGGTAGACTGGAGATATCCTTGTAGACAGGTGTAACTGGGAGATATCCTTGTGGACAGGGTAGACTGAGAGATATCCTTGTAGACAGGGTGGACGGGAGATATCCTTGTAGACAGGGGTGGATGGGAGATATCCTTGTAGGACAGTGGTAACTGGAGATATCCTTGTGGACAGGTGTGACTGAGAGATATCCTTGTAGACAGGGTGGACTGGGAGATATCCTTGTAGACAGGGATGGATGGGAGATATCCTTGTAGACAGGGGTGGACTGGAGATATCCTTGTGGACAGTGGTGGACTGGAGATATCCTTGTGACAGGGTGGACGGGAGATATCCTTGTGGACAGTGGTGGACTGGGAGATATCCTTGTAGACAGTGGGACTGGGAGATATCCTTGTGGACAGGGATGGATTGGGAGATATCCTTGTAGACAGGGTGGATGGGAGATATCCTTGTGGACAGTGGTGGACTGGGAGATATCCTTGTGACAGGGTAGACTGGGAGATATCCTTGTAGAAGGGTGGACTGGGAGATATCCTTGTGACAGGGATGGACTGGGAGATATCCTTGTAGACAGGGTGGACTGGGAGATATCCTTGTAGACAGGGTGGACTGGGAGATATCCTTGTAGACGGGTGAACTGGGATATCTGTAGACGGTGATGGGAGATATCCTTTTAGACAGGGGTGGATTGGGAGATATCCTTGTAGATAGGGTGAACTGGGAGATATCCTTGTAGACAGGGGTGGACAGGAGATATCCTTTAGACAGGGTGGACTGGGAGATATCCTTGTAGACAGGGGTGGATTGGGAGATATCCTTGTACAGGTAGACTGGAGATCTTGTGGACTGGTAGACTGGAATATCCTTGTAGACAGGGGTGGACTGGGAGATATCCTTGTAGACAGGGTGGACTGAGAGATATCCTTGTAGACGGGGTGGACTAGGAGATATCCTTGTAGACAGTGGTGGACTGGAGATATCCTTGTAGACAGGGTGACTGGGAGATATCCTTGTAGACAGGGTGGACTGGGAGATATCCTTGTAGACAGTGGTGACTGGGAGATATCCTTGTAGACAGGGGTGGATTGGGAGATATCCTAATGTAGACAGGGGTGGATTGTGAGATATCCTTGTAGACAGGGATGGACCGGGAGATATCCTTGTAGACAGGGTGGACTGGAGATATCCTTGTAGACAGGGTGGACTGGGAGATATCCTTGTAGACAGGGTGACTGGAGATATCCTTGTAGACAGTGGTAGACTGTACAGTAACGCCACTTTAGACCCGGTATCATCTCCCTCCAAAGTCCCCCACATAACGGCTATATAACATATTCTGGTTTTTGACCTTGAACCATGCAGGTGCCAGGGGGCTGAAAGTGACTCACAACTCTTCTCCCCTCGACCTAACAGCAGCCGATGTCTCACCAGTTGATATTTACCTGGCTTATTGTTTGTGTGTTATATATAGTAATAGCGGAGTGCTTTACTTGTAATTAGTCTTATTGTAAGTTTTCTAGGATGGCACTTTATACTTTTAGTAGTAAGAATAAATAGCTCGATGATGAAAATTGTCAACTTTTTACATTCTTTTAAATTTCACTGAAATATATCAATATTATATAAAATATAAAATTATATTTCCCTTCCACCCTCCGCCTCCCATTTTAAACTACAAAAGTATAATCTAATGATGTTCCAAATTACTACCAAATTGAATTAAATGTTTGGCCCACTAAATATTATGATTTTTTTTAGTGTCCCACTTGGATAACTAGTTGAATAGCGCTGGTCTAAACAATTATAATCATTTTTGCTCATATCAGTAGAAGCTGATGTTATATTTGGAATAGATGCTGACGTAATCACTGATAATGCAATTGAAAGGTCAGGGATTAAACTTAGTAATAAGCACACAATTACTTCGCCTCATCCCTCCTTATTACTGTGAGCTCTTCTATGTTACTACAGGATTTTGGTAGGAAGAACAGTATAAATTAGTTACTAAAGTTACTAAAACAATTTTAGTATATTCTTACAACAGGACATGCTATGTGTAGCTGTCACGTTTGTATGGATATTATCAATACCTATAAAATAACAGAAATAATATGATAAAACAGTATCAATGTTGGCCGCAAAGAAATAGGTTTGAATGTTATGTACAGTTATTCCAACCAAAATCAGGGTTTAAAAACATTGTTTTATAGTTTTTATTTTATTTATTTATTTATTTCAGAATTTCTGAATTGACTGTTTATATCAGCACACGAGGATTTCTATGAGTGAGAGTGAAAAGGTCTACCAAGTTTGCTGGGAAAGCTATTTTCACATACCTTCCAGGGTTCTTTTAGAGCCACAACCGACATGACACTGACGGCTTTGCTTCCCCCCGAAGGAAGTTGTGCTACAGGTTTCTATATCTCAAAGAAAATCCATCGCCTCCGACTGGGTTTGAACCCACGATCGTTTTCCCCAAAGAGCTCTGAGTTGTGGTCAAAGATTGGTAAACCAGTTTGCTCTGAGTATGAGTCGACTCGGTTTGTGTTTGCTCGCTACCAGGTGTACATCCTGGAGGTACGATGAGTCAAGAGAAGATGTTCTTACAGTGACGTCACGCGGCGTTACCTGAGGGCATGCTGGGTCCTGGGGGAGCGTGGCTCACTGCTATACATAGCTGAGTATCAATACTCGGAGTTACAGAGCTATACTGGTTGACTGGATAGAACTAACTCAATATAGGGATAGGGTGTAATGAGGTGGACTGGATAGAACTAACTCAATATAGGGATAGGGTGTAATGAGGTGGACTGGATAGAACTAGCTCAAGATAGGGATAATGTGTAATGAGGTGGACTGGATAGAACTAGCTCAAGATAAGCACAGGGTGTAATGAGGTGGACTGGATAGAACTAGCTCAAGATAGAGATAAGGTGT